>BSBN01001856.1:0-549497 GCA_027924645.1 Cunninghamia lanceolata | reverse complement strand
GGCAGGGGTGCACAACCAGCCAAGTCATTTCTACTCAAATCTATGACTATAAAAGTGTAGGGCCACAAATTCAATCCCTCATAGAGCAGATTGATTATTCAGATCTCGATGCAAACTAAAAACAAAGATATATTGTTCTCAATCCCAAGACTCTCAACTTCCAATGCATTAGTAGACATATACAACATTTATCCTTCTCGAGCTAAGTGCGATTAACTTTCTTCACATTTGTGTTCTATAATTAGCATTTAATGTTCCAAATTCCTGATATTCATTACCCATAGCTTTTTAATCTAAATTAGTTGATATATTTGTTGATTATATTAATTGATTGGTCTAGATAACACACTTACAAGGTTGTCACATGTAGCTACTTAACTAAGTTTGCTATTTAATTTTAATAGCATAGGTGGTCCTATGTAAATTTTTAATTAAGCACAAGGGATAATTTAGAATCTTCTCCTATAATGGCAATGTTGCTACAATTTAGGGATTGGAATTTCAACTATAGATAAATAGCTGGGTTGAAATTATGCACCACAATGTAATGAAAAATATGCCATATGGTTGCACATATTACCTTCCCTCCTTTTTTACATATTTCCTTCCCTACTATTTTGCATATGTTTCTTTGTTTCTCAAATTTATATGGTAAAAGAAAAAAATAACAATTTCACAAGTACTTAAAATAAGTAGAAAAATAAGTCATGGGACACTCCAAAAAACTCTTAAAAAATAAGTGGCGGCTAAATAAAATTAGCTAAGGATGTGGTTTCATAGAAGGGGTTTGGGCTCCTATTTTTATTTTAAGGGCAAATCACACATTGAAAAAATTCAACTACAAGACTAAAATGAATCTTTTCCTTTAAAATAGGAGCTCCACAATTATAGCTACAAACTTTAAGGATGTGGTTCTATGGAGGGGCTTTAGAAAATGTTTTCATGGAGCAAGTGTCTAATGAGACATTTTTTAATTTTAAGGATGCTATTTTCATGGAGCAAGGGTCTCATGAGACTTTTTTTTCTTTTTGCTACAAGGTGAACTAAAATCTTTTCTCCATAAATAGGAGCCCCTAGTTTTTAGTTTTTAGATTTACATGGGCACATTTGGAGTGGAGCTAAAAATTCATAGGACCAACTACTTTAAAATGCTCCTAAAAAGGTATTGGATTTTTTGGAAGCCCCCCTTCATAAGACAACAACCTAAGCTAATATTGAAGAGTGGGTTGAAACTTTCCTCTACCAACTTAAAGACTTTTATATTTTCCTAAGAGAATGCATGACATGTTTCTTTTTTAATTCTAACTTTAGTTACCATTTAGTCACTATAAATTTTTTTATCTAAAAATCTTCAATCTCATTTAGAATTACTTGAACAGAAAATATTTAAAAATTCATAAGACCCCTTTTTTAGAAAAAACTTCTAATTCTTCTTGACAACACCCATTGAAAGTTCTTGCAAGCTCCCCTCCATAAGACCTTGGCTTAAGCAGCCTTATTGGACGACTCTGTTAGTTTAGAAAAAAAGGTTATTTTCCTTCACAAATATGCTACTATTCAAGCATTCTGTAAAAGTTTCGGGTTTAGGAAGTTTTACCAGTTAGATGCAGAGCTCTAACCAAATATGCAACATTAGAAGGGAAGGCGGTATCATTGTTGATTGGAATAACTCTGCAACTTCGAGCATGGGATTTGTTTTAAAAATTGTAAGCTTTGTGGGTGCTCTACAATTTATGACAGGCACATCCTAACTCTTGTCTCTACGCTCTTTGTACTGACAATTTTATAGAGCTACAAATACAGGATTTCGTTTCATACGCAAACTCTGCCCAGCATATACCAAAATGTTTTTTCTTCTTGTGAAAGTTGTTATATAAACTCTCCAGTGATTTGTTTAGCAGAAATCCTGTAAAAAAAAATAAAATTTTGGATGAATTTTTGGATGAAAACTCTAGTAGTGACTGACCTAGAAAGTGCAGGAGCTTATTCGATAGAGTTGTCGCTATGTGATTTGTAAGATCCGTCAAAGCCCGCTAGCAATTTTTTTTCAGACAAAAACGAAACCCTAATTTGGGAACCCTTTTAAGCAGCTACAAAAGCAGGATTAAATCATGCAACGTGATAAATTTTCAAAAACTTTAGGGGCTAAGGAGGGATAAATGTTGAAAAATTCATTCCTTTTTACGTTCAGTGTTCTTTACTGATATCCATTTCTTCAACACCCCACCTTTGTTTGAACCCAATACCGGTGGGAAAATAAATTTAATCTAAGAACCCTAGAAGCAGCAGCAATATCAGGAAAGATGCCTAGTGTTGAAATTGCATACCTTTTTCTCTCGGTTGCTCACTGTTTATGCCCTTTTCTTGAATATCCTATGTTTGGTTGAACCCAATACTGTCTGAGGAAAAATTCCAATCATGAAGCCTTAGAAAGAGTAGAAACAACAGGCAAAGAGGGACACCGATGAGAAAGGTATACTTGTTGTCTTTTAATATTTTCTTCTTTCGTTCAATTGCTCCTGGTGAAACTCCAAATCTTGATTACCCCATTTTTTATGTAACGCAGTACTATCTGAGGAAAAATTCCAAACTTGAGCCCTAGAAGCAGCAGCAACAGCAGGAAAAGGGGGTAGAGTATGGTAAGTAGTTCAAGTGTTTAGGGGTTAAGAGGGGATACAGTTGAAAAAGACATTCTTTTTACCATTTAATTGCTCATTGTTGGAACTTGATACACATTCCTTCACTACCCCATCATTGGTTGAACCCAATAACGTCTGAGAAAGGAATTCCATTCTCAAAATACTAGTAGTAACAGCAGCAGCAGTAGCAGGAAAGAAGGTACAGTATGATAAGTACTCCAAGTGTTTATTGGTTCAGAAGGGCCACCCTTGAAAAATGCACTCCTTTTTTCACTCAGTTGCTTAATGCTAGTGTTCATTGCTTGAATACCTCATCTTCATCTCTATTTGGTCAAACTATTGTTTCTTCTTCTTCTTCTTCTTCCTATTCTTCTTCGGTGGGAGGCCATGAAAATGTTGCAAACATGATTTTGGAGAAGAGAAATGCCCAGGAGGCCCTTCATGCCTTTCGATTGGCAGAAAATGAGCCAGGATTTGTGCACAACTGTCTAATTTACAGGGCTCTCATTCACAAGCTTGGACTGCAAAGAAGATTCAAGACTGTGAAAGAAATTCTCCATGAGATGCAAACACAGAGAAATTGCCCACCAGATGAAACCATTTTCTGTACAATGGTTCATGATTATGGTCGGGCTAAAATGGCAAATGAGGCAGTCCGTGTATTGGATGTAATGGAAGAGCTTGGATGCCCACCAACTATTAAAGTTTATAATGCAATTCTGAATGTTTTAGTCAAGCACGATTTTTATGTTGCAAAACATTTCTTTAGAGAAACCATAATGAACTCTGGGATTAGCCCAAACGTTTACACTTTTGGTATTCTGATAAAGGCACTTTGTCTGCTTAATCGCATTTGGGAGGCATTCAGATTACTGGAATCAATGAGACATCAGGGTTGTGAGCCAAGTGTAGTCATTTATAACACTCTTATACATGCATTCTGTAAAAAAGGAAAATGGCATGCAGGTAAAGGAGTTATGATGAAAATGATTCGGAGTGGCTGCGAGCCAAATGAGGTTACATACCACACACTGATAAGTGGATATTGTAGACTGGGAGAATTAACAGAAGCACTTGAACTTCTTGAAAGTGGAGTAACAAGGGGTTACTTTCCTGATGTAATCACAATAACAAAGTTGATTGATGCACTATGTGAGGAAGGTAGAGCACATGAAGCTGCTCAATTGATGCAACAAATGGAGGTAAAAGGATGTGTCACTGATGTTATAGCTCACAATACATTGATCAGAGGGTTATGTAAGGCCAATAAAACAGAAAGTGCCCACAAAATACTCAGAGGAATGGCAAGTAAGGGTGCTACTCCAAATGTAGCCAGTTATAATACATTGATCAGTGGTCTTTGCAAGGATGGCAAGATCGATAGGGCTGCTGAAATGGTAGGTGAAATGGAAAAAAATGGTTGCACGCCTGATGCTGTCACTTACAACACTCTGATTCATGCCTTCTGTATACAGGATAAGATGGAAGAAGCTTTTAAGCTTTTTGACATGATGAAAAGACAGGAATGTACTCCTGAGCTTTTTACTTATTACATGCTTATATATGGTCTTTATAGTCAAAGTCGAGTGCAGGAGGCTTCCAAGTTCATAGATGAGATGAAGTGCAAAGGCTGTTTTCCTGATACTGTAACTTACAGCCTACAGATTCATGAGCTGTGCAAGCAGAATAAAGTGGCAGAGGCTGAAGACCTTTTGGGTGAGATGTCAGTCAGAGGCCATATACCTGACATTATCACCTATAGCATCCTCATTGATGGACTTTGCAAAGGAGGACATTTGGAGAAGGCATTTGATTTACTAAATCGAATGCTGGTTAGTGGTTATTGCCCAAATGTGTTAACATTAAATGCACTGATATGTTGCTTTTGCAGGGTAGGCGAAGTGCATGGTGCCATTAAACTAAAAAATAAAATGATCGAAAAAGGCTGTCTCCCAAATGCAGATACATATGATATTTTGATTGATGGGCTTTGTAGGGAAGGCGAGTTGAAGGAAGCATCTGAGCTTTTGGGGGTTATGAGTGGTGAAGGGTTTTCCCCAAGTTTTACTACATGGAATAGTTTACTTCTGGATATAGACACAGAAAGGACTTTGAAAGATGCTATTGACATTATGGATGATATACTATTTCCTCTGCAATATATCTCACAAGGGTAAGCGTTCATGATATTCAGTGCAAAACTTGTCCTGCCATTGGCCCTAAAGGGCGAAGGTGTACTATTGTGTTGGATGGAAATGGAATGACATAGTTCAAGGGGAATATGTCTTTAGCCATGCATTCTTGATTGAATTTTTATATAAGAGCCTCATTGAAAGAAATAAACTTCAACTAAGAAAATGTTGACCATAAAATATGAAAGCAACGACAGTGAAGTATGAAATGCAGTCTATTAAAATATTCCATTAGTGAGATCAGAAATAATTTGAGTATTTGTAACGGTTGGTAGAGTCTAGCAATGTAAGCACATTTGTGCTATTCTTCTCCAAAATAGAGGAAGCAATTAAGTTTGTTTGCTTTTTAATTTCAGATAGCATCTGAGGACAATTAAACATTGCATTTAGCATATGTCCTACGTTTCCTACAAAATGTTGGCTGTCATACTTGTTCCTTTCACATTCATAATGAGATGGTTGTTTTTTTGAATTTAATTTCAAAAGAAAATAAATTTATTGTTTTCTCATGTGTTCATAAAGAGCTGAGCTAGCTTGTTGTCAGTCATTGCTGAGGAGTTTTTAGTGAAGCTCACGACCTAATGCTTGTATACTTTAGCTGAGACCTGATGGGATTCGTTAAACTTTCTACTTTATAGAATTTAGGAATCACAAGAATTTATTCTACTTGCTACTTGCTTCAAACAAATGAAATAGCTTAAGAGGTAAGAACATTGTTAGCAAAAACTGAAATAAAGCTTGTAAACAATTATGGAAATTCATAGATTTTTCTCCTAGAAACCCTGTAAAAGGAAACCATATGCAATTGTCTTGCTACCTTGTTTTATTATTTAGGAAAAAGTATAACTAGTGGGTGCAGCAACGACTGCCCTTTACTTTCTGTGTATCTCCCTAAAATTAATGAACAACAGAATTTCCATGCTCTCTACAATGTTCTTTGATCCTCCAATGACCCAAACACTTGCTGCAACCTCCTTTATAAACCCATTTGAGTGTTGGAAAGTTCTCTCGAGCCCTAGAAGAATTATCATGTTTGCTAGAGGTGAAACGTCTGTTCATTTCATATTTTGAGTTTACACTATCAAGGGTTGCTATCGCAGTTGTGGCTCTAATCAGGATGCTACCATGGTTGTAGTGCTAATAGACGTTGTCGTAGTCATGGTCCAGTCCTTCTAGTATGTTTTTTCCTTATCCCTATTTTGTCCTCTATTTCAGTTTAGAATCTATCTTATTGTTCATGTTTTCTTCCCCGGATCCTCTTTAATCACAACTCCCTTCTTAGGGAGCTTTTGGTCCCACAAAAACTTGATGAGACACTAAGTGGGGAAAGAGTTCCTCTATCTTTTCCCTCAAGAATACCACTTGGCTTGATTGATCTTTCGAGCTTTGAGTCCTATCTTCCATGATTCTTGGACTTTATTCCTAGTTTCCCTTGTTTTCTTTTCTAGTACCACATCCTTTGTCAATGTGGCTTTTTTTTTCATGCCCATGTCTTCCAAAGAGAGTAGCCCCCAGCCTCCTCCATCTAGCATAGAGGGCTCATAAATATGCAAGTACTCACAATTAACAACTAACTGCATCTTCATGAAAAGAGGAAGATCAAATTTGAAAATATTTTTGTCTATGGCCTCCAAAATAGCAAAGGGTCTATACCTTAGTGGCTGAATTTTCTTAACTTGTCTTTGTAGTTTTTCCCTACCCAAGGAAAGCCAAATTTTGTCTACTAAGCTTAACTTATCATGTTCTATACCCCAACGGAAGTTCCTTCCCTTAGCTAAAACTTGATGCAAAAGACAGGCTATAGAGAAAAAGAAAGAAAGAAATTTCCTCATGTATTATACAACCCCTACAAAACTCTTAGTTTCTATAGCCACTTTGGTGTAGGCCAAATTACAATTGCTTCTAATTTTGAAGGATCTATTCTTAATTTCCCTCCTACCACATGTACCAAAAATCAATGATTCTTTCCCAAATTTATACTTTTTCATTTTACATGTTACATAACATTTTATGCTCTTTTAACCTTTGCACAACTTGTCTAATGTGGATGAGATGTTGTCCCAAGGAGCACTTAAAATTAAAATATCTAGACAAACAATTACACAACTATCTATGAAATCCCTTAGGGCATCATTTACCAATCTCATAAAAGGAGTTGATGCATTACTTAAGCCAAAAGGAAGTAATAACCATTCATAAAGTCCCTATTTAGTTTTGAATGCAATCTTCAATTAATCTTCTTCATTCATATGCACTTGATGATAACCTTATTTAAGATCCAACTTAGTAAAATATTTTGCATGCTTAAGTTGGTCTAACAAGTCATCTATCCTTGAAATAGGATATCTATATTTTATGGTGTTCTTATTTAGCAACTTGTTGTCAATACACATCCTTCAAGAATTATCTTTCCATACCATCACTATAGGTGAACCACAAGGTGAAACACTAGGATGTATTACCCCTTGTTCAAGCAACTCCTGTAATTGTTTCTTGACCTCATTGCCTTGAGTAGAGATTATCAATACTGGTTAGAGTTGAATCTCATGCTTCACCTCCCTTCTTGGTGGCAACCCCTTAGTTCCCATAACACTTCCAAAAAGATGACAAGACTTCATCCAAGTCTTTCAACGTTCACTTAGTCATGGTAGAAAATCTCAATCTATCATCTTTTTTATTTTTCAAGAAACAAAAATTTGGTTTCTTAAATTAGTTTTATTGTTTGATTAGAGCTTAACATGGCTACTTTTATCCTGCTTTGGGGCCCTCTAATGATATATATTTAATTCCATCCTCGACCCACATGTACTTGTTAGCCCTTCTTATGAAAATTGCATTTCTAACATATAAATAAGGACTTCCAAGAACTATATCAAATACATCAAGAGTAATTGTGTTGTCCAGAATATACAATATAGGTGATTAGACTCTGATGCAACACACAAATCGTATCCTTGCAAAGGCGACATCCCAGTCATTCCTGCTCTCATCGCAATATCCAGTCAAGCGGCGACAATACTAAGGGGGTGTCATGTTCTTGAGGGAGCAAAATGTCACAGATTGCAATTGGGTTGATCACATTTGTGTGTTGAATGTTGAGATCGTTGTTGTTTAGTTGTTGATGTTGAAGTCGTTGAATCGATGTTGTAATTCTAATGTGACTTGGAGGGTTGTTTGCTCTAATCCCATTTAACTTGTTATTTGCAAAGAGGCAAAAGTGTCAAGCCTCCTTTATTCGAGATCGATCGATTCTTCAATGAACCTAAGTTCTTGGTTGTGTAACTCCTCTCTTTATCTTTGTTCATTTTCTTGTTGAATAAGCCTCAAAATTTGTTCTTGTTGTTGGGCTATCTCTTCTATTTGATTTGGTTGTTCAAGGATGTTTTTCTTTGATTTCCTCCAAGATTGATTCTATCCAACTTTCCCTCACACCAGGGCACATTGAGTGCTTAGCGGAGAAGATGGATGTTTTGATGTAATCGAATGTTTGAGTTGACGTTGATGTTGTGTTGAATTTATGTGCCTCATGACAAGATCGATGTTTTCTTTGATGTTTGAATGTTTGCAAATTGTATGCCTCATGATGCAATTGAGGGCTTGAATGCTCTAAGTTTTTGAATGTTGTAGATGTGTTTATAAATGCAATTAATTCTAAATGAATGCAAGCAATTTTGATTCTTTTTCAAATTTTATGATGATTTAATTACTATGAAAATAAATATATATGCAATTCTATATGGCTTTTTCCTGATGCAATTTAACTATGTTTTTGTGTTTTTGATATTAGAATTCTAATCTAATCAAGAAAACTTGCAGCTACTGTAAGCAAAACATATAATTTAATCTAAGGAAAGCAAGTAACTCTATTCTATCAACAGAAAGACAGACAATGTTTTACTTCCTCAAGAGCAACATGTGAGCTAATTACTAAGAAAATAGTAAATACCCTATTGATAATGGGTGCCAGTGCTAGGTTACATCCTCGAAGGTCTAGCAGCAATTGTCTCTTCCTTTGCAGCAACGGGGTCCTCCTCTTGGTGATAGGAATAGAAACATGGATGTGAGGAAATGGAATTCAACTTAGAAGCAATAACAAATTTGAAAGGAAAAGGCTCTCTAGGTCCTATATGAGCATAAAAATTCTAAGGGGAAGAAGTTGTTAGTGTTGATATATTGTCATTGATGTCAAAGTTGGATGTCAGTTGACAAAAGTTGGCCAAAGAAGAATTCCTTGAGTTTTGCCCTTAGTCGGCAAAAATGGCCAAATAAGAACTTTGTGAATTTTGCCTTAGTCGGCAAAAATGGCTAATTAAGAACTTTACAAATTTTGCCTTAGTCGGTAAAAATGGCCAAATCCGAGCCACTTTGTATTTTGCCCTTAGTCGACAAAAATGGCTAAATCAGAACTCTTTGTATTTTGCCTTTAGTTGGCAAAATTGGCCAATACGGGAAGTCTTTTTCAATAAAGACTTAGAGGAAAGTAAGACTTATGTTATCGGCAAAATCTTCTATTTTTGAACTTGTTCTCAAGTTCAATTTTTCTCCAATTTGCCGATAGAAGGGTAAGCGTACTTTTTTTAGCACCTTTTGAAGACAAGTTAAGTCTAGTGTTGTTGGCAAAATAATGTTATTGGTAAAGTTCTCATTTTGAGAACTAGTTCTCAAGTTACAAAGTTTCGCCGATTCGCCGACAATAAAGGGAGCACGAAAAGAAGAGTTGAAAAAAATGTTCAAGTGACTTAGTCAGAAAAAAATGACTTTGTCGGGAAAAAGTTGATTTCTTGAACTAGGTCGGAAGTTCGGCATTTCGCCGATTCGTCGACAGGGCAACAAGTGGCACTCAAAGTCAAAAGTTCATGGTTTGACCAGTTCACTGATAAGAGAGAAAGAGTTGAAGAAAAAGACTTAGTCGGGAGAATGACTTAGTTGGGGAAGTTCATTTTTCTTGAACTAGTTCAGGAGTTCGAATATTCTCTGATTCGCCGATTAGGCGATAAAGAGAGTGTTGAAGACAAAGATAGAGTTCGTGGTGCTGTGGTTTCGCAGATAAAGGCGATAGAGACTCAAAAGTCAAAAGTTCATGTTTTGACTAGATCGTTGATAAAGGCAATAAGGCAAAGTTCAAAGAAATGAACTTTTTCCGATATAAGGAAAAAGGCGACAGTTCAAAGATAGTGGAAATTGCCAATAAACATGACAAGTGCCAAAGTTCATAAAAGATGGTTTTCGTCGATAAAAAGAAATGGACCAAGAGTACAAAGAAAGTGATTTTTGCCGATAACAAGGAAACAAGTATCAAGGTGCAGTATAAGTGACTTTTGCTGATAGAATGGATAAAACGCTAAGAGGCAGAAGTTTGAGTTTTAGAGAAATTGCCGATAGAGGACAAAAAGTGGTAGAAATGAAGTTCAAAGGATGAGCTTTTTGCCGATAAAGACAGACTTTGCCAGCAATAGCAAAGTTTTGAAAAAGTGATCTTAGCCGATGGAGAAGAGATAGGCCAAGGTTCGATAAAAGTAAAGTTTGTCGGTCAAAGAGATAAGGTTCGAAAAAGACAAAAGTAGTCGATAAAGAGAATAAAGAAGATAAAGGGGAGAGTTCAGAAAGATGGAAAATCACCGATAAAGGGTTGAAAGCCAAAAATTGAGAAATGATAAAGTCAATGATAGAAGAGGACAATGGCTATATTAGAGGCACGATCTCAGGATGCAGAATCAACGTGAATAACAAATGAATGCATGGATACAGTACTGAAGATAACTGAAGTGTTAAACATGCAAAGCTATGTACTGTGGATGACCGAAGTGTTAAGGATGCAAAGTTGGAGTGTTTTCATGCACACGACTCGAGTGCAAGTATACATATGGGTGAGTTAAAGAGTAGCTTTCTGAAATCAGAAGTACAGAAAGACTATAGTGCGCACATGCAAATGGTGAGTATACGTAGAGTTAGTTGCATATAAATATAAGCAACTAGATACAGAATGAGGTTACTGTGTTATAGAGATGATTTGATGCAGGTGTGAGCAGAATTGAGGTGTAGAGCAAATCTGGGTGAGCAGAGTGAGAGAAGAATAGATTGAATTAAAAAGTGCAATTGAGGTTGATGAAGAACCAAATGGCTGCATACATTAATGTGTAAAAATTTAGTAAGGTTGGTGCCTATTGTGGACTGAGTTCATGCTCATATCAGGGGATTGTAGTCTCCTTAGAGTTGGTGCTCTTAAATCAGGGCTTTGGTTATTCCTTAGAGCTAGTGCTCTTAAATACTGTAATCGAAGGTTTCATTTGTGAGGCTGGATTAGGATGGTAGATCCTAGCAACATTTTCTCACTATGGTTTTTCCCACATTGGGTTTTCCATGTATATCTGGTGTTCATGTGTGCATGCTTTCTTATTGTTGATATTACTGCATTGAAAGTTAATTTGATTTGAATACTAGAGGGTTGAAGTTTTAAGTTTTATTGACCTATTGATTCACTCCCCTATCAGTGATTGCTTGTGTTCTAACAATTGGTATCAGAGCACAGTTCCTTGGAAGAAGCATAACAACTAAAGGTTGATCTGGGAGATTGAACACATGGCCAGTAAAGAAGGAGCTCACTCAAACAAAGCACCATTGTTTGATGGATCAAATTACGTGTTCTGGAGTATCTAACGTCAATGAGGTTTGATGTTTGGAAATCAATTGTGGATGGTTATACCATTCCCGCAACTCCTCCCACAGACGCAGCTGGTAAGAAGGAATGTGAGAATAATTCTAAGGCCAAGAATGCAATCTTATGTGGTTTAGCAAATTTTGAATTTGTGAAAGTGATGCACTGCAAGTCTGCTAAAGAAATCTAGGATAAGCTTCAGAGCATCTACGAAGGAGATACAAAGGTGAAACAAGCCAAGTTGTAGACCTTTAAGGGAAGATTTGAAAGCTTAAAGATGAGAGAGGAAGAAAATATTGTTGATTACCTGCTCAAAGTTGATGAGATTGTGAATGCCATGAGAGGACAGATGAGGAAGTAAAAGAGGAAGTAATTGTCAAAAAGGTCCTTAGATCTTTACCCTCCAGGTATGATTCTAAAGTTTCAGCTATAGAAGAATTGAAAGAGCTTGATAAGTTGAATATTGATGAGCTTCATGGTATATTTACTGCCTATGAGATGAGAATTGGTGGTGCTGAAACCTCCAAAAGAGAAGCTTCATTCAAAGCATTGAAGAAAGAAAAACATGTAGAGCATGAATCTGAAGCAGATAAAGAAGAGGCTAATTTTATAAGAAGATTAAAGAGAGGATCTGGGAAGTATAAAGGTAAGCTACCCTTTAAGTGCTTTAATTGTGGAAAATTTGGACACTTTGTTGCTAAATGCCCTCATGCAGGAAAAGAAAAGAATGATGAACTTAATAACAAGAAGAGTAACAAGCCATTCTATCCAAAGAAGAAGTTCTTTAAGAAGAACAAGAAGAGCTTGTACATAAGAGGTGATGATGATTCATCTGAAGAAAGCCCTGTCTCAGAAGATGACAATGAAGAAGCTTCAGAGGCTGAAGGAAATGAATTTGTGTTCATGACAATGGAAGTTGCTGATACAAATTAGAAGATGCTGAAATTGAAGAAGAAGGTGAAGTAGACTTGGAAGGAGAGCCGGTATGTGCCCTACAAGAACTTGAGAGTCTAAGGAAAAAGAACTTCAAGTTGAAGCTGCAACTTCAAGAAGATGTGATGTCTAAAAAGCTTGTTGATTCAGAGGAGTTGATTGTTGGCTTGAAGAAACAAGTGGAAGAAGCCAAGAGAATACAAGAAGTCACTAAATCTGATATAAAAGCTAAATCAGAAGAATGTTTAAAGATGGAATCAAAAGTGGTATCTTTGAAAAAAGATTTAGAAAAAGCCAAAAATCATAGTGACATAAGCAAGAAGTTTGAAAAGAGCAACAACATGCTTGATGAAATGATAAGCAATCAGAGATTTCCTACGACCATGGCTGGTTTAGGGTTTGAAGGACAACATTCTAAATCCAATGATCTTCCTAAAAGGAATGAAGAGAAGAAGCAGAAAAAGGAAGATGACGGCTTCACAAAAGTCACAGATCTGAAGGAGAAAAGACACAAAGGTCCCCCCTCCTATAAGATATTTAGGTATGATCAGGTTTCCTCAATCATTTTATGGCTATTGTTATTCATGTAATCAATATGGCTATTGCTATTTTTAACAGTTTTGGAAAAACTGAAAGTCCTACATCATTATTCAGGAGATTATGGAATTAGAAATACTAATTATGGAAAGAAATGAAAACAATTGTAATGATTTTGAAGCAACATCTTTTTGGGTAATGCAAGATTGCCCTTACACCACTGGATGCTCCTGCATCAGAAACCCAGGGTAATCTGAGAAGTGACCTTATCAAGTCTCAGGTGTTTGTTTGAGGAAAACCCAAACAGTCAACCTCTGCCTTCGACAGCCAAGAAGAATCTTTAACAGGCCTTCCTTTCCATTTCACCAGATATTCTTCATATTGCCTATTCCGAGTACTCCTTCCCACATGGCTATCCAACATCTATTCTATCTCTTCCGTTGAAGTAGATGCCAGAGTACTCCATTGTTCTTCTGTTGCTCCATCATTTGTGCCACCCTCATGATATTCTGTTAAATCAGCAATGTTGAACACAGGGGAAATATTGATCCCACTCGGTAGCTCTACCTCATATGCATTTCCTGAATCATGCTTCTTCATGATTCTGCACGGTCTAAATTTTTTCATTTTTAACTTATTGTATGTTCCAATTGGAAACCTTTCTTTACTCAAGTGAACCATGACTTCATCTCCTACATGGAACTCCCTATATCTCCTCTTCTGATCTGCCTTATCCTTGTATTGAATATTCATCTTATTAATGTGCTTCCTCACCTCTTCATGCAAATTCTTCAAATGTTCTGCAAAGTCTTTGGCTTTAGCACTTGTCTTTTCTCTTTTGTCCAGCTTCCTTAACTCAGAAGCATTTCTTGGACTATTGCCACATATAATCTGGAATGGTGATTTACCAGTACTCCTATTGACAGAATTGTTGTAAGCAAATTCTGCCTGTGGTAAAATCAAATCCCATCCCTTGGGCTTATCTCCTACTAAAGCAGGTTACCCAAACTCCTATTCACCACTTCTGTCTGCCCATCAGTTTGTGGATGGTGTGCAGAACTGAACTTCAAATCTGTCTTCAATTTTTTCCACAATGTCCTCCAGAAATAACCAACAAACTTGGTATCTCGATCTGAAACTATGCTCTTTTGTAGACCATGTAATCTCACCACCTCCCTGAAAAATAATTCAGCAATATGAACATCATCATTAGTCTTCTTGCAAAGAATGAAATGTGCCATCTTCGAGAATCTATCCACCACCACAAAAATGGAATCATGTCCTCTTTGTGTCCTTGGTAAACCAAGAACAAAATCCATACTGATATCATCCCATGGCTTCTCTGGTATAGGTAATGGCTGATATAGCCCTATATTCTGACTTGTTCCTTTTGCCATCTGACACACTCTACAACTCTGCACAAATTTCCTCACATCCTACTACAACTGTGGCCAATAATAATTTTCACCAACAATAGCAATGGTCTTATCTCAACCAAAGTGTCTAGCCAATCTTCCACTATGCTTCTCCTTAATTAGGTTCTCTCTCATGGAACTCCTTGGAATGCACAACTGGCTTCCTCTAAACAACATGCCATCTTGGATTATGAAATCCAACCATTTTGTCATGTCCAAAGTAACAGGTTCCAAACAAACTTTCCAAGCCTCTACAAAATCTGGATCTTTAGGATACAAACTTTTGAGCTCATTGAACCCAACAACCTCTATCTTCATTTCTATCAACAAATTTTGCCTTCTGCTCAAGGCATCTACAACTTTGTTGGACTTCCCACTCCTGTGCTTCAAAATAAAGGTATAACTCTGCAAAAACTCAACCCATTTTAAGTGTCTTTGATTCAACTTTCCTTGACTATTAAGATACTGTAAAGCTTGATGATCAGTATATAAAACAAACTGTTTTGGCAACAGAAAATGTCTCCATTTCTTCAAAGCCTGAACTATAGCATAAAATTATTGATCATAAACAGAATACTTTTTTTTGGCATCATTAAGCTTCTCACTAAAATAAGCAATGGGCTTACCTTCTTGGCTCAAAATAGCTCCTATAGCACTTCCACTGGCATCACAATCTACCTGAAATACCTTATTGAAATTTGGAAGTGCCAAAACAAGTTGCTCTATGACTTTCTGCTTCAATGTATCAAAGCTTTTGTCTACTCCTTTAGTCCATTTAAACTCTTTTCTATCTCATCTCATTGTCTCTGTTAGGGATGCACAAATGCTACCAAAATTTTTGATAAACTTTCTGTAAAAAGTTGCCAAACCATGAAAAGATCGTACCTCTGTGGCACTTCTTGGCATAGGCCATTTGATGATAGCCCTCACCTTCTCTAGGTCCATCTTAAGACCTTTCTCTGAGACAACAAATCCCAGGTATACCAACTCCTTTGCAAAACTACATTTCTTTAGATTGATCAACAACTTCTCTTCCCTCAGCTTCTCCAAAACTCTTCTGATATGCATCATATGCTCATCCCAAGTCTTACTGAAAAATCAAAATATCATCTAAATAAACAATAACAAAACTTCCCAAAAAATTTTTCAGTACCTCATTCATGAGCCGCATGAATGTTCTTGGTGCATTAGTTAGCCCAAATGGCATGACTAACCACTCATACAAACCCTCCTTTGTCTTGAAGGTTGTCTTTCATTCATCTCCTTCTCTGATTCGAATATGGTGATACCCACTCTTCAGATCAATCTTCGTGAAGTACTTGGCTCCACTCAAACAATCCATTATGTCATCCATTCTTGGCAATGGAAACCTATACTTGATCGTGATCTTATTTATGGCTCAAGAATCTGTACACATTCTCCACTCTCCATCTTTCTTTGGTGCTAGTACTGCAGGTACCCCACATGGACACAGGCTCTCCCTTATCAGTACCTTCCTTAACAACTCGTGAACTTATCTGTTCAACTCTTCATTCTCTACTGGAGTCATTCTGTGGGCTGTCTTATTCGGCAAACTAACTCCTGGTATCAAATCTATTTGGTGACTTATCTTCCTCACCGGTGGTAAACCTTCTGGTACATTATCAGAGATAATATCTTGAAATTCTTCCAACATATCTGAGACTTCTGTTGGTACATCTTCACATTTCTCTTGACTAATCTTAGGAATCAATGTAAAGCAACGACACTCATGCTTTCATACCCTCCAAAAATTTTCTACCATCTACCAAGCAAATTCTGGCAGTACTACATACTTTTTCTTCCACCTCCTTAAGGGCTTCAATTTATGGTGAACTCCATCCTTTGTTAGGGAATATGTGTTTGCACGGCCATCATGGACATCGCTCCTATCATACTGCCACGACCTCCCCAATAGCATATGATATGCATCCATTGGTATGATATCACACAACACCTCATCATGGTAGTCTCTAATCTTGAACTTCACTAAACACTGCTCATTGACCAAAGCTCTGTGGTCCTTCTGTAACCATGCAATCCGATATGGATGTGGATGCTTTCTTCTTGTCAACTTCAACTTGTCAACCATCTCCTCTAAAACAAGATTGTCAGTGCTTCCACTGTCAATAATAATATCACAACACTTACCTTCACATTTGCACCTTATGCAGAATAAACTCTTCCTCTGATTTGGTTCTTTCTCCTCATTCAACAAAGTTCTTCTGACAACTAGGGTTTCTCTCCCCTTTCAGCATCTTCAGAATGCTCAGATTGTGCATCTTCCTCTTCCTCTTTGCTCACCATTGTTCTGGTCACGAGGGCGGTAGGTATTATCTCCTCTCTGATTTCGACTGGTGCCAACTTCTTCACTTTTCTTTAAATTTTTATTTCGGCCCCCATAGGGTCTTCCACCAGTCCTTCCGCCTTCACCTCTTCCCCTTTGCTTGCTGTCAAATCTTTTATTCATCTTCTCTTCCACCTTCAGGGAAAACTGGTATGCATCTTCTATGGTGGTCATTCTGACCAGGCTCAACTCCTCTTGAGTACTTGGCCTCAACCTATTAATGTAACGGGCTACCTTCTCCTTGTTGGCCTCTGCATGACCGGTTCTGATAGTAATCTTATAAAACTCTTCTATATACTCCTTAATAGACTTGTTGTCTTGTTTTAATCCTTGCAGCTTCTTCAACAACTCCATCTCATAGTCCACGGGAATGAACTGCTTCTTCAGTTTCTCCACCATCTGATCCCATCTAGTGATCTTTCTTTTTCCTCTTTTATTCCTCTCTAACTGGACCTCCTTCAACCAAATACTAGCATGGCCCTTCAATTTTGTTTTTGCAAACTTGACCCAATCTGAGTCCTCCACATCTTCATACTCAAAATACTCCTCCATGTCATTGATCCAATCAATAAGCTGTTCCAGATTCAAATTTCCAAAATATGTAAAAACTTCAATCCTGGGTCTCTTTTCGATCTTCGAAATGGCCCTCAACAACCTAACTTATGTAGGATATCCTGCAGCTTCTTGTTCTTCCTTAGATAGCTCTTCTTCAGCTTCATCTTCACTTTCTTCTCTTGTTCTCGGCTCAAACTCTCTTCGTAGCTCCTCTTGCAATGCATCAATTTTCCTTTGCAGGGCTCTAAAACCCTCTTCCATCAAAACATTCCTCCTAATACAATTTCTTTGTGGAGGCATCTTGATCTCCGCAGCAAACTAACAACCTCGGGTCCTGGTGCAAACTGCCTCACGGTCGGCGATCTGTCTACACACTCAGGAACCCTTGCTCTGATACCACTTGATGAAGGGGGTAAATCATAAAATATCTAACAACAGAAATGGAACACAGAAAATAGAATATTTCTTTATTGATTTGGACAACTTATTACATTACAGAACCTCAATTACAATCAGAGGAATCAATCCTCTACAGGCTGCAACACACTACAACTACAGCTCACCAGGCTCTAGAATCTTCTGCCTTCTGTAACCCCAAATCAGCTAGGGTTTCTGTTTTCCCATCTATTTTTGACTCTACACTTTCCCCCCTTAACTCTACTACTATACAAGGTTCCCAAAACAGTCATAAATAGCACTTTTTGGCAGCCTCTAGCTAAATTTTGAAATTTGTAACTCCCTCCAAAAGTAGGTCAACTTCTGGGAAGCATAACTTTTGATCTGGGTGTCCGATTGATGAACCGTTTTAAGCATCGGAAAGCTTGTGATGTGAACTATCATGCCAGAAATCTGTAAATGGATTTCTGTCAACTTTTCAGGACATTATGGGATGTTTTAGTGCCTCATATCTCATTTCAGAAATTGTCAGGGGCTTTTCAGAAAACAAAAACTTTAATATCTTTCATCTCACAAATGATCTTTGCCCAATTCCTTCGCCAAAGGTCTTATATTTCCATTAGGAAGCTTTCTATAAGTTTTCACTTCAATCCTTGCCCAAATGCAAACTATCCTAAAATGGCAGGTAAACTTTCCAAAACTGGCAGTTTGCTATTTTTAGCAGTTTTGGAAAAACTGAAAGTCCTACATCATTATTCAAGAGATTATGCAACCAGAAATACTAATTATGGAAAGAAATGAAAACAACTGTAATGATTTTGAAGCAACATCTTTTTGGGTGATGCAAGATTGCCCGTACACCACTGGATGCTCCTGCATCAGACACCCAGGGTAATTTGAGAAGTGACCCTGTCACGTCTCAGGTGTTTGTTTGAAGAAAACCCAAATGGTCAACCTCTGCCTTCGATAGCCAAGAAGAATATTCAATAGGCCTTCCTTTCCATTTCACCAGATATTCTTCATATTGTCTGTTTTGAGTACTCCTTCCAACACGGCTATTCAAGATCTCTTCTATCTCTTCCGTTGAAGTAGATGCCAGAATACTCCACTGTTCTTCTGTTGGTCCATCATCTATGCCACCCTCATGATATTCTGTTAAATCAAAAATGTTGAACACAGGGGAAATATTGATCCCACTCGGTAGCTCTACCTCATATGCATTTCCTGAATCATGCTTCTTCATGATTCTGCACGGTCCAAATTTCTTCATTTTCAACTTATTGTATGTTCCAATTGGAAACCTTTCTTTTCTCAAGTGAACCATAACTTCATCTCCTACATAGAACTCCTTATATCTCCTCTTTTGATCTGCCCTAGCCTTGTACTGAATATTTATTTTATTAATGTGCTTCCTAACCTCTTCATGCAAATTCTTCAGATGTTCTGCAAAGTCTTCGGCTTCAGTACTTGTCTTTTCTCCTTTGTCCAGCTTCCTTAACTCAGAAGCATTTCTTGGACTATTGCCACATACAATCTCGAATGGTGAATTACCAGTACTCCTATTGACAGAATTGTTGTAAGAAAATTCTGTCTGTGGTAAAATCAAATCCCATCCCTTGGGTTTATCTCCTACTAAGCATCGTAACAGGTTACCCAAACTCCTATTGACCACTTCTATCTACCCATTAGTTTGTGGATGGTGTGTAGAACTGAACTTCAAATCTGCCTTCAACTTCTTCCACAATGCCTCCAGAAATAACCAACAAACTTGGTATCTCGATCTAAAACTATGCTCTTTGGTAGACCGTGTAATCTCACCACCTCCCTAAAAAATAATTCAGCAATATGAATAGTATCATTAGTTTTCTTGCAAGGAATGAAATGTGCCATCTTCGAGAATCTATCCACCACCACAAAAATAGAATCATGTCCTCTCTATGTCCTTGGTAAACCAAGAACAAAATCCATACTGATATCATCCCATGGCTTCTCTGGAACAGGTAATGGCTGATATAGCCCTATATTCTAACTTGTTCCTTTTGCCATCTGACACACTCTGCAACTCTACACAAATTTCCTCGCATCCTGCTGCAACTATGGCCAATAATAATTTTCACCAACAATAGCAATGGTCTTATCACGACCAAAGTGTCTAGCCAATCCTCCACTATGCTTCTCCTTAAATAGGTTCTCCCTCATGGAACTCCTTGGAATGCACAACTGGCTTCCTCTAAACAACATGCCATCTTAGATTATAAAATCCAACCATTTTGTCCTATCTAAAGTAACAGGTTCCAAACAAGCTTTCCAAGCCTATGCAAAATTTAGATCTTTAGGATACAAACTTTTGAGCTCATCGAACCCAACAACCTCTATCTTCATTTCTGTCAACAAATTTTGCCTTCTTCTCAAGGCATCTGCAACTCTTTTGGACTTCCCACGCCCGTGCTTCAAAATAAAGGTATAACTATACAAAAACTCAACCCATTTTAAGTTCCTTTGATTAGACTTTCCTTGACTATTAAGATACTGTAAACCCTAATGATCAGTATATAAAACAAACTCTTTTGGCAACAGATAATGTCTCCATTTCTTCAAAGCCTGAACTATAGCATAAAATTCCTAATCATAAACAAAATATTTTTTCTTGGCATCATTAAGCTTCTCACTAAAATAGGCAATGGGCTTACCTTCTTGGCTCAAAACAGCTCCTATAGCACTGCCACTGGCATCACAATCTACCTGAAATACCTTATTGAAATATGGAAGTGCCAAAAGAGGTTGCTCTGTGACTTTCTGCTTCAATGTATCAAAGCTTTTGTCTGCTCCTTTAGTCCATTTAAACTCTTTTCTATCCCCTCTCATTGTCTCCGTTAGGGGTGCACAAATGCTGCCAAAATTTCTGATAAACTTTCTGTAAAAACCTTCCAAACCATGAAAAGATCATTCCTCTATGGCACTCCTTGGCGTAGGCCATTCGATGATAGCCCTCACCTTCTCTGGGTCCATCTTAAGACCTTCCTCTAAGACAACAAATCCCATTTATACCAACTCCTTTACAAAACTACATTTCTTCAGATTGATCAACAACTTCTCCTCCCTCAACTTCTCCAAAACTCTTCTGATATGCATCATATGCTCATCCCAAGTCTTACTGAAAATCAAAATATCATCTAAATAAAGAATAACAAAACTTCCCAAAAATTCTTTCAGTACCTCGTTCATGAGCCGCATGGATGTGCTCAGTGCATTGGTTAGCCCAAATGACATGACTAACCACTCATACAAACCTTCCTTTGTCTTAAAGGCTGTCTTCCATTCATCTCCTTCTCTGATTCGAATCTGGTGATACCCACTCTTAAGATCAATCTTCGTAAAGTACTTGGCTCCACTCAAACAATCCATTGTGTCATCCATTCTTGGCAATGGAAACCTGTACTTGATCGTGATCTTATTTATGGCTCAAAAATCTGTACACATTCTCCACTCTCCATCTTTCTTTGGTGCTAGTACTATAGGTACCAAACATGGACTTAGGCTCTCCCTTATCAGTCCCTTAACAACTCGTGAACTTGTTTGTTCAACTCTTCATTCTCTGCTGGAGTCATTCTGTGGGCTGCTTTATTCGGCAAACTAGCTCCTGGTATCAAATCCATTTGGTGACTTATCTTCCTCACTAGTGGTAAACCTAATGGTACACTATCAAAGATAATATCCTGAAATTATTCCAACATATCTGAGACTTCTGCTAGTACATCTTCACATTTGTCTTGACTAATCTTAGGAATCAATGCAAAGCAATGACGCTCATGCTTCATACCCTCCAAAAAATTTCTACCATCTACCAAGTAAATTCTAGTAGTACTACAAACATTTTCTTCCGCCTCCTTCAAGGGCTTCAATTTATGACGAACTCCATCCTTTGTTATGGAATATGTGTTTGCATGGCCATCATGGACAACGCTCCTATCATACTGCCACGACTTCCCCAACAGCATATGACATTCATCCATTGGTATGATATCACACAGCACATCATCATGGTAGTCTCCAATCTTGAACTTCACTAAACACTGTTCATTGACCAAAGCTCTGTGGTCATTCTGCAACCATGCAATCCGATATGGATGTGGATGCTTTCTTCTTGTCAACTTCAACTTGTCAACCATCTCCTCTGAAACAAGATTGTCAGTGCTTCCACTGTCAATACTAATATCACAACACTTACCTTCACATTTCCACCTTGTGTGGAATAAACTCTTCCTCTGATTTGGTTTTCTCCTCATTCAACAAAGTTCTTCTGACAACTAGGGTTTCTCCCCTTTCAGCATCTTCAAAACGCTCAGATTGCGTATCTTCATCTACATGTGCAACTCATTCATTACCTTCAGGTCTTCTATTTGTCCTTCCTTGATGTTGTGGACACTTGTATGCTCGATGTCCTTCTCCACATTGGAAACAAGTTCCTCTGAAAACTCCTCTTCTAGGTCCTTGCCCAGGTCTGCCTCTTCCTCTTCCTCTTTGCTCACCATTGTTCTGGTTATGAGGGCGGTAGGTATTATCTCCTCTCTGATTTTGATTGGTGCCGGCTTCTTCACTTTTCTTTGAATCTTCATTTAGGCCCCCATAGGGTCTTCCACCAGTCCTTCCACCTTGACCTCTTCCCCTTTGCTTGCTGTCAAATCTTTTATTCAGCTTCTCTTCCACCTTCAGGGAAAACTGGTATGCATCTTCTATGGTGGTCATTCTGACCAGGCTCAACTCCTCTTGAATACTTGGCCTCAACCCATTAATGTAATGAGATACCTTCTACTTGTTGGCCTCTGCATGATTGGTTCTGATAGTAATCTTATAAAACTCTTATGTATACTCCTTAACAGACTTGCTGCCTTGCTTCAATCCTTGCAGCTTCTTCAACAACTCCATCTCATAGTCCACAGGATTGAACTACTTCTTTAGTTTCTCCACCATCCGATCACATCTAGTGATCTTTCCTTTTCCTCTTCTATTCCTCTCTAACTGGACCTCCTTCCACCAAATACTGGCATGGCCCTTCAATTTTGTTTTTGCAAACTTGACCCGATCTAGGTCCTCCACATCTTCATACTCGAAATACTCCTCCATGTCATTGATCCAATCAGTAAGCTGTTCCAGATTCAAATCTCTAGAATATGTAGAAACTTCGATCCTGGGCCTCTTTCCAATCTTCGAAATGGCCCTCAACAACCTAACTTCTGCAGGATCTCCTGCAACTTCTTTTTCTTCCTTAGATAGCTCTTCTTCAGCTTCATCTTCACTTTCTTCTCTTCTTCTTGGCTCAAACCCTCTTCGTAGCTCCTCTTGCAATGCATCGATTTGCCTTTGCAGGGCTCTAAAACCCTCTTCCATCAAAACATTCCTCCCAATACGATTTCTTCGTGGAGGCATCTTGATCTCCGCAACAAACCCACAACCTCAGGTCCTGGTGTAAACTACCTCACGGTCGGCGATCTGTTTGCACACTCAAGAACCCCTACTCTGATACCACTTGATGAAGGGGGTAAATCATAAAACACACAACAAAAGAAATGGCACACGAAAAATAGAATATTTCTTTATTGATTTGGACAACTTATTACATTACAGAACCTCAATTACAATCAGAGGAATCAATCCTCTACAAGTTGCAACACACTACAGCTACACCTCACCAGGCTCTGGAATCTTTTGCCTTCTGTAACCCCAAATCAGCTAGGGTTTCTATTTTCCCACCTATTCGTGACTCTACACTTTTCCCCCTTAACTCTACTACTATCCAAGGTTCCAAAAATAGTCATAAATAACACTTTTTGGCAGCCTCCAGCTAAATTTCAAAATTTGTAACTCCCTCCAAAAGTAGGTCAACTTCCGGGAAGCATAACTTTTGATCTGGGTGTCTGATTGACGAACTGTTTTAAGCGTCAGAAATCTTGCGATGTGAACTATCATGCCAGCAATACGTAAATAGATTTTTGTCAATTTTTTGAGACATTATGGGACATTTTAGTGCCTCATATCTCATTTCAAAAAAATTTAGGGGTTGTTCAGGAAAAAAAAAACTTTAATATCTTTCAGCTCACTAATGATCTATGCCCGATTCCTTTGACAAAAGTCTTATATTTCCATTATGAAGCTTTCTGCAAGTTTTCGTTTCAATCCGTGCCCAAATGCAAACTTTCTTAAAATGGCAGGTAAACTTTCCAAAACTGGCAATTTGCTATTTTTAGCAATTTTGCAAAAACTAAAAGTCCTACATCATTATTCAGGAGATTATGGAACTAGAAATACTAATTATAGATAGAAATAAAAACAACTATAATGATTTTGAAGCAATATCTTTTTGGGTGATGCAAGATTGCCCTTACACCACTGGATGCTCCTGCATCAAACACTCAGGGTAATTTGAGAAGTGACCCTGTCACATCTCAAGTGTTTGTTTGAGGAAAACCCAAACGGTCAACCTCTGCCTTTGATAGGCAAGAAGAATCTTCAACAGTCCTTCCTTTCAATTTCACTAGATATTCTTCATATTGCCTGTTCTGAGTACTCCTTCCCACACGGCTATCCAAGATCTCTTCTATCTCTTCTATTCAAGTAGATGCCAGAATACTCCACTGTTCTTCTGTTGGTCCATCATCTGTGCCACCCTCATGATCTTTTGTTAAATCAGTAATGTTGAACACAGGGGAAATATTGATCCCACTCGGTATCTCTACCTCATATGCATTTCCTGAATCATGTTTCTTCATGATTCTGCACGGTCCAAATTTCTTCATTTTCAACTTATTGTATGTTCCAATTGGAAACCTTTCTTTTCTCAAGTGAACCATGACTTCATCTCCTACATGGAACTCCTTATATCCCTTCTTCTGATCTACCTTAGCCTTGTACTGAATATTCATCTTATTAATGTGCTTCCTCACCTCTTCATGCAAATTCTTTAGATGTTCTGCAAAATCTTCAGCTTCAGCACTTGTCTTTTCTCTTTTGTCCAGCTTCCTTAACTCAGAAGCATTTCTTGGACTATTGCCACATACAATCTGAAATGGTGATTTAGCAGTACTCCTATTGATAGAATTGTTGTAAGCAAATTTTGCCTGTGGTAAAATCAAATCCCATCCCTTAGGCTTATCTCCTACTAAGCATCATAGCAGGTTACCTAAACTCCTATTCACCACTTTTGTCTGCCCATCATTCTGTGGATGGTGCACATAACTAAACTTCAAATCTGTCTTCAACTTCTTTCACAATGTCCTCCAGAAATAACCAACAAACTTGTTATTTCGATCTGAAACTATGCTCTTTGGTAGACCGTGTAATCTCACCACCTCCCTGAAAAATAATTCAGCAATATGAACAGCATCATTAGTCTTCTTGCAAGGAATGAAATGTGCTATCTTCGAAAATCTATCCACCACCACAAAAATGGAATCATGTCCTCTCTGTGTCCTTGGTAAACCAAGAACAAAGTCCATACTAATATCATCCCATGGCTTCTCTGGAATAGGTAATGGCTGATATAGCCCTATATTCTGACTTGTTACTTTTTCCATCTAACACACTCTGCAACTCTACACAAATTTCCTCACATCCTGCTGCAACTGTGGCCAATAATAATTTTCACCAACAATAGCAATGGTCTTATCTCGACCAGAGTGTCTAGCCAATCCTCCACTATGCTTCTCCTTAATTAGGTTCTCTCTCATGGAACTCCTTGGAATGCACAACTGGCTTCCTCTAAACAACATGCCATCTTGGATTATGAAATCCAACCATTTTGTCCTATCCAAAGTAACAGGTTCTAAACAAGCTTTCCAAGCCTCTGCAAAATCTAAATCTTTAGGATACAAACATTTGAGCTCATCGAACCCAACAACCTTTATCTTGATTTATGTCAACAAATTTTACCTTATGCTCAAAGCATCTGCAACTTTGTTAGACTTCCCACTCCTGTGCTTCAAAATAAAGGTATAACTCTGCAAAAACTCAACCCATTTTAAGTGCCTTTGATTCAACTTTCCTTGACTATTAAGATACTGTAAAGCCAAATGATCAATATATAAAACAAATTCTTTGGGCAACAAATAATGTCTCCATTTCTTCAATGGCTAAACTATAGCATAAAATTCCTGATCATAAACAAAATAGTTTTTCTTGGCATCATTAAGCTTCTCACTAAAATAGGCAATGGGCTTATCTACTTGGCTCAAAACAACTCCTATAGCACTGCCACTAGCATCACAATCTACTTGAAATACCTTATTGAAATATGGAAGTGCCAAAATAGGTTGCTCTGTGACTTTCTGCTTCAATGCATCAAAGCTTTTGTCTGCTCCTTTAGTCCATTTAAACTCTTTTCTATCCCCTCTCATTGTCTCTGTTAGGGGTGCACAAATGCTACCAAAATTTCTGATAAACTTTCTGTAAAAACTTGCCAAACCATGAAAAGATCGTGCCTCTGTGGCACTCCTTGCCATAGGCCATTCGATGATAGCCCTCACCTTCTCTGGGTCCATCTTAAGACTTTCCTCTGAGACAACAAATCCTAGGTATACCAACTCCTTTGCAAAACTACATTTCTTCATATTGATCAAAAACTTTTCCTCTCTCAGCTTCTCCAAAACTCTTCTGATATGCATCATATGCTCATCCCAAGTCTTACAAAAAATCAAAATATCATCTAAATAAACAATAACAAAACTTCCCAAAAAAAATTTTAGTACCTCATTCATGAGCCGCATGAATGTGCTCGGTGCATTGGTTAGACCAAATGGTATGACTAACCAATCATACAAACCCTCCTTTGTCTCTAAGGCTGTCTTCCATTCATTTTCTTCTCTGATTCAAATATGGTGATACCCACTCTTCAGATCAATCTTCGTGAAGTACTTGGCTCCACTCAAACAATCCATTATGTCATCCATTCTTAGTAATGGAAACTTGTACTTGATTGTGATCTTATTTATGGCTCGAGAATCTGTACATATTCTCCACTCTCCATCTTTCTTTGGTGCTAGTACTGCAGGTACTGCGCATGGACTCAGGCTCTCCCTTATCAGTCCCTTCCTTAACAACTCATGAACTTGTCTGTTCAACTCTTCATTCTCTGCTGGAGTCATTCTGTGGGCTGCCTTATTCGGCAAACTAGCTCCTGGTATCAAATACATTTGATGACTTATCTTCCTCACCGGTGGTAAACCTTTTGGTACATTATCAGATATAATATTCTAAAATTCTTCCAACATATCTGAGACTTCTGCTGGTACATCTTCATTTTTCTCTTGACTAATCTTAGGAATCAATTTAAAGCAACGACACTTATGCTTTCATACCCTCCAAAAATTTTCTACCATCTACCAAGCAAATTCTGGCAGTACTACATACTTTTTCTTCCACCTCCTTCAAGGCCTTCAATTTATGATGAACTCCATCCTTTGTTAGGGAATATGTGTTTGCACAACCATCATGGACAATGCTCCGATCATACTGCCACGGCCTCCCCAACAACATGACATCCGTCCACTGGTAAGATATCACACATCACCTCATCATGGTAGTCTCCAATCTTGAACTTCACTAAACACTGCTCATTGACCAAAGCTCTGTGGTCCTTTTGCAACCATGCAATCCGATATGAATGTGGATGCTTTCTTCTTGTCAACCATCTCCTTTGAAACAAGATTGTCAGTGCTTCCACTGTCAATAATAATATCACAACACTTACCTTCACATTTGCACCTTGTGGGGAATAAACTCTTCCTCTGATTTTTTTCTTTCTCCTCATTCAACAAAGTTCTTCTAACAACTAGGGTTTCTCCCCTTTCAGCATCTTCAGAACGCTCAGATTGCATATTTTCATCTACATGTGCAACTCATGCATTACCCTCATGTCTTTTGTTTGTCCTTCCTTGATGTTGTGGACACTCATATGCTCGATGTCCTTCTTCTCCACATTGGAAATAGGTTCCTTTGAAACCTCCTCTTTCAGGTCCTTGCCCAGGTCTGCCTCTTCCTCTTCCTTTTTGCTCACCATTGTTCTGGTCACGAGGGTGATAGGTATTATCTCCTCTAATTTTGACCGGTGCCGGCTTCTTCACTTTTCTTTGAATCTTCATTTTGGCCCCCATAGGGTCTTCCACCAGTCCTTCCGCCTTGACCTCTTCCCCTTTGCTTACTGTCAAATCTTTTATTCAGCGTCTCTTCCACTTTCAAGGAAAACTGGTATGCATCTTCTATGGTGGTCATTCTGACCAGGCTCAACTCCTCTTGAATACTTGTCCTCAACCCATTAATGTAATGGGCTACCTTCTCCTTGTTGGCCTCTGCATGACCGGTTATGATAGTAATCTTATAAAACTCTTCTGTATACTCCTTAACAGATTTGTTGCCTTGCTTCAATCCTTGTAGCTTCTTCAACAACTCCATCTCATAGTCCACAGGAATGAACTGCTTCTTTAGTTTCTCCACCATCCGATCCTATCTGGTGATCTTTCATTTTCCTTTTCTATTCCTCTCTAACTGGACCTCCTTCCACCAAATACTGGCATGGCCCTTCAATTTTGTTTTTGCAAACTTGACCCGATCTGACTCCTCCACATCTTCATACTCGAAATACTCCTCCATATCATTGATCCAATCAATAAGCTGTTCCGGATTCAAATGTCCAGAATATGTAGAAACTTTGATCTTGGGCCTCTTTCCAATCTTTGAAATGGCCCTCAACAACCTAACTTCTGTAGGATCTCCTGGAGCTTCTTATTCTTCCTCAGATAGCTCTTCTTCAGCTTCATCTTCACTTTCTTCTTTTGTTCTCGGCTCAAACTCTCGTCGTAGCTCCTCTTGCAATGCATCGATTTGCCTTTGCAGGGCTTTAAAACCATCTTCCATCAAAGCATTACTCCCAATTTGATTTCTTCGTGAAGGCATCTTGATCTCCGCAGTAAACCCACAACCTTAGGGCCTGGTGCAAACTGCCTCACGGTCGGTGATCTGTCTACACACTCAGGAACCCTTGCTCTGATACCACTTGATGAAGGGGGTAAATCATAAAACACACAACAACAGAAATGGAACACAGAAAATAGAATATTTCTTTATTGATTTTTACAACTTATTATATTACAGAAGCTCAATTAAATCAGAGGAATCAATCCTCCACAGGCTGCAACACACTACAGCTACACCTCACCAGGCTCTGGAATCTCTTGCCTTCTGTAACCCCAAATCAGCTAGGGTTTCTATTTTCCCACCTATTCTTGACTCTACACTTTCCCCCCTTAACTCTACTACTGTCTAGGGTTCCCAAAATAGTCATAAATAGCACTTTTTGGCAGCCTCCAGCTAAATTTTGAAATTTGTAACTCCCTCCAAAAGTAGGTCAACTTTCAGGAAACATAACTTTTGATCTGGGTGTCTGATTGACGAACCATTTTAAGTGTCGGAAAGCTCACGCTGTGAACTATCACACCAGAAATCTGTAAATGGATTTCCTTCAAGTTTTCAGGATGTTATGGGATGTTTTAGTGCCTCATATCTCGTTTCAAAAAATTTTAGGGGCTTTTCGGAAAACAAAAACTTTAATATCTTTCAGCTCAAAAATGATCTTTGCCTGATTCCTTCGTCAAAGGTCTTATATTTCCATTATGAATCTTTCTGCAAGTTTTTGCTTCAATCCATGCCCAAATGCAAACTTTCCTAAAATGGCAGGTAAACTTTCCAAAACTAGCAATTTGCTATTTTTAGCAGTTTTGGAAAAACTGAAAGTCCTACATCATTATTCAGGAGATTATGGAACCAGAAATACTAATTATGGAAAGAAATGAAAACAATTGTAATGATTTTGAAGCAACATCTTTTTGGGTGATGCAAGATTGCCCTTACAGCACTGGATGCTCTTGCATCAGTTGTAGACTTGTACCTAGAAGAAGGACTGATTTCATTAGCAAATATTATTTTGCACCTCTAGGAGATTTCAGGATAGTTTATTATAAATGCAACAATTTTGGACATATTGCAAAATTTTGTAGATCAGATTTTGTAAAAACTAACAAATAGGAAAGAAAGGAAAATGTTCCTCCTAAGGAAGATATTGCATCAGAATCTCTTGTAAGGAAAGAGAAGCAAACTAAGAGGGTCTAGAAGAAGAAATAAGAGTCTCTGATAGTACAGACCGCTTTTCATGCCAAAAGACAAAATCCATGGGTGATTGATAGTGGCAGCTCTAGTCACATGATAGGAGATAAAAGCAAGTTTATTAGCTTGCAAGCATGGAATGGAGGCTCGGTTAAGTTTGAAGACAATTCATCAACAAAGATCTATGGAAAAGGAACTCTTAGCATTGATGGAAAAGAAAAAACTCACAATGTTTATTATGTAGAAGGGTTCAAACATAATTTGCTCAGTGTAAGTCAGATGTGTGACAATGGATACAATCTAATTTTCAATGCAAGAGGATGTGAAATCAGGAAAGAAAGCTCTAGTAAGTTAGTGGTTGAAGCAATCAGAACATAAAATAACATCTACAATCTCAAGGAGATTCAAGGAAGGAATTGTTTGTTGGGACAAGTTGATGTGAGATGGCTCTGGCATAGAAGATGTGGACATATCAGTTTCGACAATCTTATGAAGATAAGCTCAAAAGGAGCTGTTAGAAATCTGCCTAAAATCAGTAAGCCAGCAAACATCATATGCAAGGAGTGCGAGCATGGGAAGTAAACAAGGTCAAGTTTTAAAACAAAAGAGTATTCTACATCAAAGATCTTGTAGCTAGTTCATATAGATTTGTGTGGACCAACCAGAACTCAAGGATCAAAAGGTAAGAGGTATTTTATGCTTTTAGTTGATGATTTCTCAAGAATGACATGGGTTACTTTTCTTAAGGATAAATCAAAATCTTTTGAGAAAATCAAGACCTTTAGGTCTTTGGTTGACAAGGAGAGTGGTATGGCAATCAAATGTCTAAGATCGGATAGAGGTGGAGAGTTCACCTCCAATGACTTTGTGGAATATTGTGAAATTCATGGTATAAAGAGACAGTTTTCAGCACCCAAAACTCCACAACAAAATGGTGTAGTGGAAAGAAAAATAGAACTGTTAAGGAAATGGCAAAGACAATGCTGAATGAAGCAAAGTTACCAAACACCTATTGGAAATATGTTTTACATACAACAGTCTATGTATTATACAAAGTTCAAGTGAGAGTGAATACAGATAAGACCTTATAAGTTGTGGAATGACAAATCAGCTTCAGCCAAGCATTTTAGAGTATTTCGTAGCAAATGCTACATCAAAAGAAATGAAGATGGGCTTGGAAGTTTTGGTTCAAGGTGTGACGAAGGTATTTTCCTTAGTTACTCTAGTAGCTCCAAAGATTAGAAATGCTACAACAAGTGCCTACACAAAATGGTTGAGAGTGCTCATGTTAGGGTCAACGAGGAACAACCAATTTCAAAACAGGGCAAAGATGGTTTCCTAGATGAAATGCCTGAAGGAGAGAAGGAAAAAGATGAATGAACCATTACAGAGTCTAGAAGAAGAAACAACTTTTGGTAGCAAACCTGAGAACGCATCAGAAGATGAGGCGGCTGCAGCAGAAAGCATGCCTACAACTGAACCCCCCAAGTATGTGCAATGAAAGCATCCTCAACAACAGATAATTAGAGACAAGCATAAATGCATTCAAACAAGGAGTTTGGCAAGGGAAAATGAACAATCAAACTTTTCATTGCTGTCAAAGATTGAACCTAAGACATTCACTGATGCTTGGATCAATGCAATGGAAGAGGAACTCAATCAAATTGAGAAGAACCAGACTTGGGAGTTAGTTCCAAGACCAGCCGATAAGAATGTAATAGGCACAAAATGGATTTTCAAAAACAAACTGAATGAAGATGGAAAGGTCATGAGAAATAAGGCACGTTTGGTTGTAAAAGGATACACTTAGGTAGAAGGGATAGACTTTGAAGAAACATTTGCACTTGTAGCAAGATTGGAAGCCATTCGGATGTTTTTGGCATTCTTTGTTTATAAGAATTTCAAGGTTTACCAAATGGATGTCAAATCTACTTTTCTAAATGGAAATCTTAATGAAGAAGTCTATATTGAGCAACCTGAAGGATTTATCTGTCAGAGAAAGAAGATTATGTTTACAGACTGAAAAAGGCTTTGTATGGTCTGAAACAGGCCCCTAGGGCTTGGTATTCTAAGCTAGATAATTATCTCCAGTAGTAAGGCTTCAGAAAAGGATGTGTAGACAACAACTTGTACTTCAAATCAAAAGGTGAGCATTTGTTGATTGTTGTTGTGTATGTTGATGACATTATTTTTAGTGGTAGTGATGACAAGATGAGTAAGAAATTTGCTCACCAGATGCAAAAGGAATTTGAAATGTCCATGCTTGGAGAACCTTCTTTCTTTCTTGGTTTACAAATATCACAATTAAATCAAGGTTTATTTATATCTCAAATCAAGTATGCAAAGGAGATGCCCAAGAAGTTCAAGATGGAAGATTGTAAGCCTATGAGTACTCTCATGATGATAGGATGCAAGTTGAGCAAGAATGATGACTCACCAAATTCAGATCAGACTTTGTATATATCAATGATAGGTAGCTTGTTGTACCTAACTCATCTAGACCAGATATCATGCAAACAGTATGCATGGTGGCTAGATTTCAACCTGCTCCTAAGGAATCACATGTTCAAGTTGTGAAGATAATCTTCAGATATCTGAAAGGTACTGAGGATTATGGATTATGGTATCCTCGAGATAATGATTTTACCTTGACAACATATACAGATGCTGATTAGCTAGGAAGTACGGATGATAGGAGAAGCACCAGTGGTGGAGCTTTCTTCCTTGGTGATAGGTTGGTATCATGGCTCAGCAAGAAGCAAGATTCAGTTACATTGTCCACTGCTGAAGCAAAATATGTTGCTGTTGTTTCATGTTATACACAAATTTTATGGATGATGCAGACACTCAAGGATATAAAGGTAGAGTTTTCTAATCCTATTTCCATTCTTTGTGATAATACAAGTGCAATCAATATCTCAAAGAATCCTATGATGCACTCAAGAATGAAGCACATTGCCATTAAATATCATTTCTTAAGAGAAAAAGTTATAGATCAGGAGGTCAAGATGGAGTATGTCCCCACAACATAACAGATTGCAAACATCTTCACCAAGCCACTTCCAATGGATACTTTTGAATATCTCAGGAAGAAGCTAGGAGTAATTGCTCCTTCTTCTCACAAATAGCAGTGAAGCTGTGACAACTATCCAGGGAGAGCAAATCAAGGCATATTTTTTCCCTATTTTGGATAGTGACTACCTCTGAGGGGGAGCAGGTAGATAAATGGCAGTTTTTGCTGTCAGTCAGGAGGTTGTTTACTTCCCTTTGCCATTGATGACAAAGGGGGAGAAAGAGTAAGGGGGAGCAACACTAGAGCAAATGGTAGAAGAAATAGAGCAACACTAAGATCAGATTATGCATAAGTGTTGCCATCAATGACAAATGGGGAGATTGTTGATATATTGTCATTGATGTCAAAGTTGGATGACAGTCGACAAAAGTTGGCCAAAGAAGAATTCCTTGAGTTTTGCCCTTGGTCAGAAAAAATGGCCAAGAAAGAACTTTGAGAGTCTTGCCCTTAGTCGGCAAAAATGGCCAAATTCAAACCGCTTTGTAATTTTGCCCTTAGTCAGCAAAAATGGCTAAATTAGAACTCTTTGTATTTTACATTTAGTCGGCAAAATTGGCCAATACGGGAAGTCTTTTTCAATAAAGACTTAGAGGAAAGTAAGACTTATGTTATCGGCAAAATCTTCTATTTTTGAACTTGTTCTCAAGTTCAATTTTTCTCTGATTCACTGATAGAAGGGTAAGCATCCTTTTTTGAGCACTTTTTGAAGACAAGCTAAGTCTAGTGTTGTTGGCAAAATAATGTTATCGGTAAAGTTCTCATTTTGAGAACTAGTTCTTAAGTTAAAAAGTTTCACTGATTCGCCGATAGTAAAGGGAGCACGAAAAGAAGAGTTGAAAAAAATGTTCAAGTGACTTAGTCAGAAAAAAATGACTTTGTCAGGAAAAAGTTGATTTCTTGAACTAGGTCGGAAGTTTGGCACTTCGCCAATTCGTCAATAGGGCGACAAGTGGCACTCAAAGTCAAAAGTTCATGGTTTGACCAATTCGCCGATAAGAGAGAAGGAGTTGAAGAAAAAGACTTAGTCGAGAGAATGACTTAGTCAGGGAAGTTCATTTATATTGAACTAGTTCATTTTTATTGAACTAGTTCAAGAGTTCGGATATTCTCCGATTCGCCGACTAGGTGATAAAGAGAGTGTTGAAGACAAAGATAGAGTTCGTGGTGTTGTATTTTTGCCAATAAAGGAGATAGAGACTCTCAAAAGTCAAAAGTTCATGTTTTGACTAGATCACTGATAAAGGCAATAAGGCAAAGTTTCAAGAAATGAACTTTTGCCGATATAAGGAAAAAGGTGACAATTCAAAGATAGTGGAAATCGCTGATAAATGTGACAAGTGCCAAAGTTCATAAAAGATGGTTTTCGCCAATAAAAGGAAATGGACCTGGTGGTACCTATTAGGGTTTAGGGTTTTAGGTTCATAAAATTATAAGTCTTTGCCTTTAAAGAATCCTTTAAACCCAAGCTCCTAACGTCATGCGCTTTATTTTCTAAATGTCTGTTGACTGCCTGTGGTAGGTTCCCAGTCTCTTAAGTTATGACTTGATGCCTTTATATTCATTAGGTGATCAATCTCTTGTCCTAAGTATTACCCCTTGTAACCCGTGAAAAATTAAACCCATGTCCTAAGTCTTCGCATAGGTTCTAAGGCTTAATAAAAATGTATTTCGTAGCATTGCAGCGCATATTACATGATGTCATCATCCCACTGCACGACCGCAACAAGGTGACACCTGTCGAAGAATATAAGCTTATGTCCCTTATCTTAGGAATCTTACATTGAGCAACCGTACGATGCCAAGTGTCAATCTAAAAGTGGTCCGAAGGAAAGTTCTAATCTAACGGTTGCACATCATCGCAAGGGTATCTTGCCAAAAAGGAATCTTTGCCACGCGGTCGCGAGATGGCAACACGTGGCCTCGTCTTATGAAGGAAGTCAAAAGCAAATGAAGGATGGACACGTGGAGGCTTTATCGCACCCATGCAGGGTAGGTAAAGTGGTGGCCCACTTCCGGTTGCGACGCCACAAAGTAATGCCACGTGTCTAGGCCGGACAAAAGCGATGTGGTCAGCGGCGAATGTTCATTTGATGTGGCTCATCTTGATTGGTCGAGGACTTTTCAACTATGATGACCCAGACTTTCAAATATGGCGGGTAAATGACGACCATAGATCTTGCAAGAATAAACCCAAATCAATGGCGCAGGTTTAAACTTTTGTGATGAACATTGAAGATGCCCTGTGACACGAAATGAAAGATTAAAGCTAAGGCTACCTCCATTAATGCCTTAGAAGCTATGCTACAAAGCTTAAAAATAAGAAAAGTTAGGGCTTTTCACATCATTTCTTCAAGCATAAACAGAGTTCAGACGCACTATGGATTCTCAAGCAAGCAAAGAATGAAATTCCAAACCTCTACAAGTATAAACCAGTAAGTTCATCCTGTCTTGTTGTACCTAGCATATTTTAAATTGATTGATTGATTAAGGAGATAGATAATCACCTATATAAGAAACCCTAGCTTACTACAATTAGTTTGAAAATGAGCCAAGCTAGTCAAGCCTCCACTTCTAAGCACAGCTTAGATGAGGACTTTATGGTCTAGCTCCTAGGTTCTTCTAGGAAACCTCTAAATTTTCATGGTCCTAGCGGGCTAGATGACAAATTCCTTGGCTTTTGTTATAACTATAGAGATGCCTGACTGTCTATTCCTGGGTGGGTCTTGTTTGAGCACTGGCACAAAAGAATGGATTATAAGGCCCCCATTTTCCATGCTTGGCGCTTTGATTTGGCCAAGCTCATATGCCCAAACGTATTCCCTAATCCAGACCTACTGAGGGTAATAACACTGAGGTACGATCCTCAAACAAGGATGGTCTTGGCAGGAAACGACACTAAGATTATCAAGCTCACAAAGGGATACATCACCACTATGTTTAACCTAAACCATGCGACTAATAAGCTAATTAACCTAAATGCATTGAAAAAGAAGTACCAAACTGTCAAGCGTGCCTATAGAGGTTTTAACTTGGCCAAGCACAGGCCGAGAGGGGTTGATGGTAAATTGGTGAAGATCTCAAATAGTGAACAAGAACCTTTCCAATGCAAATTGTTCATGCATTATTTTATCAGAACATATCACAGCTTGTACCAAGTGTTAGGCAGGGATGCCTCAGACAATGCCCATCTCTTTGATGATGATGGCAGTAGATATTTAGAGCCAAGAGACTAAGGAGCCATATGACTATGCCTCCTACATTGCAGATAAAATGCACAAACAGATGACAGAAATTAAGAGCAAGTTATTTACTACGGATGCCCATGTTGAATTCACATGGTATTCCATGTTGTGTCATATGCTTCTATTTGCTTTGTCAAGAATGTGGCACTAGAATCTGCATGTCAAAATAGCAGATGCACAGGGGACTATGTTGCTAGTGCAGATGTGGACCTGCATGGTAGATATGCATTGTACTAGTGTTGATTATGTAATTTTTGAGGAGTATTTTGTGAGGAGAGTTCTAGGATTTTTGGAGCCAGAGGGTGAAAGGATACATCCAAATGTACTAGATTTTTTAAGGCCTTTGGATAGAACTCCTCACTTGGGGATTGATCATAACTAGGGTGATTGGTTTTATCATGAACACACCACATGCATTAGAGTCTATGGGTATGAGGCCCCACCCCACATTTTGCTTAAATATGTACCTAAGAGAATTGCATTCTTGGAGATCATTAGGCAGTTGAATGAATCAGATAAGGAGCACCTTAGGAAGCATAAGAAAGGCTCATTTTTTCCCACCTCCCTCAAATTTAGTGATTTTATGATAGCTGATAAAAGTGGGTTGGATCATATTTATTCAGTGTTGCAATGCTATGGGATGTACTTGGAGCAGCCAAGGATTTTTGACCCTAAGGATTTCATTAACAGGGTGAGGGTCAGCAAACAAAGACCAAGATATATTCATCAAGTTGACTTCAATGATGATATCACCTACAATTGCTTCGCAATGGATGATGTCCATCACTTGAGGATCAAGTGGGACACAATAATGGTAGGAGAAAGAATCTGAATGCTGCATATTAGGGTGCCTTTGCAGAGGTGCAAGACCCTATTCAAAGAATTCAGAAAATGTTGGATAATGCAGAGAAACTAATTGCTAGTGCTGCTGTAGGAGAAGAAAGACCCTCCTATCAGCCTGGCAGCTCAAGGAGAGGATATGATGTGAAAAGAGAATCAACTGCCCCTTCTCTTGCCAAGAGGGCAAAGATTTTTGATTTGGGGAATCGAAGGGAAATTGAGGTAGTGGACCTTGAGGGTGAAGCAGAGGAGCATGTGCAAGAAGTTGCCCATCAGGTAAATTCACCTAACAGAATAAGGCCCTACTCATCTCCTAAAAATAGGGCAATGAGGACAATGACAAGCCAAGTTGTAGATATTGAAGATGTCAGAGTAATGGCTTGCAATAAATTTTTAGAGGATGATGAATTCATAAACACTCCTGAATTTAGAGGTTATGTATTAAAAGTAAGGAGTGAGGAATTCCAAAAGAGAATTGAGGATGCCAAGAGTGGAGTTGATCCCTCTGAATATGAGGCCATCACCCAAAGGGTGTTAAAAGAAGTTAATCAGGCCATCAACGCAATGACTCTAAAGGAGGGGAGGGAATTGGTTGCCAAAAATAATATCTTGCTCCTCCCTCACTGGACTTTGTCAGATGCAATTGCATTTGATACAATAACCAGAGAAGATTCAAATATAACAGAGGAGCAAGTAAAAAAGGCTCTCTCTGGGACAGCCTTCAACCCTAGGTTTGAGACATTGGCAATATGGGCTCTAGCCTCAAATAATAACAAGCCTAGGATTGGATTAGGGGAATTAACAGGGGATGTAATAATCAAGAGAGTATCTGACACCCCTACCCCCCAGGCTACAAGTTTACATGTACAGACTACACAATTTGTTGAGGCAGTCACCAACAAGCTGCAAAAAGAACATAATGAGTTGCTGCTAAAGTATGCATAAGCAATTGCAAAACTCAATAAGTGCAAGGAGAAGCTATCATTAGGGGTTGGTACTTCCACTCCTCCACCTGTGATCCCAACAACAGAATAATTTCCAGCTGACACAGAGCCTCTGTTGACTGAAATCAGAGAACTGAAGGAGGAGGCAAAAAGATTAAAAGAGGAGAAAAAGAGTTCATTCAAAGAGATAGTCACTAACTTGATGAACCATAGAGTGACTAAGATTGTGGCAAGGATGGATGATACATAGAAGTATCATTATGATTTAAAGCCTGCATTGGATAAGCATGAGCATGACAAGGAATGTCTTAAGACAATGCATAAATCATGGCTCCCAAGGAACGTTGAGTTAAGAGACTTGATCAGGTGTGCAAGGTTTGATGCACAGGCACCACCAGAGATGAAGCTAACCCTTGAAATACTGGAAATTCTCGAAGGGGTTGCAGCTTTCCAATTAAAGCTAGATAAAGAACTAGGCAAGAAGAAGCGGTTTATGGAAAAAATAGATAAGAAGATAATGCCTAGTATACTGGAAGCTGATGGGCAAGTAAAAGGCCTTGACAAGTGGAAAGTTGATTTCAATGACAATTCTAGCTAGCTCATATCTATTTGTTTCACTAATGGGGACCCCAGCCTTATGATTCTGAACTCAACTTTGGACAAACTGCATATTTTGGCAATAAATTTTGAATTGTTCTATAAGGAGGCAAAGATTTTGATGGATGCAAGGTACACAGGACACATTAACAAAATTTCAAAGTTGATTGCATTCCAGTGGCCATCAGAAAAGTCATATGCTGAGTGGGTGGATAAGTATGGTTAGGTGTACCTCAGGCAAGCGAGCAACTACTCTTCCCCTGCATTTATGTGGCCGGGCTCCTCAAGTCATTTGGGTCCCATGTGATATATATTTTTTTTATCTTTCTCTAGGCTCAATGTAATAAATGTCACAACTCCCTTGAGTGGTGCTTTGTAATGTATTTTCACCTAACCAACAAGTGTAATGAATGTTGGCGACAGGCTCTATGTCTATAAAGAGCTGGTTGCCTCAATTTGTAAGGTTGTTGGAGTTTTAGGATTTTGAGGAGTAAAGCTAATACAAAATTTTGACTGGCTATTCTCTCTATGGTCTTGTGAGTTCCATTTTAATGCATGTATTTTCATGAGCCATTTATCAATTTCAGATTAATTTATGAGTAATGCAACCTACATGTGTTTCTATTAATTGTCTCCATTATTATCTGCATTTTTCTTCAGAATGAAGTAACTAAGGGTTTTCTAAATTCTGGAATGCATATTTGCTGCATTGTATGTTTAACTTCTTGCTTTTGTTTAAGGAAAAAAATTAAAATGCTTTAAGTTAAATATGGAGAAATGTGTGTGATAACAGGGATAGTTGTAAGAAGAGTTAATAGGAACACTTAATCTTGGGAGTTCTCTGTAAGGCAGAAACTAAATAACCCTCTGAAATTTGTATGTTAGTTTGGTTTGTGGGGATTTATATGTTTCATGTTGGACTCCATGCCCTTGGATAGGCACCGATCAAAGGCCTACATTAAATTTATGAATCAAATCCTAATCTGACAACCACACACATAAAATTTTAAATCAACTTCAAACTTTAAGTTGTAGGACATTAGGAGTAGGATTAGGATTCAAATCCTCTAGTCCACACCTGAAATAAGAACCTAGCGCCTTTGCATTTATTTAATAGTTTTGGTTTGCATAATAGAGGATTTATCCGCTAAAATGTCAATACTTAGTTACAGTTAAGATTCATTATATGGGTATTGAGTAGGGACACCCCCGTAGGTCTTGCAGAGCCTAAAGTGCAGAGGAGACATTATAGTCTGTCTCATGTTCGTTGGCCACTGACCTGAGGTCCTTGTTGATAAAAGATGGCTACTTTTTAGGGGAACTCAAACAATCAGCTGGGAACACCAACAGGACCAAGAGTACGAAGAAAGTGATTTTTACTAATAATAAGGAAACAAGTATCAAGGTGTGCTATAAGTGACTTTTGCTGATAGAATGGATAAAGCGCTAAGAGGCAAAAATTTGAGTTTTGGAGAAATTGCCGATAGAGGACAAAAAGCGGTAGAAATGAAAAGTTCAAAGGATGAGTTTTTTGTCGATAAAGATAGACTTCACCGACAATAGCAAAGTTCTAAAAAAGTGATCTTTGTTGATAGAGAAGAGATAGGCTAAGGTTCGATAAAAGTAAAGTTTGCCAATCAAAGAGATAAGGTTCAAAAAAGACAAAAGTAGCCGATAAAGAGAATAAAGAAGATAAAGGGGAGAGTTTAGAAAGATGGAAAATCACCGATAAAGGGCTGAAAGACAAAAATTGAGAAATGATAAAGTTAATGATAGAAGAGGATAACAACTATATTAGAGGCACGATCTCAAGATGTAGAATCAGTGTGAATAACAAATGAATGCATGGATACAATACTAAAGATAACTGAAGTGTTAAACATGCAAAGTTGTGTACTACGGATGACTGAAGTGTTAAGGATGCAAAGTTGGAGTGTTTTCATGCACACGACTGGAGTGCGAGCATACAGATGGGTGAGTTAAAGCGTAGATTTTTGAAATCAGAAGTTCAGAAAGATTATAGTGCGCACATGCAAATGGTGAGTATATGCAGAGTTAGTTGCATATAAATATAAGCAGCTGGATACATAATGAGGTTACTATGTTATAGAGATGATTCAATGTAGGTGTGAGCAAAATTGAGGTGCAGAGCAAATTTGGGTGAGCAGAGTGAGAGCAGAAGAGATTGAATTAAAATTTGCAATTGAGGTTGATGAAGAACCAAATGATTGCATACATGAATGTGTAAAAATTTAGTAAGGTTGGTGCTCACATCAGGGGATTGTAGTCTCCTTAGAGTTGGTGCTCTTAAATCAGGGATTTGGTGATTCCTTAGAGTTGGTGCTCTTCAATACTATAATAGAAGGTTTCATTTGTGATGCTAGATTAGGACGATAGATCCTAGCAGCATTTTCTCACCATGGTTTTTCCCACATTGGGTTTTTCATGTATTTCTAGTGTTCATGTGTGCATGCTTTCTTATTGTTGATATTACTGCATTGAAAGTTGATTTGATTTGAATAGTAGAGGGTTGAAGTTTTAATTTTTATTGACCTACTGATTCACCCCCCCTCTAAGTAGATTGCATGTGTTCTAAAAGTTAGTAACTAGTTCCCCCCAAAAATCCATTAGAATTCCATGTTTGTGCCCCTCTGGTTGTCTTAGCCTATTTTTCCCATCATTTATTTCTGATCTGAGACATTTTAATATGGGCCCCCATCCTAGAAAATCACCTAAAAATCATTGAAAAACCCACTAGGTCCTAAGTTCCTTCCTAAGTGTGTGAAAATCTCTAAAAATCCTCTTAAGTTTTTGAAAAAGTTTCTAAGTGTTTGCCTTTTGGTAAGTTTGCCAGTTCACAAACTTGTCGAAATCCCCAATTGACTTGTGTTTCAACAATTTAGCAGGTTCGTGAACTTGTCGAAAAGGTTCGTCCTTTCCCTTTTGTGCCAACTGAAGGAATGAAGGAAAGGAATGAAGTTAGTTTCAACGGCTCGGCAGGTTCGCGAACTTGTGAACTCACCAAAAGGTTTTCCATTTCTCCCAAGTGCTGACAAACTGAAGAATAAAAGCAAAGAGAGAACAAAGTGAAATTAAAAAAGAAAACGAGTGGCTTTCAACAAGTTTGCAAGTTCATGAACTTGTTGAAATGTTGAAAAGCAAAGAGGAAGAACCAAGAACAAAGAAAAGTTGAAAGCAAATGAAGAGGTGCTTTAGCAGGTTTGTGAACTTGCGAACATGCCAAAAGTGGTTCATTCATTCGTCGGATCGTTGAAGTGCTAAAGAGCAAAAAAATTATGGGACTGTGGTACCATTGATACGATTGATGCGATGTCTCCACATGGCAGCACCGTGTGCCTTTGCAAGGGTTGCAATTCTGACACATGGTTTCCAATGCATCATTGGTTGGTTCATTTGAGTCAATCTGTGGCGAGGTTCATTTATTTTAAAAGTTCGGCAAAGGAAAATAAACATGATGGAATTGCTGATACAATTTAAGGAGTTTCCACGTGTCTCTATGGCGCAACAAGTTTGAGATCACAAAACTGACACATTATTCCTGTTGCGCCATTGGTGGAAGGGCATGAGTCATCAGCAAGTGGGCCTCAGTGAATAAAAAGATAAAGCAATGCATTGAGTCTTTTCTCCAAGACAAGTGGTGGCACCATGTAGCTTCTTGAGGCTTCAGTGCTAACACATTCTTTGTGTTGCACCATTGATTGAAATTAGTGACTCAACTTTTCTGGTGGGCCTGGTCTCTTTTAAGTAGAAGCTGAGGGAAGGTATGTGATAGTGACACTTGGTGAGACCATGCAACTCCTCAAAGAGGTCAGGCCTGACACACTCTAGATGTTCCGCAATTGATCAAGAAGGTAAGCCAACATCATGAGAGCTTGTTAGAGCCAGCAAATGCAGACATTGCGCCATTGATCAAGCAGGTAAGCTAGCAGGTTTCCGAACCTTGCAAAGAAAATATAGATGCATCTTTAAGGGGACACGTGGAGACTCAGTAGTACAACAATACACTTTATGATCATTGAGTCTCATGCATGGGATTTTGGTGTTTTTGAATGACACAAGCCTTCACCCGAGGTGCCATTAATGTGAAGTAATGATGAAACATGAATAAATAGAGGAGTGGGTGCGATTCAATGCTGAGGTTATAGAAGTAGGTGGGTGAGTAGGTAAATTAATGGCAGTCGTTGGATGCCCTAATGGTTCTCACCTAGAATCCTTCACCAGTGGATTGCTATATATAGGCGACATCAGATTGAAGTTGGGGTTGGTCATTTCACTTTCTTTCCAAACGACTGATGTGCAAAGCATTATAGGGTTTTAAGAAGTGACTATCCTAGTTCTCCAGTGGGGCTAATAACAAAGATATATGAAGAATTAAATCTATTATCAACACTAGCATATGAGCTTCTCCTTTGGTTTTATACTTAGGGAAATCCGCAATCGCAGTCAGGGTTTCTCCTTTCCACACTTCGTGGTATGAATGTAACCATTGATTTGATGAATATGTCAGATTCTGAAAACATTGCATGCCTTGTGATGATCTCTTTTATGGTCACATGTGATTGAGTGTAGTTTAATAAAGGATTAATAAGTATATTCTCCACTAGTTGTTGTGTTTATGCATCTCAACATCCAAAAAGTGCTTGTCTTCATTTTTTGTGTTATCTCTTTCTTTGTTGAATTGTCGACTCTATAACCCATTAGATTGGCACCGATCTAGTTGGCATTTGATCACGCATCCCACATTAAAACAAATAAATTTCATATTATTAGGATAAATAGGTATTATTCATATGCATTTTTAGGTGTTGCCTTCTAAATTAGGGAATATTCTCATAAAATCATCAAGTTTATATCTTACGAACTTAACATGCATACCTACATCTTGAACTATTGCAATGATGTCTTCATCAACTTAATGAGAGGTTTTATAATGCAATAATCTAGTTTTAACCTAGTGACATTCTTGGGGGTTAGAACTGCAACCTAGGTACTACTGCAGACTTGTGAACCTTTGTATATTTTGTGTTATTATCAATCCTTGTTGAGGGATACCTCTAGGAACACCCTCCTTGGTTTAGTTGAACCAGAAGTGAAGAGGAGATTACCCACTCCTAGCAATTGGCCTAGAATCATCCACAACCTGTTGATGAGTCCTTTTCCTGTCTCCTAGGATGTCAAGAAACACTCTAGGGTTTTGGAGTGGCTATTTTGGGAAGCAATAGAATGGCACCATTTTTGGAGACTTGAATAAAAGGTTGAAGAATTTGAAAACCTAGTAACATTAGTACCAATTTGAGAAATTTGCAAAAATATTCTCTTCCAAGTGAAGAGTGGTGACTCTATTTAGGTCAATCTAGAAATTAGTTTACAGTTAAAAGAAAAGTCCACAGTGGATCATAGAAGAAGGTACCATGGTTAGTTAGGACATGAAGATTCCTCAGAGAGCATGAGAAAGCAAAGAAATAGGTGGAGGGTCAGATATACTAGTGAGTTTCCTAGATTAAATGGATAGGATCAAGTAGGAACAACATGAAGAAATGATACGTTTGATGATGTGAGTGACCAATACCAATATACTTAAGAAGATTCTACTAATAACAAACTCAAAATGAATAGAAGAATGAATAGGTATGAATATGAGATTAGAAGAATTGAAAATGTTATTGGCAGGGGAAGAAGGTATAGATATCGGGAGGCAAACATGTGAACATTTGGAATGCCAAATGGAAATGAATAGGCACATCAAGATGCCTAGGGTCCTACTTCACCTACTAGGTCACAAAGGAATGAACATGGTAATATTTCTAATGATGAAGATCAACCTAGACAATGTAATGCTGAAGAAAGGGAACATATTCTCAATGAAGAATTAGATTTGATAGATCATGTTAGACTAAGAAGGCAGGAGCTTTTAACAGAAAATGAGTTGTTGCAGGTTCAGATCACCCAACAAGAATAGGATCAAGCTCAAGTAGTCCAATAGAAGGGCATAAATCAATATCATGATCAAATTCCCAATTAGCAGCAACATCAACAACAATACCAATAGTAGAATCAACAAATGGGTCATCAAAATAGGAACCTAGGTCACATGCATCAAGTTCCTAATCAACCACCACAGCAGCCACAAGTGGACCAACAATTTAGAAATGTTCCAAATTGTAGACCTACATTTTGAAGATAGGCTCAAAGGTTCCCTCCAGCTAGGCAACCTTTGGGAGCAAAAAGGTATAAACAGTTAGATTTTTGTAGAAAGGTATAAATGTTAAAGATGAATCTGAGATTGATCATGAAGATGTTATGATGAAACTATTTGTGCATTCATTAGAAGAGAGTGCCAAAGAATGGTACAAGAGTCTCCTAGACAACAGGGTTGATTCATGGGATGAATTCATGAGAGTTTTCATATTACAGTATGGGGATAGAATTGATCCCAAGTTTGCAATACAATAACTTGCATCCATCAAGAAAGGAATTAATGAAATGGTGGTGAACTTCAATAGCAGATTCATCATGACTATGAGAAAGATACTTCTAAATCTTAGGCCCAATGAATCAATGTGTCTAGTATTGTATTGTGGTGCCTTTGATTCAAAGATTGGTTATTATATAAGAGATAAGAATCCTCAAACCTTAAGGGAGGCATATGCTATATCTATAAATATTGAAAGCAACATGAGAGCAACAGGTAAACATGTTAAGAGGTCATATGTAAAGATCTCCCAGCCAGATAGGGAAGCCATGAATAAGCATCTCACAACTGAAGACAAATTGGATAAACTCATGGGAGTTTTAAAATATTTGTCTTATAAAGTAGCAAGAAATGGGAAAGGCTTGCCACCTCAAGTGTTGTGATACACTTTAATGAAGGCCAAAGGTTACACAACATGCCTTATAACACTGATTGGTCAAAGAGGCCACAACAGAATGATAAACAAGTAGCCCCCAAGCAAGTGAATTTCAAGTTGCTTGAGAGGGAAACACTTGATCCATTGAGGAGGTATCAAGTCAACTTTCAAGAGGTCTCATATTGGTGTAAAGCATACTACCTTCCACATGACTCAGCTAGTTATGCAATTGCTCATTCAATGAGTAGAGAAGATGAATTCTCTAATGAGGAAGGTGGCGCTGAATATTATGAGGATGAGATCAATTAGTTTGATACCGAGGAATACAAGCAGATGGGTGAGGATGTTGACTATGCCATCTACGATGATGATGATCATATTTTCTAATATGATTAGAGTGGAGGTCCTAAAAATATGAATTTTCAGCTCATGATTTTGAGCATTTGAGAGACCTTATGCATCAAAAGTATCAGCAATCCAAACCATCCAAGGAGGACTTGAAAGCACTTATTGATGCAGCCATAATGTAGGTTCAGAGTAGGTAGCATCTGAGAAATAGACATGTACCTACACAAAGTAACCCTACTGCAAAACTAAGTAAAGGTGAAGCAAAGATTGAGAAAGAAAAGCATAAAGTAGATACTAAAAAGAGAAACAATGTTCAAAAGAAGGTACCGGAGAAGAAGAAGGCTCCAACACAACCATCATCCACAAAAAATAAGTATGTTTAAATGGCTCTAGAACATGTGGTGCAACCATCTATTGTATTTGTCCCAAAAAAGCAAAATCCAAAGAACAATGCCAAGCAAGTTCAGTCCCAAATGCCAAAGGAACAAGATAAGAACAAGGGTATGAGGGATGATTTGAAAGGTATGGATATTTCTGCCAATCACTTGATATCTTTCATTTCAGATGCAAATGATGTTACTATATCATGTAGTACCCCTCTACCAACTTATCACCCTATAGATATGGCTCATGTCCTTAGCCAAGTCTGAATTTCATTGCCAATAGGGCAAGCCCTTAGAATTTTTGAGCATAGGGATAGATCTTTATCATATATCACTGTTGTTAATGCACTAGAAACACTTGCTATTATTTCTTGTGACAATGATAAAATTAAAAATGAAGAAGAAACTATAGAGGTGTATTTGGGGTCATCTATTGTTAATAGTTGAATGGATGTTAAACCTTTTTATACAACATTGATCATAATGGATGATTGTTACATAATTGTATGCTTGACTTCGGTGCCTCTAGTAATGTCATGCCATTAGAGGTCATGAATGACTTAGGTCTAAAAGTGTCTAAGTCTTATGTCAAATGTTTTTCTATGGAATCTAGAGAGGTAAATGTAGTTGGACTGGTAAAGGACGTTAAAGTCCAACTGGATGCATATCCAGACAAATCTTTCCTAATGGATGGTATCATTGTTGATTGTCATGCCAAGTGGGGCATGTTATTAACTAGAAAATGGGTAGCTTCTATGGGGGGTAGTATCTAGATGGATTTATCGTATGCTACTATCCCAATGCATGGAGTAAAAGTGAAATTGTATAGGGAGAAGAAAACGGATGATGGCATAGAGGATTGTGATGATGGCATAGAGGATCATCACAAGTTAGTTGATAAAGAAAACTTTTTTACTATTGAAATAGATCACTTCATTAGATATTGTGTCAACAATGATCATGGTGTTATTGTTGATCCTCCCCAGCATGCTCCTCCTATTGATGATGTATATGATTTGTGGACATTATGTTTTGATGGTGCATATTCTAGAGATGGCTCAGGTGCTGGCATCATTTTGATATCACCAGATGGGGAACATTTTGGATTGTCCTTTAGGATCAATTTCCAATGCATGAATAATATTGCTAAGTATGAGGCTCTTTTATTGGGATTGAATTTATTACTCATGATAAGCATGGCATCAAAAGTTTAAGAATCTAGGGAGATTATGAACTTGTGGTACAACAGGTTAGAAGTGATTATGTAGCCAAAGACAACAAGTTGAGAGCATACAAGAATGCAGTTTGGGACACATTGGAATTATTTGATACCATTGGCATTGAATGGATTAAAAGGTCTGAAAATGAAGAGACAGATGCCTTAGCTGTTGCAACTTCAAAATTTAATTTACAGTCAACTGCTTCTCATTCTCCATATTTTGTTGAGATTATTACCAGGCCTACTATACCTGATAATATCTACAGCTGACAAGTATTCAAATATAGCAATCATATGTATGGGTTCCTAAATTGCATGGATGAGTTTGATGATCAGCTAATAGACTGGCAACCTATGGTAGAGGTTCAAGATGGCAAAGAAACTTTGTTTGGTAATGAAGTGGTGTAGCTAAAAACAAACACAATTTCTAAAGGGCTTGAGGCACTGGAAAAATTGTTTGATAATGTAGATCATTGGAAAAGCAAAGGCAAAAAAATTGAAGAAGATAGTGTTGAAGGTGTGAACCTAGGAACTGAGGTAACTCCTAGGATGGTTTACATTAGTAAGAAGTTGAAGCCAAATGAGAAAAACTATCGATTGCATTACTAAAAAGATTCAAGAAATGTTTTGCTTGGTCTTATGATGAGCTCAAGGCTTACAGGGAAGATTTATTTTAGCATACCATCCCCCTCCAGCCTGATGCAAAACCCTTTAGACAGAAACAAAGACCAATCAACCCCACTATTGCTCCTTAAATGCATAAAGAATTAATGAAGCTGAAAGAAGGTGGCATCATCAAGCCTATCCAACATTTAGAGTGGGTGTCCAATCTTGTCCCAGTAAGAAAGAAGAATGGGGAAATCAGATTATGTGTGGACTTTCAAAATTTGAACATCAAATCTCTTAAGGAGAACTACCCTTTCCCTAGCATGGACCATTTACTAAAGAGGGTGACTGGTTTAGAACTAATGTCCATGATGGATGGATTCTCAGGGTATAACCAAGTATTGGTCAAGGAGTTAGAGAAATACAAAACAACATTCACTACTCCTTGGGGTACTTATGTTTATGTGAGAATGCCATTTGGTTTAAAGAATGTAGGTTCGACATTTCAAAGGGCAATGGATGTTGCTTTTGCATGCCTTATTGATGAGATTATGGTAGTTTACCAAGATGATCTGACCACGTTCTCTAAAGAAAGGAAAGATCATTGCAAACACTTGGAGCTAATCTTTGAAAGGTGCCTTGAGTATGGGATTTCTTTGAATCCCAAGAAGTGTCACTTTGGAATTGAAGAAGGCAAGTTGCTAGGACATATTGTGTCAAAATATGGGGTAAGAATTGACTCGGAAAGAGTAATAGAAATTGATCTTATTCCACGACCCAAATCTGTCAAAGGTGTCTAGTCTTTCTTTGGAAAAATTAACTTTGTAAGGAGGTTTGTCCCCAACTTCCCTAAGAAGACCAAACCAATATCCAAGATGCTTAAGAAAGGACAGTCAATCGCATGGTGTAAGGAATCAAATGAGGCATTTACTGATATAAAATAAGCTCTTAAGGATGTGCCAGTCTTGGTAAGCCCAGATTATTCTAGGCCTTTCCAGATCTTTTCTTTTGCTTCATATTACACCATATCTACTGTCTTGCTACAAAAGAGCAATGATGGATATAAAACAACCCATTGGATTTTTTAGTAAATCCTTGTAAGTTGCAGAACTAAAATATTCCACAATGGAGAAGCATGTATATGCCCTTGTTAAGGCTGTAAAAGATTTCAAATCATACCTTATGGGTGCAAAAATAATTGCATATGTGCCACATATAGCTGTGAAGGACATTTTCATGCAACAAGAGGCATGTGGAAGAAGATGTAGATGGATCAACATGATCTAGGAATATTGTATAGAAGTGTAGGTTACCAGATTGATTAGAGGCCAAGGTCTAGCAAAATTGATGGCTAATTCCAATTTGGAAGCAACAGAAGTAAATGAAACAAGTGAAGCTCCTGCCATTAGTTCTTGTCATTTGGCTGACAATCCTTGGTATAAGGATGTTATTTTCTATTTGGAAAACATGTGTTGCTCTCCATGAATGAACATAAGTTAGCAAAGGATGCTCAAACTACAGTCCCAAAGGTATGTGTTGATTCAAAGTGTTTTAATGTGGAGAAATCAATAGGGGTTGCTACTCAGGTGTTTGGACCAAAATTAGTCAATGAAAATGATTAAAGAGTATCATCAAGGTATATGTGGAGGACATTTTCATGCTAAGACTACAATGCACGAGATCATCAGGGTAGGATATTGGTGGCCAACTTTATTTAGGGATGTTGCTAAAGAAATTAGAAAGTGTGATGCTTGCCAAAGGCTGTCAGGAAAACTAAAGCATGCTGGCAATCTCCCTCTTGTGACAGTTACAGTTGAGGCACCATTTCAATAATGGGGGATTGATTTCATAGGAGAAATTCAGAAAAAAAATCCATTAATGGATACAAATGGATTCTTGTGGCAACTGCCTACTTTACCAAGTGGGTTGAGGTTGTTCCAACTCGCAATGCAACATCTAAGGTGGTGGTAGAGTTGTTGATAAATAACATCATAACTAGGTTTGGTGTCCCAAATAGCATTATTGCTAATAATGTTGTGTTTTAGATCACAGGATATATTGAGTATGTGTTCTAAATATGGGATAAATCTAATCCACTCATCCCCTTATTTTCCCCAAAGCAAAGGACAGGTTGAGTCCAGCAATAAGAGCCTCATGAAAATTATAAAGGGAACCCTAGATATAAACAAGAAAAGATGGGATGACAAATTGAAGTATGCAGCTTAGGTTGATAGGATAACGTATAAGCATGCTACTCGTAAAGGTCTATTTGAACTCATGTATGGATTAGATGCTAAAATTCCATTGAGCTTGGAGTTGCCAGTGTATAAGTTGCATGATATTCAAGAAAGTAGTGTAGTTTCTCAAAGGATATTAGAGTTGTCAGAATTAAATGAGACTAGGAGAGCTACACATAATAAGGTCTCATCATAGAAGCAAAAAGTGAAATATTTATTTGACAAGGGATCGATGCAAAGAAATTCCCAAGTTGGATATATGGTCCTCATGTGGAATGCTAGATTAGAGGACACAGGAAAACACGAGAAGTTTGATCCATTATGGTTGGGACCATTTGAAATTTCCATAAAGCTTGAATATAATGTATTTCATCTCAAGAATCTGAATGGAGAGTTCATGGAGTTGCCAGTCCATGGTCAACATTTGAAGCATTACTTCTCTTATGTACTGAGGTACTCTTATGTTTTGCTTGATTTTCCTTTTGTGTTTTTCCCTATTTATATATGTTGTGTTTTTTTGCCTTGTCCCCTTTTGTGGTCTACCCCCGGAGATCTTCTGGATTCTTGTTGTCCTTGTAAGGCACGCGTCCCCAACCAAAGCCACTTTTAGTACCTAGTTTTCCCCCTTTTTCTACCCAAAATCCATCAAAATTCCATGTATGTGCCCCTCTGTTTACATTATCCTACTTTACCCATCATTTATTTATGATTTGAGACATTTTAATATGTGCCCCCATCCTAGAAAATCACCTAAACATCATTGGAAAATCCACTAGGTCCTAAGCTCCTTCCTAAATGTGTGAAAATCCCTAAAAATGCTCTAAGTTTTTGAAAAAGTTTCTAAGTGTTTTCCTTTTGGTAGGTTCACTAGTTCATGAACATGCCAAAAGCCCCAAAAGACTTGTGTTTTGGTAGTTTGGTAGGTTTGCAAACCTGTGAACCTACCAAAAAGGTTTGTCGTTTCCCTTTTGTACAGAAAGAAGGAATGAAGGAAAGGAATGAAGTTCATTTCGATGGCTTGGCAGGTTCATGAACTTGTGAACTCGCCGAAAGGTTCACCATTTCTCCCAAGCATCGATAAGCTAAAGAAGAAAAACAAAGAGAGAACAAAGTGATAAGGTAAAAAAGAAAGCGAGTGGCTTTCAACAAGTTCACGAACTTGCCGAAATGTTGAAAGGCAAAGAGGAAGAACCAAGAACAAAGAAAATTTGAAAGAAAATGAAGAGGTGTTTTGGCAGGTTCACAAACCTGCAAACCTACCATGGTTCATTGGTTTGTCAGATCGCCGAAGTACTAAAGAGAAAAAAAAAGAAGGGACTATGGGTCTGTTGATACGATTGATGTGATGTCTCTATGTGGCAGTACCATATGCCTTTTCAAGGGTTGCAGTTCTAACACATGGTTTCCATTGCATCATTTATTGGTTCATCTGAGTCATTCTATGGTGGGGCTCATTTATTTTAAAAGCTTGACAAAGGAAAAGAAACACAACAAAACTGCCAATACAATTTAAGGAGTTTCCATGTGTCTCTATGGTGCAACAAGTTTGAGATCATAGAACTGGCACATTGTTCTTGTTGTGCCATTGATGGAAGGGGATGAGTCATTAGTAGGTGGGCCCCAGTGAATAAAAAGAGAAATCAATGCATCAAGTCTTTTCTCCAAGATAGATGGCAGCACCACGTAACTTCTTGAGGCTTCAGTGCTAACACATTGTTTGTGTTGTGCCATTGGTTGAAATTAGTGACTTGGCTTTTGTGGTGGGCTCAATCTCTTTTAAGGAGAAGCTGAGGGAAGGCATGTGATAGTGACCCTTGGAGCTACCATGAAACTCCTCAAAGAGGCCAAGCCTGACACACTCTAGACATTGTGCCATTGTTTCATGTGGTAGCAGAACCCATCATACGACGAAGGGCATTCTAAACCATCCAATCTCCTCAAGATCCAATAGTTCACGCATCACGAGAGATCATCAAAGTCATCAAATGCAGGCATTGTGCCATTGACCAAGAAGGTGAGTCAGTAGGTTTCTGAACCTTGTGAATAAAATATAGAGGCATCTCTAAGGGGACGTGGCAGCTCAGAAGTATGACAGTACACTTTAAGATCGTTGAGTCTCATGCACGAGATTTTGGTAATTTTGAATGACACAAGACTTCACTCGAGGTGCCATTAATGTTAAGTAAAGATGAAGCATAGATAAATAATGGAGTGGGTGCAATTCAATGCTGAGGTTATAGAGGCAGGTGGGTGAGTAGTTAAGATTAATGGTAGCTGTTGGATGCCCTAATGTTTCTTGTACATAATCCTTCACCAGCGGATTGTTATATATAGGTGGCATTAGGATGAAGTTGGGGTTGGTCATTTCGCTTTCTTTCTAGGTGATTGATGTGCAAAGCATTCTAGGGTTTCAAGAAGCAATTGTTCTACTTCTCCAGCTGGGCTAACAATAACAAAGTTGTATGAAGAATTGAATCTATAATCAACAGCAGTGTATGAACTTCTCCTTTGTTTTATATACTTAATTAGGGAAATCCCCAAGTGCAGTTAGGGTTTTTGCTTACCACACTTTGTGGTATGAATGTAACCATTTATTTGATGGATATGACATATTATGAAAACATTGCATGCATTGTGATGATCTCTTTTATGGTCACATGTGATTTAGTGTAGTTTAATAAAGGATGAATAAGTATATTCTCCACTGGTTGTTGTGTTTATGCATTTAGGCATCCAGAAAGTACTTGTCTTCATTTTCTACATTATCTCTTTCTCTGTTGAATTATGGACTCTGTAACCCATTGGATTGGCACCGCTCTGGTTGGCATTTGATCACCCATCCCACCTTAAAACATACAAATTTCATATTATTAGGATAAATAAGTATTATTCATATGCATTTTTAGGTCCTACCTTCTAATTCAGGGAATATTCTCAGCAAGTCATCAATATTATATCTTACAAACCTAACATGCATACCTACATCTTGCACTACTGCAATGATGTCTTCATCAACTTAATGAGAGGTTTTATAATGTAGTAAGCTAGTTTTAACCTAATGACAGTCTTGGGGGTTAAAACTGCATCCTAGGTACTACTGCAGAGTTGTGAACCTTTGTATATTTTGTGATATTATCAATCCCTTTTGAGGGATACCTCTAGGAATACTCTCCTTGGTTTAGCTAAACCAGAAATGAAGAGGATATTACCCACTTCTAGCAATTGGCCCAGAATCATCCACAACCTATTGATGAGTTTGTTTGCTATCTCCTTGATGACATCCCCATCTTGGGAGGTCAGGAAACACTCTAGGGATTTAGAGTGGTAATTTTGGGAACCAACAGAAGTTATGCATACACTTGAAGAACATAATAATGCATGAAAACTACCTCCTCCTAAGACAATGCTAAATGTAAGTTCTTGAAATGAAAAGGCTCTCAAAGTCCTATGTGAGAAGCTTACTAGCTTAGACTATCCTATTCTAAATTATGTTGTGCTTGATAGAGGTTGAGGATGTTTTTTGAGATTATTTGAAGATATTAAACAATGAAGAATGAAGGGGTATTTATATGTAAAAATGAGAGGGAAAGGATGAAGAGATAAGAATGAAAGAATGAGTTAACTAAAGAAAAAACAAGAAAGATTACTAAGGATAGGGAAAGGATAAGAGGAAAACAAGAAGAAAACTAAAAGAAAATAAGAGAGAATTTGGAAATAAATTTAAGGAGAGAAGATTTGAACAATAGTTTGAAATGGCAAAAAAGCAAGAAGAAGATCAGTTAGCAATGAAAAACATGAGGGAAAATGGGCTAAAAATTAAGAAAAAAAGATAGAATTGAAAGTTATTTCACATATCCAAAAATGATAAGGTCACCCCTTTTATTAGGGCAGCTCGGGTGACCCTATAGCTCAAGGAAAAGTCACTTGGTTGACCCTATAGGCCAACTAGATGACCCTCTTAAAGAGGATCCAAAAGTTTTGATGGGAAGAAAGTAAGAACTAGAAACTCAAAATGAAGGTTGGGAAGGAGGAAAAAGAGGGGAAAAACACAAGGATGCATCACCAAGAATGAAACTACCAAGAGGAGATCAATTCATGCTTATATGGTCACGTTTAGGAACCTATGTATCATCATTAGAGTGCCATGTAGGCTTGTGCACAAATTTGGTACTTACAATAACATTTGTAACTACCTCATCTACATATTGTGTATTTACCACAAATTTGAACTTGAATTATTATGTTATCTATATTCTTACACCCCTTTTCACCCACCCAATGTGATGAGTCTAGTTTATGACTCAATTTTGTTAGAATTTATCATTCATTTGCTATAGTTATCTTGGACTTTGGTACCTAGATCTTGATCTTTTCATGACATTTCCTCAAAACCACGAGATATTGGGCATATGTTATTTCCTATAATCTTTAATGACATTGACATGCTATATGAACTATCTATGTTAATTTTACATGTGGTTAATGAATGTTACTCTAAGATAGTTACAGATATGCGATTATTGTGCATACTAATATTGTTACGCAGATATAATTAGTAGCCTATAAAGTGGAGGAAGATTCTGTCAGTTGGTTACTTGCCATCAAAGTCAAACAAGATGGTCATTCAAATGTCAAATGGAGGGAAGATAACCGCCTTGTAATTGGTCTTAATTACTTGTTGAGCAAATATAGGACTACTGTTGTGCTAGATTTGCATTGAAGCGACCATGCTTGACCAGATTCCACGCATGAATAACCTCCTCTCCACTTTCTATGCTTTCCCTAAAGTGGCATCCTCCTATTCTGTTGGAGTTGACCGCCTTGCTAGGTAGTTGGTTTGTAGTTTTTCTTTCTATAAATAAGACTAAGATGCTCCTTCTGAGGGGTTGATTAATCTGAGGTTGTACTCGCACTATTAAGTTTTTCAGTAATACAGTTACGTTTCTCATTTGTACTCATGTTTTCCAATGAATAAAATGAAGTTATAAATTTGTATCTCTGAGTTTACATTTGTCTTAAGGGATACTCATCCAAGGGGGCCCACTTTGTGAGCATTCTGTCCTTTAGTTTAGTTGTTATTTTCTATTAAGTAGTTAGTTAGAATCTAGCATCGAATGTTCCTACAGCCACTAGAATTCCATTCTGTGTCTGTTCATGCAGCCAAAGCAAACAGGGTAGTTTCCTGTTTGTTTGCCCAGATTTTCATTTTCTGTCATGCACTTCAACTTAGTATAGTTGTTGGTTGATGTTCAACATTTATGTTATTTCTTTCCAAGCAATTTACTTTCAGCATTATGTCTTTCTTAGCTGTAGAATGAATGTGGCTACTTTGGAGTTCCTAGTGCACATACTGTGCTGGCCCATTTAAAGTTCACGTCCCTGGGTTGACAAGTTAAATGCATCTTCATAGTGATTAAGACATCTATTCAGGTTAGATGAAGACATCTATTCAGGTTAGATGAAGACATCTATTCAGGTTAGATGTCCAATCTCTGAGTCACAATTTTATGGGCTTAGTTGTTAAATCATTGTAGGAGACGAACATTTTTGGCACCATTGCTGGGGATGGTGTCAAACTAAGAAGATCTTTAGAGTCATCTTTAGTATTATTTCTTGTAGAAGTATTTTTGAGGTGTGCTCTTAGCATATTCCTCATTTAGGAAGTAACGACCCACAATCCATTCACAACATTCTTTGTGTGAGTTGGCTGATACTGAGTATATATTGCATGCATAGAGGCAGAAGAAGAGATACTTTAGGGAGATTCCTTCCTAATGATCCAAATTATCAAGCAGAAGAAGCAGAAGTGAATCCTTTTCTTGATGCATTCCCTGATTTGAATAGTTCTGAAACATCCTCTGAAGAACAAGATGCCCAAAACTTGATTGACAATCCATTTGCCTTGATAATCATCCAAGCAGTAATGACTGCCCAAAATGGACCCAATCAACCAACCTTTCCATTTCCTAGTGCTCATCAAAATGAAGTGGATAACCTCAAAAACATCCCTGCTTCAGCTCTCCCCAAGTTCTATGGACTTGCAACAGAGGACCCAGACACCTTCTTGTTTGAATTTGATATCCTCTGTAGAAGCTATGACTACACCACTGATGTTCATAGGCTTAAGTTGTTTCCTACTACCATGAAATATGTTGCATTGATGTGGTTTATGGGTCTAGGTAGTGATACTATCAATACTTGGGATGAGATGAAAGAGAAATTTCTTGAGAAGTATAAAGAATATTGTAGGGGGAGATACGAGAGGAAATGATATTTTTAGAATGCAGCAGAAAGAGGATGAAAGTTTGGAGGATTACATCTCAAGGTTCCTGTTTTGTTTACAAAAATCTCCCCATCATACACTCAATGAAGAGTCTCAGAAACTACTCTTCCTCAGAGGATTAAGTGAGCATTGCACTATTGCCTTGGATTTAATGGGAGGAGGAGATATTACCCAAGTGCCTTGGGAGGATATTAAGAAGTTGTGCTAGAATTATTCTAGAGCAACCATGAAGAAAGGAAGAGGTTACCATTCCCTTATGGGAAAAACCCCTACCAATGGAGTTTCAAGGATGGAGATAAGTCACTTGCCATCTGATTTTAAGCAAGATATCATAAATAATATGGCCACCCAGCTAGACACACTTCAAGTAAAGAAGAAGCAAGACGAGGCAAAGGCAATGTTGGTAGAATATTGTCATCATTGCAGATAAAAGAAAAGGGACTGCAGATGTAAGATGGTAGCTAATATTGATAGTAAGTAGATTCCACTTGAGTTCAAGACAATCCAGGTTAAAGAAGATCAAGATTACTATGTTGCACAAAGGAGGCCATGGGCTCCAAGACAAGGTATGCCACTGGATCCATTATCATTTGTTGGACCATATTTTAATACTTATGCATCTGGTAACCAATGGCAATAGCCATCTCCATCTAACTATGAAGGATATTCACCTCAGCCTTGGAATAACCCTCCAAACACTTGGCAAAATTACCAAAACCTTGCACCCCAGTTGCAACAACCTCAGGGAAATTGGTAGTCACCTCCAGGAAACTGGCAGCAAACATCTCAATGGAGGGGAGGAAAGCAATGGCCAAACCAGACAACTAATTACATGCAGCCACCTTCTCAACCCTAGTAGCCTGCTATAATGCCTCCTCCTGCCAGTTCCAATTCAAATACACCTAAACCTACTTAGTTACCAGCTCAGCCCTCACCTAACCCAAATAATAGACCACAGCAACAACCAGTATACTCTGCTGATCCAAATCAATTCCTTGCATATGCTGTGAGTGTAAGTGACATCCACCTGCATTCAGGAACTACCTTGGCAGCTCCTTCTAGACCCATCATTACTGAGCTTCCTGAGGAAGAAGAGGAGCATTTAACTGTCCCCATTTAGCCAAATGCACATAAAAATCCTGAACCAGTCCCAGTCAAGGAGACTGCACAAGAACTACCATTTCCATAGAGGTTGGAAAGTGTGAAACAAAAGGAAGAGAAAGAGGAACCCACCTTTGACATTCTAGAGCAATTGAAACATGTATGTGTCAACATCCCTCAAAGAAATCAAGGAAGCATGCCTTAAGAAGCCAGGCAAAAAGAGGAAAGACCCCACTATGGTTCATGTGGTGGGACAGTTGGCTGACATCATGCTTGGGAAAGTGACTATTCCCAAATATAATGATCCAAGGAGTCTTGTGGTAGGAGTAGTTATAAATGGGATCCAAATCAGAAATGCTCTCATTGATCTGGGAGAAGCCATAAATGTAATGACCAAGGATATCTTGCAGCAACTAAATGTTGCAAACATGAGACCTACTCCTACTGTCCTGTAGCTTGTTGATAGTTCTACTGTTAAACCTGATGGGATAGTAGAGGACCTTGTGGTATCCCTGGACTCATGGGAATATCTAGCTGATTTCATGATACTTTCTCCTAAAGCTACATTGGGAGGGTATCCCATCATTCTAGGAAGGCCGTGGTTAGCCACAACTGATGCTTATATTGGATGTCGGTCAGGAGACATGACCATCTCTGTTGGGAGAAGCACTAAAAAACTTGTTCTTTACCCACCTGCACAACCATCTCATGATATGGATAATCTTGTTTAGCCACATGTTGGTGAAGACGCCAAGGAAGCTAATTATGTGATACAACTTATGATGTTAGGTAGAAGTTCTTTCATGTAGCTTCAAGAGGAAGATGAGGTATTGTCTAACATAATTCAAAATCATTGTGAAGTAGAGGAAGCATCATACTCTCATTCTATTGATCCAGTGAAGACGCTTATTCCCACTTTTCCTCTAGCAACAGGTATGTCTCATACATTGCTTCCACAAGAAATCAAGGTACCAAGCATTAGTGAAGCAACTATGGTAGAGTTAACAACTCAAGTGGAGATTTCAGAAGAAAGATATCTGAATATTAACAACAAATTGACTCAAGAACAACAACTATCTTTGACAAACTTGTTAAAGAAACACAAGAATGCCTTTGCATGGGATTACCATGACATGAAAGGACTAGATCCCACATTATGCACCCATAGGATTTACATAAAGGAAGATTGTACACCAGTAAGACTACCACAAAGGAGAATCAACCTTGCATTAAGAGAGATTGTCAAAGAAGAATTACAGAAGCTATTAGATGCAGGATTTATCTACCCAATCTCAGATAGCCAGTGGGTGTCTCCTCTGGTTCTTGTGCCCAAAAAGGGAGGGAAATGGAGAGTCTATATTGATTACAGAGAATTAAACTCTGCCACCAAAAAGGATCATTTTCCCCTTCCTTTCATAGACCAAGTATTGGACTCACTTGCAGGAAAGCAGTACTTTTCCTTTTTGGATGGGTTCAATAGTTACAATCAGATACAGATTGCACCAGAGGACCAAGAGAAAACAACATTTACCTATCCTTGGGGGACATATGCCTACTCAGTGCTTCCATTTGGCTCATGCAATGCACCTACAACTTTTCAAAGGGCAGTCATTAGCATATTTCTAGATATCTCACATGATTGCATGGAAATCTATATGGACAATTTCACTACTTATGGTGCTACTTTTGAAGAGGCATTGGAAAACTTAGGGAAGGTGTTGGAGAGATGTGAAGACCACAATCTATCCCTAAACAGTGCAAAATTCTTCATGATGATGTAGGAAGGAGTAGTGCTTGGCCACTATATCACTCCAAAAGGAATTCAGGTAGACCCAGCAAAGATTGAAGTCATAATCAATCTGCCCATTCCTACAAAGCAAAAAGATGTCAGAAGCTTCTTGGGTCATGCAGGGTACTATAGATGTTTCATCAAGGATTTCAAAAAAATGGCAGCCCCATTGTATACTCTTTTCACTAAGGATGCTGAATTTCAGTGGAATGAAGACTGTAACAAGGCATTTTCTGATTTAAAGGCAGCATTAACTCATGCTCCTATACTCAAAGGACCCAATTGGGAGCTCCCTTTCCACATTCATACTGATGCATCAGATTATGCCATAGGAGCAGTCTTAGGACAGAAAGAAGGAACCATTGAACATGCTATTTATTTTGTCAGCAAAAACTTGCAGGGAGCTGAGTTTAATTATACAGTTACAAAAAAGGAAATGCTGGCAGTAATCTATGCCCTCAACAAATTCGGGCACTACATAACAGGCTATCAAATCTTTATGCACACAGATCATACAACCATTAGGTATCTTATGAACAAACCCTTGATATTAGGTAGATTAGCAAGATGGGTGTTGCTAATGCAAGAATTTGACATCACTATTGTGGATAAGCCAGGGAAGGCCAATGTTGTTCTAGACTTTCTTTCAAGGCTGACTACATCAGAGGACAACCAAGTCATTAATGACTTCTTCCTTGATGAACACTCTTTTTCAATCACTGTGCAAACATGCTGGTATGCTAACACAGCCAATTATCTGGTCACAGGGAGAGTCCCTCATCATTTCTCTCCAAAGGAGAGAAGGGTGCTCATTGAAAAGTCTTTTCCTTTTTCATGGATTGTTGGATGTTTGTTCTACACTAGACCAGACCATGTCATGAGGAGATGTGTGAGAGAAGATGAAACATATGACATTTTGCATGCACGCCACAATGAACCATGTGGAGGGCATTTTGCAGCAAAGAGGACAACAATAAAGATTTTAAATACAGGTTATTATTGGCCCACACTCCATAAGGATGCAGGGAGATATACAAGGAAATGTGACCAATGCTAGAGGATGGGATGACCAACCAAATCTGATGAGATGCCCCTTTACCCTCAGCTTGTGATCACTCCATTTGATAAGTGGGGATTAGATTTTGTACGACCCATTGATCCTCCATCCATTGGTAAATCCTATATCTTAGTATGCACTAATTATGTAACCAAATGGGTACAAGTTAAGGCCATGAAGCATGCAAGAGATAACAAGGTTGTAGAATTTCTTTATGAGGAAATTTTCACACGATATGGGGTTCCCAGAGATATAGTGATTGATCAAGGCGATCAATTCACCTCAACCCTAGTTACAGCACTAGTCAATGAGTACAACATAAGGCACAAGAAATCTACTCCTTATGACCCTCAGGCCAATGGCCAAGTTGAGGTGACCAACAGGGAAATTAAAGCTATTCTGACCAAAACTGTGGCTATCCATAGGAAGGATTGGGCAAACAAACTACCAGAAGTTGTCTGGGCCTATAGGACATCCTAGAAAACAACCATAGGCTTCACCCATTTTGAGTTGCTGTATGGAAAGACAACTATGATGCCCACTGAGTTTGAACATAAGACTCTTCAGACTGTAATAGACTTGGGGATGGATATCTCTGAGGCACAAAAGGACAGAACCATGCAGCTCAATGCTTTGGATGAGATGAGGAAAGCAGCCTTGCATCACACAGAGGTAGTGTAGAATCAGAGAATAAAGTGGCATGACAAATTCATCAAAGACAAGAAATTCCAACCAGGTGACTGGGCACTGCTCTATAACTCAAGGTATCAGGATAATGCAGGGAAGTTGCAGACAAGGTGGCTAGGACCATATGAGGTTGCTGAAGTTTTCTCCAATGGTGCTGTTCAACTTACCACCATTGACCCTATCGGATTTAAGTTGTTAGTCAATGGTCATCGCCTCAGGTTATATCACAAGCCAACTTCGAAGGATGAGCTCCTACAACAATTCACTTAGCATGCAACTCCTGAACTTCCTGCAGCCGAAGGTAGTGGACCTAGTGTCCCTCCTTCTGGCTAACCAAGGTACGACACTTGTCATAATAAAGACTTCCACTTTTGTGGGGGTCCACTTTTTCATTCATTCACCCATCCGCCCATCCATATCCATCATTCTCTCTTCCATCACATTGCCATGATCTCACTCCATTCCACTTCACTTTCTTTCGCTCCAATTTCATTCATTGCTCAATCAAATTCTTCAAAGGTGACCGGTACTTTCTCCATCATTTTTGCAACTGATCTTCCAAACATCAAGGTATGTGTGCATTAATTTGTTATATCTTACTTATCTTTTAGTACATTGATTTAATTATTGTAAAATAATGTCAATGTTCTCCAAAGCATGTAATTATTCCCTGCCCCGTCAAATCACATCACCATTCTGCATGTGAGGACACATGCTCAAATTTAGGTTGGGGAGGGAGTGTGAATACCATGTCCATGTGTCAGTCCATGTGCTTTATGCTAGCATGTCAGCAAAGTTTAAAATTGAGTTGATTTGAATTCTGAGTGAGATGACGGCTCGCAAGTGTGAGGTGATAGTCTTCATTGATTACTCCTTACTGCCTGTACTACTCTTGTCATAATCTTGAGTTCCCAAATAAGGAAAATTCAAACGACATTGGTGAATGAAAATTTAACAGTGTTGCAGGAAGGCAAAGTTCAATTTTCAGACAAAAATTGCAGGAAGAAAAACTTTGCAGAGTGATTGTTTTCATACAGCTAAACAATGGGAGGTGGATTAATTCAAAATGAACCCACGGTTCATGAGGTATTGCTGCAGGATGCACCCAGCCAGGCCGAGTTTAGAAATTGTGGGTGGTTAGATTATTTCTTGAAGCTAAATAGTTTTAATGAAGATGTTGCATTAGAATCTTCCCAGACATTGTCTGAAGGTAAGGCCATAGTAAAAGGGTTAGAGGTATTGGCTATCGAAGAAAGGATTGCAGAAGTTACAAGGTTGCCTGCCGACAGTGAGAATTATCCTGTTACCAGAGATGCCAGGTCAGCTAGGGCCAAATTTATAGAACCTAGTGACCCTCCAATAATTGTGGACAAACAGGGAGCCAAGAGAACCTCTCTACCTGAGCCATGGAAGCAAGTAGTTGTTCATGTTGTGAGGTACATTACTTGTGAAGGTCATCAGTTAAATCTTCATTCTGTGCATTTCAAACTGCTAAATCATACGAGGCATGGGAGAAGAATGAATGTGCCAAATGTGCTATACCACCTTCTCTCAATCATGGTAGCCGAGACCCAAAAAGGTAGGGCTAATTCTGGTTCCCACCATTATTTGATCAAATTTTTAGTTGAAAAGTCTCTGCATGATGTGTCTAATATGACTTCAGAAGAATTCTTAAATATTGATCAAATTAGACCAAAGCATTTGCGACCTACGGTTGTGCCTCAATCTTGTAGGACTAGGAGGAGAGTGAGTTTTGTTGAATGTACTCCTGGAACCTCGACTTCTGGTGTAAACCCTCCTGTGACTATAGAGATTAGTTCTTTTGAGGCAAAGCATTCAGGCAAAGAGAGTTCTTCAGATTCTGATGGTGATGTTCCTTTGAGAAACCTAATTCAAACTAGGGCACAGAAGAAAAAGGCAGAAATAAGAAAGGGTAAAGCTAAAAAGCAAACTGTAGGAAAGGGAGTGCCAAGCTCTAAGAAACGGAAGGCTAACATTGTTCTTCCTGTAGCTAAAGAAAAACATGAGAGCTCTCCTAGGAAATCAAGACCTGTTGAGCCAACCTTTGGTGTGCCTCCATAGAGAAGCCCTAGGGCTGAAGAGATGTCACCAGAAGATACAGAGGCTCCAATGGGGCATGAGAATGTTGAAGAAAAGGACATATTTGAGGAAGTGACAAATGTAACATTGGCAGACCTTACTACCGCTGCTGAACAAATTGAGAGTCAGGGACATGAAGACAACTAGGAGTTCCTGCAGCAAGAGGCCCTGTAACCCGAATTGGCTGAACATTCAGGAACCATGCAGTTAGTGCTATATGAAGGGCAACCATCAGTGCTAGGAAAACTTTTGGTAGGAATACACAGGTCCTCTAATTTTTCAATGCATATGGTAGCTATGAATTTATGGAATGAGATGCAAAGGAGAGAAGAAGAATGGAAAAAAGAGAAGCGCAGGCTGAAGGAAGAAATGCAAAAGAAAGATGAAGAACTTGAAGATAAGAACGCAAAAATTGCAACTTTAAAGGAAAGAGTGGATAATATGGCAGCCTTAGTGCCTCAGGTATTAGAGTGTAGGACTCCTCCAAGGGTCTATGCTCTATATTTGAAGGAGAAGTGTCTTTCTTTTAAAATAGCAAGGATTGTTTCAGGTTTGAATCCTTCCATTGAGTCTCCTCTTGAATTTTTCAATGCTTATCGGATTGCTCCTCCTGAAATGAAAAATTTGTTGTGTGAATTCTATTTACATAATTATGTTGTGTCCCAAGATCATGATTGGAATCCCTTGTTGTATGTTGGGGATGTTCAATTAAGGGCATTTATGTCCTGGATTAAAAATGAGATTAATTGGGGACAACAGTTTAGGGCTTATAGGAAAATAGAATTCAACACTCCCCTGTCCATCAGAGCTGAATATAGAATTCCAGGGAGCATTTTCAATGATTGGCACAAAATGCTTTATAGACTAAGCTATGGCAATAGAATCCTGGCTAAGAGAGAAGTAGTTTACAAAGAATATGAGAAGGTAGCAAACACTATAGGAGAATATGTAAAGGTACATTTGGCACAAAGGTGGAATAGTTTATCTCATGAACTAAAACAAGCAGAGCCTCACTCTCTACAGAACTATGTTGCAGCATGTAAAAGAGAGGATAGATATATACAGATTGGGAGGACAAAGGGCCAATTCTGGCTTCCCTTAATTTTTCAACCACCTATCCTATTATGGCATGTGCCAAATTTTAGGTTTTACCAGTATAATATTGCTGAAGAGAGACAGAGATGGAACAAATTGGATAGACAGCAAGGGTTCTATTGGGATCCTAATTAACGCACTGTAGAAACTGATATAGGACAGCTAGCAGTTGCTAATTTTAGGGCATTGACCAAACAAAAGAACAACCCTTCCTCTGTTGGAGGACCAACAAAGTCTTAGGTTGGGGAGAGTGATGAGTCTAGTTTATGACTCAATTTTGTTAGAATTTATCATTCATTTTCTATAGTTATCTTGGACTTTGGTACCTAGATCTTAATCTTTTTATGACATTTCTGCAAAACCATGAGATATTGGGCATAGGTTACTTCCTATAATCTTTAATGACATTGACATGCTATATGAACTATCTATGTTAATTTTACATGTGGTTAATGAACGTTACTCTAAGATAGTTACAGATATGTGATTATTGTGTGTACTAATATTGTTATGTAGATATAATTAGTAGCCTATAAAGTCGAGGAAGATTCAGTCAGTTGGTTACTCACCATCAAAGTCAAACAAGGTGGTCATTCAAATGTCATATGGAGGGAAGATAACCACCTTGCAACTGGTCTTAATTACTTGTTGAGAAAATATAGGAGCTACTGTTGTGCTAGATCTATGTTGAAGCAACCATGCTTGACCAAATTCCACGCATGCATAACCTCCTCTCCACTTTCTATGCTTTCCCTAAAGTGGTGTCCTCCTATTCTGTTGGAGTTGACCGCCTTGCTAGGTAGTTGGTTTGTAGTTTTTCTTTCTATAAATAAGACTAAGATGCTCCTTCTGAGGGGTTGATTAATCTGAGGTTGCACTCGCACTATTAAGTTTTTCAGTAATACAGTTATGTTGCTCATTTGTACTCATGTTTTCCAATGAATAAAATGAAGTTATAATTTCGCATCTTTGAGTTTACATTTTTCTTAAGGGATACTCATCCAAGGGGCCGCACTTGGTGAGCATTCCATCCTTTAGTTTAGTTGTTATTTTCTGTTAAGCAGTTAGTTAGAATCTGGCATCGAATGTTCCTACAGCCACTAGAATTCCATTATGTGTCTGTTCCTGCAGCCAAAGCAGACAGAGTAGTTTCCTGTTTGTTTGCCCAGGCTTTCATTTTCTGTCAATGCACTTCAGCTTAGTATAGTTGTTGGTTGATGTTCAACATTTATGTTATTTCTTTCCAAGCAATTTACTTTCAGCATGTCTTTCTTAGTTGTAGAATGAATGTGGCTACTTTGGAGTTCCTAGTGCACATATTGTGCTGGCCCATTTCAAGTTCACGTCCTTGGGTTGACAAGTTAAATGCATCTTCACAGTGATTAAGATAGCTATTCAAGTTAGATGTCCAATCTCTGAGTCACAACTTTATGGGCTTAGTTGTTAAATCATTATAGGAGACCAACACAATGCATGTGTATGAGGATGTTCATCAATTTTTAAACCAAGCCTCTTAACCATATTTTTTGAAATTAGACTACATTATGAACTAGGATCTGTTAGTGTAGGTTTTTATTTCTTTTTCCTGGGTTTTTCGTACACTATTTTAAAGCTTGCTTAGGTTAATAAAGTGAGTTTAATTAGGTGAATGGATAGTTCAGGTGTCACCATCCTAGAAGGGAGTTACATTTGCTACTTCCTATTGGCTAGTTTTGCCACTTCCATCCTCTCACTGGTCTATATAAACTGACTACTTAGCTTGTATTTGGTAATCTTTTTCCATGCATCTTGTTTATCTTGTCTCTATGAGCTCGTCATGTAGATTTGACATCATGGCATTTTGCACATCTCTCGAAACCTCTGTTCTATATTTATTTATGTATTTCCATTTTTATAGCTTCAAATCTCTCTTAAAAAGCTATTCATGATCTATTTTAGATTTTTAACATGGTATCAAAGCTTATGTTTTGAGAATTTTAAGTACTAGAGTTCTTAATTAAGAGACTAGAGTTTTCTTTTGTATGATCTTGTAAAATCCTATATGCTCTTCTCTTGTGTTTCTAAATGATCTTGTGAATTAGAAAGGATTTATGAAGATCTGATAACCTCTTGAATTTACATGTGTGTTATTGTTAGATCTAGATGATTTTAGCTCTTTTAGTTATACTAATAGCATTTTCAATTGTTCCAACACATCTAGGAGGCCCAAGAAAGCCAACATTGACTTTCATTTCACTAGATTTGGAGAACAAATGACACAATAGCAAATGGGCGTTTGAAGCTTGGATCTAGAAAATAGCTATTTATTGGGGCATTTTCAATCCAAAAGGACCTCACCATTGAGTCTAGAAGGCCCCAAAACCCCTAGTTGCATATAAAATTTGTCTAGTTTTAGTGCTAGAAGAATTTGTGGAAAAAAAATTTGCCCTAGGCTATATGGTTGTACCATACAGTACCAAAACATTTTTTACTTTAAAATTTTAAAAATAAATCTTTAAGCACTAAGTGATTTAAGTAATTTGTGTCTTTCACTTTAAAGCACCTTATACAAAAAGGGTTTTAAGCCCTGGTCGGAGCCCTCAACTCCCAACCCCTCCAACCTCACGGTTACCATTATCGCCAGATTCGTGATTTGCTAACCACCGCCATAGAAGTCATCATGGCTAAGCTTAGATCACTAGCAACTAAGTTGAAACCACTAGTAATAATTTCCCTTTCTTTTCCTTCCCTTTGATCCACTAGTGGCGCCCCCTAGCGACCACCAGAGAGTCACCTCCTGGCTAGGGGGCATTTTTTGACACTCTTTTGTGCCTAAGGAGGGGTATTTTTCTTTTCGACATATTTTTCACTCTAGGGGTCAGATTTTCTCAAACAAATAAGTAATAGAAATCTAGTGAAGTGAACTTTGCATCATGGTGGTTTTGATTAGAAATTTTGCCAATTTTCTTCAAAAATTGTAAGTTGAAGCTAGTTGTTGCTCCAATATTTGATAGGGCATTACTTGTGCCCTTGATCTTTGTTTTTTGCAAATGAATAGGCAGTGGAAAGCTATCATAGACCATTGCATAACCATATATCTATTTTTTTCATATTTTGTATCAGGTCATTTTATATTAAAAATATTTTTTTTGGCCATTTTTGGGCCTTGAGAATCTTGTAATCTAGTTAAGGTATTGTAATCGTACTAAATATAAAGTGCCAAACTTGTAATCTCTAGGGGGTGATTTCTGAGACTAGTGAAAAGGGGGGATGTCTTGTGTGCCCTCTTACATTTTTGTAATTCTTTTTCGGACAACAACAACAACAAACTACAATCTCTTTTTGCTTTAAAATGGATCAATTAACAGTTCTTGTTCTCACACCCTACAATTATTTTGATTTGTAACATCACATTCCATAATGCCCATAAATTAACATGAGTATTCATCGTAACTAAGAATTAGAATACATCATGATTATCCAAATCATAGTTAAGCAAGAATTAATCATTTTTATTACAACAATTAAGCATGTTATTCTTTACCAGAATATAACAAAACTTTGAATTACAATATCCAATTACATCTCATTAGTGAATAACCTTCACTATGCATGTACAAAGTTATGCTCAAGGCATCAAATATCAAAATTATACATAGTAACTGACTATCAAGTCATATAATGAAAAAGCACCGCATCTGGAACTCTTGACATCTGTCTTCCTAAGCCTCAGCTTGTCTTTTGAGGACAGAATCCATGTTCATGCAAGAGCCCACGAGCTACATTGGAAAGCGTCCAAGAGGACACTCCATTGTGTGCAAGGCACTCATAGTTATAGGATTTAGTATGCAGCAAGTGTGGATATTGACTTGGTGGGACACAAATTTAGATTAGGTAGGTGATTCTTAGGATTGCAAGTCTACTTCAGGGTATTGCTTCTCTCTCGGTTTTGGTCCAGTTTGTTGGTTGAGCAAAAAGTAGTCTACAATTGTTCTTTCATCTATAGAGGCTAAATATCAAGAAACAGTTAATGCTACCACTAAGGCCATTTGTATTTAAAATATTCACACTGAGTTTGACATTCCATTCTAAAATCTTATAGAAACCTTTTGTGACAACTAGAGTGCAATATAGATCTCAAGGAATCTAGTCCATCACTAGCAGACCAAACACATTGAGATCTACATGCATTGCATCTGGGAGCTAATTCATGAGCTCATCATTAATCTTCAGTACTATCTAACATTGGAGAAAATCACAGACATCTTCAACAAACCCTTCATCAAAAGCAAGTTCCTTCATCTGCGAGCTTTATTGGGGGTGTGATAGGTGTCCACTTTGGAGGGGCATCTTAGTCCTATTCCTCTCTCTCTCTATTCTGAGGGGTCTTTTTTCTCTCTATTTAGGGGTGTGCTATTCCTTCCATGGGGGTATTCTTCTATTTGGGGGGGAATATTTGTACATGGTTACCTCATTAGGTTTCATTTGTTGAGACCCATCTTTTCACCCTCCTAAGTTGCACTTAAGGGGGGTGCAGTGTAGGTTTTTATTTCCTTTTCCTAGGTTTTTCTTACAATTTTATTAAGCTTTCTTAGGTTAATAAAGTGACTTTAATTAGGTGAGTGGGTAGTTCAGATGTCACCATCCTACAAGGGAGTTACATTTTCTATTTTTAGCCCACTTGGTGGTCACTCCCTATTGGCTAGTTTTGCCACCTCCACCCTCTCCCTGGTCTATATAAACTCACTACCTAGCTTGTATGTGGTATTCTTTTCCATGCATCTTGTTCAACTTCTCTTTGTGAGCTCTTATTGTAGATTTGTCATCTTGGCATTTTCCACATCTCTCGGAATCTCTAGTTTCTTTTTGTTTATGAATTTACAATTATATAGATTGAAATATCTCTCAAATTTTTTTGGGGCTATTCATCTTTTCAATTTTCTAAAAGGATCTACTAATACATTAACTTTGGACTTCTTTACTTGTATTTTGAAAATAAAAATTTTGTTCATCTCTTCATTTTTTCCAATTATTTTTGGGTTGGTGGCTACACATCCAAGCCTATCATCTACATCTAAATTATCATCTATTTCAATTTCATTTTATTGTATAGTAAGCAAATATTTCATTGAATCTCCCTTTCTTTTTTCTTATTTTTATTCTTAGGACATGAGTCAAGATGAAGTTTCCAACACTTTCAACAAACATCCATTTATTTTGCAATGGCTACAATGGTTTTTGTGTCTTACTTTTCTTCCTTTTGTACAATAACATTTGATTTCTTTACTTTCCAATTATTTTTGTAGTTTTCATCTGCGTTTAGAGGACTTAATTTTATACCTTTTTTTCTCCTCCATATAATGTTTCGACGCATGCCTTGTCCAAGTCCTTGGAATTCGTTGTGACCACTCTCTTTTAGATGTGAGAATGGGGCCCTTTGAGATATTTTGTCAAAATATCCTCCCCATCCAAGTCCATGCCATTCAACATGGCTTCACTCCTAAACTCACTGGTGTAATCATACACACTTTTCCCACTTTGTTGTTTGTAATACATTTATTTTATTTTTCATCTATTTCATGCCCAATAGGATAAAAATTATTTTGAATTAATTCTTTGAATTCATCCCAACCACTTACTATGGGCTTCTTTCCTTTTTCACAATTCACAATATAATTCTCCTAGCATACAAGAGCATGCCCTTCTGATGCAGAGCAAGGGCAGATCCTAACACAACTTGACTGTTTCAACACATCGACACATTCAGATACCAAAATGATGTAGAGCAGGAGGGACATTTGCTGGTAGAGGACAGTCCCAAAGGTCTCAAGGAGAGACAAGTAATGCTCAAGAACAAACTTCTGATTCAAGGGGCAGTTTCAGGGGAAGCAGACCAAATTTTAGGGGCAGATTTGGGAGTAGAGGAGGATCAAGTGGATTCACTAGAAAAGGTTATAAATATAATAAGTTTGTAGGCCATCAAGCATGGCAATGCCCTGAAGAACAATCCACTACTTCGGTTAGAAGTGAAAGGAGGAATTAAATTATACAAGGTGAAGATACTAAAAGTGTCAATAATCCATCACATAATGTTGACCCAGAAGTTGGAGAGTCTTTGCTGATGAGAAGAACAATGATCAAAGTGCCCATGGAGAAGGAACCGCCTCAAAGAAAGTCACTCTTTAGGACTACATGCAAGTCCCAAGGTAAATGTTGTAAAGTTGTCATTGATTCTGGTAGTACTGACAATTTGGTTTCTATTGAAATGGTAGAGAAGTTAAAGTTGAAAAGATTGCCTCATTGACACATTCCAAACAAGGCCTCAATGCAAACAATGCAAATATGCACTTTTGTACATTCTTGGCAACTTAACCCTAAAGCCTAATGGCACAAAACAAAGGCAAACAATAATGGGACAGCATATTACATGATATTGTTGGCTTGTGCAAACCTATTCTAATACCTTTCTAAGGGTTTTCCAAACATACAGGGCTTAAACAAGTGATCAAAGCAATGATTCTTGTGAACAAATGCTGCCACCAAATGCATTCTATACAAAAATACCTAATCAAAGGAGAGGACAACTTGTCACACCAATCCAAGCTTGTATAGACTCTTTACAACATACCACAATGTTTCCCTACAATGTCTTCAACACACACAATCCATAGATTTCATCAGACCTTCACCAAACTAGGGTTTGTGATTGTTTTCCTGCAAAATCAGACACACGGACATGCATAACTCCCTCACACATGCAAATTGTGAACTCTCCTCTTGTAGGAATGTGGTTGGGCATGGGACAGAGTTTTCCACAAATTTTCATGATTTTTCATCGGTGGAAACTCTGCCCATCAAATTAATTTGTTCTCTGCAAACCCTAGATAGGGTTTTGACCTGTTCACACAAAAACTACAATATCTCTCTCAAAACCCAATAAAATTCTACCAAACAAGAAGAATTAGAAATCTAACACCATCCTCCTAGTTCCTCAATCACCAGCAAGGTCATACTAGTCATACTAGGTCGTACAAACATGAAATACGGTCTGTTTTACCAGAAAATATAGTTAGAAAATGTACAAAACTGAGTTTCTTTCATTCAAAACTTCTCCCAACCTTGGGGATCATGTTTTTAAAACATATTCATGTTGTTAAAATCATGTACCAACCTCCAACTGATCCACAACTTTTTTTTAACAAATATTGCAAAAGTTGTCATTACAACATTGACAACATTTGAGCAACTTTTACACCTTTTGCCTACATTGCACCTAATGACCCAAAATGGTCCTAGATTGACTTAGAATGGTCTCAAATGACCTTATTTACATAAATCAAGCCAAAAAAAAACAAAACAAAACCCAAAGTTTCCCAACATGACCCAAGGTGCATCAGGGTGCCCCTGCACCATACTCCCCAGAGGAGAAAAAGAGCTCAAGTTCCACTTGAGTTAAGGGCGGCAATAGTGTACCCATGCTTGAGAATGTCTTCTTCAGTCATCCATGTTGCATCTTCAATGGGCAAACCCCTCCATTTGACTAAGTATTGGAGATATGTCTTATGCCTTGTCTTTTTAAGTTCCTTGGTGTCTATAATGCACTCTAACTCCATAGGCCTGCTAGGTGGAAGGTCCTTGACCCAATCAGTATTTGAGAGTGAAGATGAACCTGTTCCATCACCTACAACAACATCCCCTTTGAAAGGGTGCAAATCAGAAATATTGAATATAGGAGATATGCCAACTCTTTGAGGTAGTTCAATCTCATATGCATTGTTACCAAATTTGTGCACAATCTTGCAAGGCCCAATTTTCTTCATTTTCAACTTGGAGTATTGACCTTTGGGGAACCTTTTCTTCTTGAGATGGGCCAAAACCAAATCCCCAACCTTGAAATTCACTTCTCTTCTTTTTTCATCTGCACTTTGCTTGTATTTGTCAACACTGTGTTGAAGTTGTTCCCTAACCTGTTGATGGATCTCCTGCATTGCAACAGCAAATTGATCCCCCTCAGCACTTGGTTTATCAGTACCACTAATATCCCTCAATTCAAATACCCCTCTAGGCTGCATACCATAGACAACTTTAAAAGGACTCTTTCCAATGCTCATGTTCATGGAATTATTGTAGGCAAACTCTGCTTGAAGCAAGACAAGATCCCACTGAGTAGAATGTTCTTTGGAGAGGCATCTTAAGAGGTTTCCCAAGCTCCTATTAACAACTTTAGTCTACCCATCAGTTTGATGGTGATAGGCAGAACTAAAACTAAGATTAGTGCCTAGTTTCTTCCATAAAGTCCTCCAAAAATACCCAATAAACTTACTATCTCTATCTGAAACAATACTGAGAGGCAAACCATGAATTCTTACCACTTCCTTGAAGAATAAACCTGCAATGTATGATGCATCATTGGTTCTTTTGTAAGGGATGAAATGAGCCATTTTTTAGAACCTGTTAACCACAACATACACCGAATCAAAGCCCCTTTGTGTTCTAGGTAATCCCATGACAAAATCCATGCTAATAGACTCCCAAGGCCAGTTTGGAATAGGAAGAGGTTGATACAACCTTGCATTAGTGCTACATCCCTTGGCCTTTTGACAAATAGTGCATTTTTCAACAAATTTCCTTACATTAGTTTGCATTTTAGGCCAAAAATAGTGTCTTCTTAACTGCTCCAAGGTCGGCAATCATTTCAACTTTAACTTCTCTACCATTTCAATAGAAACCAAATTGTCAGTACTACCAGAATCAATGACAACTTTACAACATTTACCTTGGCACTTGCATGTAGTCCTAAAGAGTGACTTTCTTTGGGGTGGTTACCTCTCCATGGGAACTTTGATCAGAGTTCTTCTCATTAGCAAAGACTCTCCAACTTTTGGGTCAGCATTGTGTGATGGAGAATTGACACCTTCAGTATCTTCACCTTGTATAGTTTGATTCCTCCTTTCACTTCTAACTGAAGTAGTAGACTGTTCTTCAGGGCATTTCCATGCTTGATGGCCTGCAAACTTATTACATTTATAACATTTTCTAGTGAATCCACTTGATCCTCCTCTACTCCCAAATTTGCCCCTAAAATTTGGTCTTCTTCCCCTAAAACTGCCCCTTGAATCAAAGTTTGTTCTTGAGCATTACTTATCTCTCCTTGAGACCTTTGGGACTGTCCTCTACTAGCAAATGTCCCTCTTGCTTTGAAATTCTTTCCTCTACCCTTGCTTTGCTTTTCTTGTCTCCTGTTCAACTTCTCTTCAGCCTTCATGGCTAGTTGATAGCATTCTTCTAGAGTCCTAGGGCTTCTGAGACTCAATTCATCTTGTAGGATATATTTCAGCTCATTAAGGTATCTTGCAAGCTTATCAACTTCATCCTCCATATGACCTGATCTAATACTTAGTTTGTAGAACTCTATATATGCCTTTACATCCATATCTTTTTGTTTCAAATTTTGTAGTGGCCTATGCAATTGAGTGGCATAATCACTAGGTAGAAATTTACCTTTCAACTTTGCAACCATTCTATCCCAAGAGGTGATCTTTGCTTTGCCTTTCTTCCTTCTTTCTACTTGCACATAATCCCACCAAAGGGATGCATGGCCTTTCAACTTTGTTCTAGCCAACTTCACTCTTTGCTCCTTAGGTACATCTTCAAATTCAAAATATTTATCTAATTCTCCTATCCAATCAAGAAGTTCCTCACTGTTCAAACTACCTGCATACAATGGAAGTTTTATCTTCACCTTGGAACCCTCACTCTTGATTGCATTAAGCAATCTTTCCATCCTTATCTCATCAACATCTCTCTCTGAGGTTCTTCTTGTGGTGGATTGTTTTCATTCGTTACTTCTTCTTGATCACTCAAATCTCCTGTTACCACTCCTCTTCTCTGATTAGTTTCAACTACTGTAAGCCTTGCATCAAGATTAACTCTCATCTCTCTCATCTCTTGGGCAAGAGAGTATCTCATCTCTTTAGCTATCCTTTCTATTGCTCTTTCAACTACATTTACTCTTGGAGGCATCTTTTCTTGACACAACACACTAGATTAACATATTTTTTTCTTTATTGGCTCTGATACCAAAATGATGCAGAGCAGGGGCAGATCCTAACACAACTTGACTATTTTAACACATTAACACATTCAGATACCTAAATGATGCAGAGCAGGAGGGACATTAGTTGGTAGAGGATAGTCCCAAAGGTCTCAAGGAGAGACAAGTAATGCTCAAGAACAAACTTCTTATTCAAGGGGCAATTTTAGGGGAAGAAGACCAAATTTTAGGGGCAGATTTGGGAGTAGAGGAGGATCAAGTGGATTCACTAGAAAATGTTAGAAATGTAATAAGTTTGCAAGTCATCAAGCATGGCAATGCCCTGAAGAACAGTCCACTACTTCGGTTAGAAGTGAAAGGAGTAATCAAATTGTATAAGGTGAAGATATTGAAAGTGTCAATTCTCCATCACATAATGCTGACCCTGAAGTTGGAGAGTCTTTGTTGATGAGAAGAACCCTGATCAAAGTGTCCATGGACAAGGAACCACCTCAAAGAAAGTCACTCTTCAAGACTACATGCAAGTGCCAAGGTAAATGTTGTAAAGTTGTCATTGATTTTGGTAGTACTGACAATTTGGTTTCTATTGAAATGGTAGAGAAGTTAAAGTTGAAAAGATTGCCTCATTGACACATTCCAAACAAGGCCTCAATGCAAACAATGCAAATCTACACTTTTGTACATTCTTGGCAACTTAACCCTAAATTCTAATGGCACACAACAAAGACAAACGATAATGGGACATCATATAACATGATATTGTTGGCTTGTGTGGACCTATTCCAATACCTTTCGAAGGGTTTTCCAAACATACAAGGCTTAAACAAGTGATCAAAGCAATGATTCTTGTGAACAAATGCTGCCACCAAATGCAGTCTATACAACAATACCTAATCAAAGGAGAGAAAGACTTGTCACACCAATCCAAGCTTGTATAGACTCTTTACACCATACCACAATGTTTTCCTACACTGTCTTCAACACACAATGCATAGATTTCATCAGACCTTCACCAAACTAGGGTTTGTGATTATTTTTCTTCAAAATCAGACACACAAACATACATAACTCCCTCACACATGCAAATTGTGAACTCTCCTCTTGTAGGAATGTAGTTGGGCATGGGATAGAGTTTTCCACAAATTTTCATGATTTTTCATCGGTGGAAACTCTACCCATCAAATTAATTTGTTCTCTGCAAACCATAGATAGGGTTTTGACCTGTTCACACAAAAACTGCAATATCTCTCTCAAAACCCAATGAAAATCTACCAAACAAGAAGCATTAGAAAGATAACACTATTCTCCTACTTCCTCAATCACCAGCAAGGCCATACTAGATGGTACCAGGTCGTACAAACATGAAATACGGTCTATTTTACCAGAAAATGTAGTTAGAAAATGTACAAAACTAAGTTTCTTTCATTCCAAACTTCTCCCAACCTTAGGGATCATGTTTTTAAAACATATTCATGTTGTTACAATCATGTACCAACCTACAACCAATCCACAACTATTTTTTTAACAAATATTGCAAAAGTTGTCATTACAACATTGACAACATTTGAGCAACTTTTACACCTTTTGCCTACATTGCACCTAATGACCCAAAATGGTCCTAGATTGACTTAGAATGGTCTCAAATGACCTTATTTACATAAATCAAGACAAAACAAAACAAAACCCGAAGTTTCCCAACATGACCCAAGGTCCATCAAGGTGCCCCTGCACCACCTTCCATTTTGATGCATGTAAATAAAATTCTGTGTCCCATCTAGTTTATGAATACTAAAATAAAATGCAAGTGGTTTAATCCAAGAATCTTATAATTCAACATTAATTTCTCCATCAATTTTTTTATTTCTACTTTAAATGAACTTTGCATTTATTCTTTATTCTCATGTGACTCTTTCAAGAAATCCTTCAATTCAAGATGCCATCCATTGTTAGAAATGAAGGTGAACAACTATAGAATGGAAAACTAATTTAAACTATTATAACTATTAGTCTGGTGCAGAACCAAATGGATATTATAGGAAATCAAATCAACAATACAAAGAAATAACATAACAGAAAAAATGAACATATAACACAGTGTTTACATGGAGAAACACTTTTAGGAAAAAACTCCACATAAGAAGATATACACTAGTCTGTATTAACTTCAGTAGAGCTTACAATACATCACTAACAACCTCCTCTCCATTTTTCAATCCAGCAGCTCACCTATTTTTCTAGTCTCAACTCTCTACCGCAATACAGTCATAAAACAATGCCCTCATTTAAAGAGTGTTGCCTTCTAGGGCAAAAAACCCTAACATAACTTCTACCGTCAAATCTGCAACCTAATGATGAATGGTCCATATTGACTATGAAATTACAATATTTTACAAAAAATTTCACCCCCCTTGGACCCCCTAGTGACACAAGTGGGGGGGCAAGCCCCCCCTCACCCCCCGTTAGGTAACAGGATCCAAAATATGGCTGAAACAAGATCGTTGCTTGATGAATACATCTTCCCTTATGGAAATTTACAAACAACATTATGAGTAATTAATTACAGAGGATTTACAAGTTTGATGGCACCTTAATCCTAACATTCTTCCACTTGACATCATACATTATAAATTCATCCATACAAAAACATAAATTAATTAAACACAAGGAACAAGGCCCTTGGCCTCCCCGCACCACGTAAACTTCTTTATGCTCACAAGTTTAGTAAGTGAATTTGCAACATTCTCCTGAGTGTCAATCTTCTTCAGCTCAATTTATCCATTAGCAATTGATTCATGAACAAAGTAGAACCGAACATCTACATGCTTAGTTTGTGCATGATACATAGGATTCTTGGCCAAACATATCACACTTTGGCTATCAAAGCTAATCTAAATAGTCTTGTAATCAAAACCAATACTTGCACATAGTCTTTGTAACTAAACTGCCTCCTTAGAGACATGGGTAGCTTCCATGTACTTTGCTTCAGTGATCAAAAATGCAAATATATGTTGCCTCTTACTCATCCAACTCACTGATCCTCCAAACAGAGTAAATACATACACACTTGTGGACCTTCAATTGTCTAAGTCACCTACCCGATCTGCATCAACATTGCCCTATATGTCTAATGTCTTTTCCATACTATTAGTACCAAAATAAACCAAACAGTAATCAGAAGTACCAGCCAAATATCTAAACACCCTGTTTTCATAATTCCAATACTGTCTACCAAGGTTAGACATAAACTTGCTCAAAAATCTCACTATTTGGGCAATATCTGGTCTAGTGCAAACCATTGCATACATCAGACTTCCTACAACACTAGCATATGGTACCTTAGACATATCCTCTAAATCATCTTCATCCTTAGGACACATATCTAATGAAAGCTTAGTACCAACCGACAAAGGAATTCTAACTAGATTGCAATCTTGAATACTAAATCTATTCATAATAGTATCTTGACATACTTACTCTGCGATAACCAAAGCCTTCTATTTTCCTGACCTCTTTTGATCTCCATCCCTAGAATATACCTAGTTGCTCCTAGATCCTTCATCTCAAATGCACTTGAAAGTTTGGCTTTCAACTCACCGATCATACCCTTAGTGTTACTTAAAAATAACATATCATCCACATACAAGGCAATAATCAATATATGATCATCAATACATTGAATGTAAATACAATGATCCTCTTCACTTCTAACAAAACCCAATTTCAAAAAAAAAGAGTCAAACTTATGATACCACATTTGGGGAGATTGTTTTAATCATAATGAGATCGTTTTAATCTGCATACCCAGTGTTCTTTCCCTTTTACCTAAAACCCTGTAGGTTGTTGCATGTAAATTTCCTCTTTCAAGTCTCCATGCCAAAAAGTTGTTTTAACATCCATTTGCTCAATCCCAAAATCATTAGCAACAACAATAGATAATAGAAATCTAATCAAGGATAATTTAGCAACAAGAGAGAATATTTCACCCAAGTCAACTCCCTCTCTCTAGGAGTAGCCCTTAGGCACCAATCTAGCCTTGTACTTCTCTAATGAACCATCTAAACCAAACTTCTTGAAGACCCACTTACATTTGATGGTCTTTCTACCTTTAGGCAAATGCACAAGATCCCAGGTGTCACATGAGTCTAATGCCATCATCTCCTCCAACATGGGTTGCCAAGACTTGCTATAAACTGAATCTATAGCCTCCCTATAAGATCTAGGTTCATTGTCAGTACTTAACAAAGCAAATATACATCAAAAATCTAGTGGGCTATACATGTCAATTGGATTTTGTTGTCTTGTAGATCTTCTGGGAATAAGAGTAAGGGGCTCTACTTGTTCTTGAGCTTGCTCAACTTCTTCTTGTTTATCTTCCCCAACCTCTTCAGTTTGCTCAATAACCTCACTTGAACCCTCTTCTTCTTCATCTTCATCCTCCTCATCCTCAAATCCATCTCTATGTTCTTCTGGAGGTGCATCTTCCTGCTTAATCTCAAAGTGCACTCTCCTTTCCTTATCTTTTTCTCTTGGCCATTCAAAATATGAAATAACTCTAAGTTCCTTGAAAATGACATCTCTAGAATAGATAATCTTATGGGTTAGTGGATTCCAAAGCTTATAACCTTTAACATTATCACCATATCCAATGGAAATGCACTTTTCAGCTTTTGGGTCTAACTTAGATTGTTTTTCTTTAGGCACATGAACATAAGGCTCACAACCAAATACCTTTAAATGTGAAATAGAAGGTTTCTTACCTATCCACATTTAATAACGAGTTATTTCAAGAACCTTTCAAGGAGATCTATTTAACACATAACAAGCAATACTCACAACTTCTACCCAAAAGCATCTATTCAACTATGAACCACTTAGCATACTTTTGGCTCTTTCCATGATTGTCCAATTCATCATTTTGCCACTCCATTCTGCTACGGAGTATATGGAGTAGTCTTCTATCTAACAACTCCTGCATGCTTGCAAAATTCATCAAAGTCCCCATAACAATATTCCCCTCCATTGTCAGATCTCAAAACCTTATTTTGCAATTTGATTGATTTTCAACTAAGGCTTTAAATTCCTTAAACTTACTGAATACTTCATATTTATGTTGCTTAAAATAAATCTAGGTAAATCTTGAGACGTCATCAATGAAGGAAGCAAAATATTTAAATTTTCTAATTGATTCAACATCCAAGGACCAAATACATCGGAATGAATAAGTTCCAATTTATTCTTACAATTATAACTGTCTAAAGGAAACGGATTTCTATTCTATTTTTGAAACACACAATGTTCACAAAAATCAAAACTCTCATCAAAATAAGATAATTCGTCTAATAATTTTTTATTCAAAATGGTTTTTAAACTAGTTTCACTTGTGTGGCCTAATCTGTGGTGCCATAACATACAAGTATTTTTTAGATTTTTTAGTTACATTAGTAGAGTTATAAACAATAGTGGCTTGTAGCTTAAATAGAGTCCCCTTCCTTGTCCCTCTCACTATCACCAAACTCCCTCTTACCAATCTAGAACCATGCTTATCAAATGTTACATGCATTCCAACATCATTCAACTTAGAAACTGAAATCAAATTCCTAGTTAAACCTAGAATATGAAAAACACCAGGGAGGGTTATCATCCTCCCATTAGTGAAATACAACTGTACCTTGCCTCAACCAATGATAGGATATGAACTATTTTCACCAAGGTATACTTCACCTCCATCATACTTCTTGTATGTGGAAAACCATTCTCTATGGACATAACACTGCAAGAAGAAATCAAAACATCATCACCCGAATCTAAGGACTTCTTTGTGGAGTAATCAAACTACTTTTTATTTCAGCATTCCTTCTTCACATGTCCCCTCTTTCTGTAGGTTCTTTTTCTTGAGAGTCTTAGATATGCCCTTAGAACTATCCTTGGGTCCCTTCTAATGTCCCTTTTGTCCTCTTTCCATGGACCTTCCCCTGACATAGAGTGCATCCTTTGAACTATCCATAGCCTTCTTTCTCATTTCATGTGCCAACAAAGTTGCAACAAGAGCATCTAGTTTTAGATCTTTGAGATTAGCACTAATAGAAAGGATAAATTTTTCCCATGACTCAGGCAAAGAACTAAGTAAAATAATACATTTATCTTCTTCATCTATCTTAACATCAACATAAGCCAACTGATCAAAATTAAATTAAATGTATTCAAATGCTCTGTTATCAAATCACCCCCTTCATTTTAAGTGAAAATAACTTTCTTTTCAGATAAAGTTTGTTTACCAGACTTTTGGCTTGGTAGATCTGACCCAACCATTTCCATAATGCAAATGCGCTCTTTGATAGGCCAAAACTAGGGTATAATATAAAATGGATTTAATGTTTAATAATAAAAGTTCATTTTGGTCTACGCATCAATTTGGGGGCATAAACTTGTGAAAGACATTGTGGCTATATGTGCAAGGGCTGCAAGTAGTGAGGTGAGTGGATGAAATGCAGCTAGAAAATTAAAAACATTCATTTCAAACTACTATAGGAATTCTGGACAATGCTACTAAAAATTGCTATAGGAATTGTGCAAGTTGCTAAAACAGTCTGCTACAGGAACTGTGCAGATTGTTGCAACTGTCTGCTACAGGAACAATAACTATAATGAAAACAATAATTTATGAACTTTATATATAATAATCTAAACTAAGTAGATATGTTGCAAATCACACAAGATAAAATGATTGATTTAAAATATTCTATTTAAATCATAAAATAAACCAAAAAATTTAATGATTTACAAACTACAAAATAAAAATAAAAATACATGAAATAATAAAATCATCACCAGCGTTTCCTGAGAGTGGGCCCTTCCTCTCAGTCCACACGGTGGCTGCAAAAGATTCTAAGTACTCAAACCATGAGTTGTTGCATATATTAAAATTTATTTCAAGAAATACATTTCATTCTCCACGCTCATTTTTCTCATGCCATTTCTCCTTGCACTATTACATTGATCCCCGACTATTTTCCAACATTATTCCCATGTTGTTCTCCCCTTTTTATTACATTGCTACAACTCTATTTTTTAGCAATTCCCCTATTCTTTTACCATCTCTTATGGCATTATCTAAGGAAAATAATTATGGCTTGTGGGATAGAATAAATCTAGCCACAAATATAGGATTTTGTTTTGCCATGAAAATAGCTATTTCTTTTGGCCTACAGTCATCACAACTTAATTAGTTGTAACAACAAATAATGCATATTATCTCATGACATATGAGTATAAAAATAAATCACTAGTTATAACAAAATAACTAATATCTATCATAAAAAATAATTACTTAAAAATAGATTAACCATTAAAATTGTTTGTTGCCAAGTGTATTCACGAGCTGCAGGAAGTTTGTTCTCTCCTCCTCTAAATATTAGTAAATACAATCTAATATTTATTTTATCTAAAAACAATATTAAATATTACTTATTTATATTTAATCATATACAACATAAAGGTGGTAAAATGATATGATATGGTATGAAAATGGAATATGAAAATTGGGTATTAAGGCATATGTAAAAGACTAAAATATGAAATATAATGGGTCATTTATGCATCTCACCATTCTCCCCAACTTAGCATATTGCATGTCCTCGTACAATCTTTATCACTAAAAGGATTTTGAACTTTGTAGGCTTGGCATTTTATGCCTTCTTACTATAACTCATGCTTAATTATAGTTTCCTTCATTGTTTCTATCATATGCTCTTCATAACAAGCTTCATGGCTTGGCTTTGTTTTTCAACGTACAATTTTCCTTTTGATTTTCTTTTTTCAATAGCCATACCTCCAATTGTTTCTTTTTGAATCATTTTCTTTTTTTATTTTTCAAAAAAAATCTCCCTATTTTTTATCATTTAAAAAAAAATGCTATATATAGGAGGTATCATAAGAAAATTATCTCCACATTCATGACTATGAAAATGGGTGAAATGATAGGCATTATGAATGAGTATGAAGGGTGAAAAATAATGGACATTATGATAGGATAATTAAGGATAATGAGAAACAAAAGGAAATAATGGGTGAAAAGATAGGTAATAAGGATGGTGTACTTCCCCCAACTTAAAGGGTTGATCCTCCTCGAGAAATAAGGAGAGGATAGGTGGGAAAGTTGCTTTATATGATTAAAATAATAAGAAATATTAATAAAGTTAAAAGATAAAACAATGAAAAATAAAATTGATTGTTTTACCAACTTGCATGTCCATTTATGCCAAGGTCTTGTAGCCAAAATAACTCAACAACTGTGAATATCCAAGAAGGAACCAAGAGTTGCAATAGGAACTGCAACAAGAAGTGAAACACATGGAAGATATGTGTCCCATTGAAGCATCCATGGATTAGGCTTGTGGTAGCTGATTCTTCTTCAGTTTTGGTAACACATCAACTGAATGTGTAGTATTTTGCAGTTGCTACAGATGATCAAAGCTATTTTTTACCACAATTGATGGCACAAACCTACCCTCTGCCAACACACAACTGTAAGTCTCACAAATGCACTACAGAGGCAATGTTGTGCCTCTATTCATTTACCAGATTGCAACCATAACTCTCTTGATTTTTATTGCACAAAGCTCATATCCACACAACAAATGATAGATAAACACTTCATAATTTATTGGTAGCAAATTTTACATACAACTACAAAACCTGCAATTAAAATTACATAATGGTTCTCATGGATCTTCTCATCCACAACAATCTATATCTTCTTTCTCTCATAGCAATCCTTTATACAAGAAATAGTTTCCAATTAGCCTTCTTTCCTTCTCTGCATAGCAGTGAACTGTCAATACTTATTTTCTTGTTCCTTATGGCAGCTTAAAAACTCCAATGATTTATTTTCTTCTCTATTGATCCCTCCTTTTCCAGTGCTCCCTATTGTGATAGAGTGGAGTCTCTTCTTTTTATTGCCTCCTTAATCTTCAAAAGAAGAAAGTAATTCTTGAACGCCCCCAAGAGATGCCTCTTCATCTTCTATTTCTGCCTTTAAAGAGGCAATTTACCAGCTTGTGTATGATGTGCTTAGTGCTGTGTTGAATTTATTTTCTTTTAGCATTTAATATTTTTTTTACATACTCACGTGCCTTGTTAAAATCTCTCTTTTGATAGACATTTAAAAGAGTTTTATTTTCATTGCAAACTTTGTCTACAAATGCCAACGGTCTTTTCACTTCCTCATGTCACAGCGTCCAAGATCAAATGTTAAATAATTTGATGTATCTAGCCAAGGGATAGAAATCAAACTTTCACCACTGAAAACTAATAATGAAATGACTGCACTATTGATGCCACATTGACCTCACATTTCCGTTGGTGATAAAGCAATTAGAAGGAAATACATTGCTCACATGAATGCAAAACTCACTTTATGTACTGGAAGCTGAAAACTGACTTTTGTTATAACTTTTTGCCAGAAGCTCAGAATCACTTAAAAACTTGCATTGTTGTTCAAACCAACATTCGTAAGCTTTCCACCAAGCCGTTTTCCCCCAACATTGATAAAACTCAAGAAATTAATTTTCCTGTAAATCGCTAGCAATGAACGGGGAATTTTAAATTCTCCCAAACCGTGAGGAATTTGACCATGAAATCTTCTCTATAATTAGTGAAATACACTTAATATTCCTATTAAAGGAAATTTGAACATCCCTCACCAATTTTTGGAAACAATTGTTTCTATAAAACTATCCTGTTATGCGTCAAGACCCAAATTGCGGAAAACTAAAAATTTGTAATTTTGTTCAATCCATCTGCATTGCACAACTGAGAGATGCCATTAAATCCACACGCAAACTAAAACTGAAGGTAAACACTGAAAAATATTTTTGGGCGATGCTGATTGCACATGCGCTCGGGTGCTCCTACATCAACAACAAGCTAGAGCATAGCTACACAAGTGAGCTATAGGAGGTGCAATAGGCACTCGGATAGATTGAAGCATCGTGGAAGCAACTGAGTGTTCCTAGAAAATGATTAGCTCATAGAAACTATACATAATAATAATTTTTCTTTTTTTTTTAATTTTTCTTTTTTCAATTTTGATAACGACAAGTGACCACTGGCAAGCTAGTATTCAATCACTTACCGCTTAGTGGCACTATGAAAACAATTTTCACCACTAAGAATTTATTCAACTACAATCTGTCAGAAACTGGCTTTCAAATTATAGTTGTCTAACAACGCCCGAAGGTTTTCATTGTTAGAATTTATTGCATTTTTTCTTTTTTTTCATTTTTTCTTTTTCATTTTTAATTTTTTTTTCATTCATTTTTTTCATTTTTTTGCTTTTTGCAAACTGCATATAATGACTCAAAGGAAAGGAAACTCTCATGTGGATGCAAAATTGATACCATCTAAATCCTTGAGTTCCTTTGGTAGTCCTTCAAAAAATCACTGTTGAAATTAGTTGCATGTGCAACCTGAAATGATGACCAACAACAAGAAATATAGTCTAATCAAAATCCACCATGCACATGTTCATAGCACCATGGCTATAAACAATCTTAATCTCATTCAATCCATGCCACTATGTATGGAAGTTGCTTTTTAGAATCCATTTTAGGACAGTAGTTGGCCCAATCCCTATGATGGAACATGATGATCTACATGCGAATATGTTCAACCTCCTCAAATTTTCCATGGATGTGTGGCTTTGGCAAAGAATGCCCTATGGCAAGAATCTTAGTCCTCATACATCAATTTGCATATTGTACACCACATGGTTTGGCATGGCATACATGAAGTGTGAGATTATCAAGACTGGTGTAGAAGAGAAGTGTGATATGTTGAACACTTTTCCAAATAATCCTCTTGTGATCTCTATGAGAGAAACATAGATGAAACTTGCATATCTCCATATAGTTAGCAAGGCCAAAAAAATGCATATTTAGATCATCATCTAGAGAAGTAGCATCAACTAGTCCTAGTGCAAAAGTGTTGAGTAACCTAGATAAGAAACCTACAACCATATTCTCATGACCAAGCTTATCAAGTATAGTAATGTTAAATTTATACAACAATATCCATTTAATAACTCTACCATTAATAACTAGTTTATTTATTACAAAATAAAGGATAGAATTACTAATATGAATAAATACTTGATAATGGCAACCTATGAATTCTTATGTATAAACAATATAATTCATTTCCATACCTGTGATGTTTTGACACAAGAAATTATACCATGATCAGTCCAAATACCATGCATATGATTCCCCAGATGCACACCACATTAGAGCAACAATTGATGAAGGGTTTATCAATAAGAAACCAAGGATGTCCAAAATTCAAGCATTTCCCCCCAACTTAACTTCATACTACAAAATCATGAGGCTATTAGGATAACACAATGACATTTTCAATAGTACCTTAAGCCTTGTTTAAGGAATGATCATCCATTTGTAGCATGTTTTGTGTGGTCATCAATGCATGCAAACTCATCTTTTATCTAGTTGTACTAATAACATTTATTATTGGACCTAGATCAACAAGTGTGTGAGGAATAAACATTTTGACCATAGGCCTCCCAAGATCTAGATGTTTGAGTATAAAAACATGTATAGGTGATAGATCTTGTAGGTTTTCATTCTTCATCTCATGCAGTTCTTGAATCATTAATGTGGTTAGTTCAACATCTCTTATTGCATGATAAATTTCAACGCACATATTTATGAGTGCAATGATAAAATTGGACTCAAATGGAAGTGTTTCTTTATGTGTGTGAATTCTCTCTAGAGTTTGTGATTTGTTAAATGGATAAGAAGAACTAAATTGAGTATCTTTTAATTGATCATATTATTCTTTTGATTCAATTATACCAAAACCACATCCCTCAGTTGTATTAATAGATTTCAATTGTGACTCGCCAATTTTATGCACATTAATGGACTGTAAAGAGATTCTTAAAATCTCATTATTATATGCAGTTTGAACCACGTTATTAGATAATAATTTATTATGCATTATAGTTGTCCTTGGTGGATATGTTGAAGTAGATGGTTGATTATATGAATGGGATAATGAAAATGGTAAAAGTTGTTGTGGATATAGAGTATATGGTAATAGATAAGATGGATATGGTGGAGATGGTAATATATGTGATGGGTATTGTGGTTGTTGTGAGCATTCATTTTGCCATTTTTGGTAATATGGAGATTGTTTCCATTCACCAAAAATTCTAGGTGGAGAAGCATTTTGTGAAGAAACATTTTGTCTTCCTAATTCAATAGACTTATAAGACATGTTAAAATCATCAAGCATACCTTGATCTTCCCAATTTGATGTATGAGATTGTCCTTGAGTTACTAAGAAGAATGGTTCACTTCCATCTTTATTCTCTTGAATATCACTTACATATTGTATCTCCTTATCTATATCTTCCTCCTTTTCTTGAGCAACTTGGCATCTACACTTGGCTTCTTCTCTGCAACAATTAGAACAACAAATGGTCAAATCTTCATCTATTAAGTCTTTTAGGAAAATCCATTCTCCTTATAAGAATTCTTGAATTATATGTTCTTGCTCAGTTATGGGAATGACATATGTATATGTTTATGGCAATGGTAATTTGGAGGATCGGGAACATCTATGTTGCATTCATTAGGTAGAGGGGCCATAAAAATAATATTTTGTGTCAACATGATTTCCCCACCAATTTTTTCTTTGGTTTTTAAATTTGAAAGCAGGGGTTTGCAGGTGACAACACCCAGTAGAGTCAAGGGGCACAATTTCCTTCTTCTGTGGCCTTCAAATCCTTTATTTTTAAAGTATTTTACTTTGAAAATTAATGTGTTTAGTGAAAGGAAGCTAGGTGTGCAGAAAACACTTCCTACACTAATCTAAAGAGGAGAGAAGAGTGCAAATTCATTTTATCCTTTACAATTATAGAATGTTAACAACAACAATGGAGATATTGCATTAATACACATACACACAAAAATGAGACACAAGAGAGACACAAGATATACGTGGGGAAAACCCTTATCGGGTGAAAAACCCGACACTCCAAAACCTGCACAATGTATTATCAAAATTGAAAATGGTTTACAATACACTTGCAATGCAAGCTCTTAGGAGTCTTTGACACTTGTATCTAGAGACAAACTGGTAGCATAACAGTACCTATCAATCACATAATACATCTCCTCTCCAAAGCACCTGATTATATAGAAAATACAAGGCAAAAATGGCTCTATCTTGAGATGGGCGTCCAACATGGCCTCATGGCCCAAAACCCACGCCTATGGACACTTTTCCAACACAATAGGATGTTCCTGACACTTGTCAAGTCACCACATTCCAAAGAGGTCACCTATTCCTAAGATGGGCAATGACAGATGCTCTTACGACTCTTACAACTGTCATAGAATCTGTCATACTGACATATCTTACAACTGTAAGAGAATCTGTCATAAATAGGCTATAAATAGCATATTCTCTAACAACATGTCATAACCCTCCTTGGAGTGCCCAAAGATGCCTTTTTCAAAGATGCTTCTTGACACATGTCTTCACCTGTCATAGAATCTTCCATTTACGACTCTTACGCGTCATAGAACTGTCATAGGAATCTGTCATAACTGTTTCGGTCAAGATTTACTTACACACTAGTCAAGATGCCCACACATGGTAGAAAACCTCTACCACACAAAAGGGATGCCTATGTCCACATGGAGTGTGTTGACCATCCTAGTCATCTTAGAAGTGGAGTGACAACTCATCGTGCCACTTCACACTAAATGACAAAACAGGATGTGCAACAACAACATAGGCTAAATAAATAAATTACATTACAATAATAAATGCAAGGAATTACCAAGGTTGAGACACCTTAATTCCCAACATTCTCCCACTTGTCGAACACCTTGTAAGAGCCAATAGAAATAACAGGATTTAACTGCTATAGGCTGAGAGGCCCATAGACTTCGAACACCATCTGAACTTCTCTATTCCCATTGGTTTCATCAATGCATCTGCAACATTCTTCAAAGTATCTACCTTCTCCAAATTCACCTTCCCATCCTCTAACGTGTCTCACACAAAGTGAAAATGTGCATCAATATGCTTTGTTTTGGCATGGAAAGTTGGATTCTTTGCTAGGCAAATCGCACTCTGACTGTCACAACAAATCGTAATCTGTCCTGCATCAACACCACTATCTGAACACAATCTCTTAAGCCAAATGGCTTCCTTGCAAGCATGAATTTCTGCCATATACTCAGCTTCTATCATGGACAAAGCAACCACAGGTTGTCACTTACTCATCCAACTAATTGCACCACCGAACATAGTGAACACATAGGCACTGGTGGATCTCCTATTGTCAATGTCACCTGCCCAATCAAAATCCACAAATCCATGAATACAAACTGAATGCAGAGGTCCTATAGCATTACCATGATAGCATATGGAATACTTGAAAGTACCCCTCAAATATCTGAACACTCACTTAACTACATCCCAATGTACCCGTCCAGGATTAGCCATAAATCAACTAAGGACTCCCACTGCTTTGGCAATATCTGGTCTTGTGCAGACCATAGCATACATCAAACTACCAACAACACTAGCATAAGGTACTCTGCTCATGTCCTCCACCTCACTAGGAGATTTTGGACAATCACTAACAGACAACTTTGTCCCCAATGGAACAGGAACACACAATGGTCTACAATCTACCATGCTGAACCTATCCAACATGGTTTTCACATACTTACTCTGGCTTAACCAAAGTTTTATGTTAGCTTTGTCTCTTCTGATTTCCATTCCCAGAATGTACCTGGCCGCCCCTAGATTTTTCATCTCAAACTGTGCTGACAACTGAGACTTCAAATCAGAAATCATATTCTTACCATTCCCAATCAACAACATATCATCAACATACAATGCAATAATGAGAATGCGATCATTGTCAAACTTGTAATACACACAATGATCAGATTTCAATCTCAGAAATCCAATGGACAACACAAGGCATCAAATTTCATATACCACATCCTAGGAGACTTCTTCAACTTGCAAACCAAATTTTATTTACCTTTCTCTATGCTTTGGTTGTGACATGTAAATCTCTTCCTCCAAATCACCATGAAGGAAAGTTGTCTTCACATCCATCTGCTCCACCTCTAAGTCATAAGCAACTCCAAGAGATAACAAGAACTGAATGGATGTCAACTTTGTAATGGGAGAGAAAATTTCACCATAATCAATTCCCTCCACTTGTGAGTACCCCTTCACAACCAATCTAGCCTTGTACTTTTCAACACTGCCATCTGCACTGAATTTCTTCTTAAACACCCATTTGCATCCAACGGGTTTTCGTCCTTCAGGCAAAGGCACCAAGTCCCATGTTTTATTCTTTTCCAAAGAAGTCATTTCATCTTCCATGGCCTCCTTCCAAGAACTTGCATCTTTCATGCCCATGGCCTCTTTCACAATTCTAGGCTCATCAGTGTTAGTAAGTAAAGCAAAAGCACAACTAGAATCAAGTAATGAATAACCAAACCTATCAGGTTGCTTCCTTGTTCATGTAGACCTCCTTAATGGCTGAGGTTGAGGTTTTGCTTCTTCTTTTGATCTTTCAGAGCTTCTAGAGCTCTCCTCATCATCAGATCTCACAGGGTCTGTCAGTTTAGTCTTCTCAGAGGTAGAAGGAAACTGAACCACATCCTCTTTCTTTTCTATCTGTTCTGGCTGTAGAACAATGGAAGAAGGTGTTAACTCTTTGAAGATAACACTTCTACTATACAACACTTTTTCAGCCACCGGATCCCAAAGCTTGTATCCTATCACACTGACACCATAGCCAATGAAAATACACTTAATAGCCTTGTTCTCCAATTTAGACTGTTTCTCCCTAGGCACATGTGCATATGCCTTGTTCTCCAATTTAAACCATTTCTCCCTAGGCACATGTGCATATGCCTCACAACCAAAAACATGAAGATGTCTAACTGAAGGCTTCTTACCAGACCACACCTCCATAGGTGTCTTACCACAAGAGCTGATGTAGGAGACTTGTTTACCAGGTAGCAGGCAGTGGTTATAGCTTCGGCCCAAAACTTTTGTTCAAGGCTTGCTCCACTAAGCATACTCCTAGCCTTCTCCATCAGTGTCCTATTCATCCTCTCTGCAACTCCATTTTGTTGCGGGGTGTATGGAGTTGTCTTATGTCTTTCAATCCCTTGTTCTTTACAGAACTTATCAAACTCTGCCGAACAAAACTCACCACCGTTGTCAGTTCTCAAACACTTAATCTTTTTACTAGTCTGATTTTCAGCAAAGGCTTTAAACTCTTTAAACCGACTAAAGACTTTAGTCTTGCTTCTGATAAAATAAACCCATGTCCTACTGTAATCATCTATGAAAGATACAAAATATACAGATTTTGAAATTGAAGGAACATTAACAAGACCAAACACATCAGAATGAATAAGATCCAATACACCAGAAGACTTGTGAGAACTAGAGTAAAACTAAACACAGTTTTGCTTTCCATATACACAATGTTCGCAAAAGTCAAACTTGAGATTACAATCATTTAACCCCTCAATGGGGTTTTTATTTTTTAGGGTTCTAAGACCCTTCTCACCAATGTGGCCATATCTCAAATGCCATAACATAGTCTTTTCAGCAGGAAGTTTAACTTCCAAAGCATGTGCACTACCATCAAAATGTGTTACAACAAATTTCTTCACTACTCGTTTAGATGGTGGGGATGAAATGACTGCAACTCTTTTCTTCGAGTCAGAAGAACTATTGCACTATGTAGTACATGCCTCCAACTGAAACAGAGTACCCCTCCAAGTACCCTTCACAAGCACCATAGATCCTCTAGTCATCTTGCATCTATCCTTCGAAAAGACAACCTGTACACTTGTATCATTCAATATACTTACAAAAAGCAAGTTCCATGCCAAGCCTGGGATGTGCATAACCCCAGTGATCCCCTTCACTCATCCATCAGGGAATTAGATTGAGACTCTTCCAAAACCAACAATCTTCAGATGAGAATCGTCACCCAGGTACATTCTTCCACCATCGAACTCTTCATATTTTGTGAACCAGCTTCGATGTGAAGTCATGTGGAATGATGCACCAGAATCTATCAACCACACATCATCAGATGCATGGGTGGCTAGGGCTATGATGAAGGCATCACCATCATCTTGTGACTTGTCAGAATCTGAATCAGGGGCGTTCTGCTTTTTCTTTTTCTTTTCCTCTTTGCATTCCTTTCAAAAATGCCCAATTTTACCACAGTTCCAACAAAGAGCCTTGGACTTTCCAAGAGATTTGGATCTCCCATGGGATTTGGATTTGCCCTTTTCACCTTTCTTGTCCTTCTTCTTCCCATTCTCTTTGGGTTTGTTGGTGCTTAAATCTGCAGGTACCTTCCTAAAATTTCAAGCATTCAAACATGCAGATGCCTTCCCAAAAAATCCAAAAAGTTTTAAGTCTTTGGACCTCCTCAGCATTTTTCAAGTATAACCTGATATTCCAGGGGAGGTCATCATCATCATATTTTATCACCCTGATGCTGCTGACATCATTCCTATGTCAGGGTGATAGCTGCTTGTCTAACGGCTTCATCATATTCTGAAGGGGGTGATATTTCTAATATTAGTCATATTTCCAACATCACCCCGATGTTATAGCGAAGCTACAGGGCACCTTGATATTTCTACGGGGGGGTGATATTCCGAACATCAAGTCATCTTACGAATATCACCCATACCCCAATATGATGGTGACATCATCTGGAGCTGACTAGATATCATGCGGGAGGACTTTTTTATGATGTCATCAGGATCGGTGGGGTGATATTGGTTATCAGGTGATGCGGTCAAGATGATACTTTCTCGCGGGGTGATATTTCCCGCGGGGTGATATTTCACGTCAGGGTGATGTGAAATATCAGGGTGATATTTCATATCGGGTGAACATGTAGGTGGCTCGCCGATATCAAGGGTCTGGCTGACGGGATATTGAACATGAGGATCATCAAGGTGCAAGCAATATCAGGGTGATGTTCAATATCAGGTAAGGAGTGTTGGCTCACCGTTGGCGCGGGTCATGATGATGAGGTTTAGGGTTTATACTGGTGTCGTCAGGAGCAAATTCGCTGACATCATATATGTTCATGACCTAGTTTATAAAGTATTCAGGAGGTTACCATGAGGTGCATGTGGGATAATTGGCTCCCACATGATTTGAAATATCAGGGTCATATTTCTTGGCAGGAAAAGTTGCAAAACACACAGTCCACTGCATTCCCAAGGCTGCGGGTTGGTATACCATTAATGGCAGATATTACAGGGTATGGGCAAAGGCGTGGATGGATTTGGTACCCGATTGAAGATGTGAATCCCCAGGTGGTGACGCAGGGCTCGAGATCTCCCTGTCTCCTCCTCTGCCTGTTGCATTTAATGTTGAGCACCATTTTCTCAGGATGCATGGTATCTGGCAATTTTTTGAGTCAACCATGTACTTTCAATGTGGAGTGCACCTTCCTTGTTGTATATAGTAGGTGGTGTTGCTCATTTGTGGTGGAAGACCTGGGTAGTTTTTGTGTAAATAACAAAAGACAGGGCATCTCCTGTTGTTTTATCTCATTTTTGGAGTTTATGAGTTGCATCATGAATGTATTTTGCACATATGTTCAGTTTCATGTTCATATAGATGAAAAATACTCTCATGCATGTGTTTATCTGTCTGTCTCCTTTGTTGCATGCTTTCCTTCTTTTGAATCTGGTTGCTAAGCGTTTCATAGATTCTAGGATACAGGGTTCTGTATCACATGCTTCATCTCTAACCTCCATTCAAGGAATGGATTAAACTATTTTAGGTTAAGCATGGAGAAGGTTGTATGTTAGTAGGGATATATGTAAGTAGAGGCAGCTAAATACCCATTCTTGGGTGATGTTTGTAAGGCAAACATCAATATAACCCCTTGAAACTTGAATCCAAACTACAATCCATCCTTTTGTATACGTCTAGTTGACTCCTTGCCCTAAGATAGGCACCAGTCTGCTCCTGGGTCAATAGTTATGACCCAAAACCCCTTATCTTGAATCCAAATCATAAAATCCACCTTTTTATATCTTCCACCTGTTAGTTTGTAGGAGTAGGATTAGGAACCCCTGCATACTCTCATACCTGACCAGACAAACATGTCCAAGAATGTTGCCAATCTTGTGATTTATCACACAAATCTTGGGCCACACATGAGAGTACTTTGCCTGTTATCACAAAGTTAAATCTTTCTGTCATTGGGCAAGTCAATGTTACACCTTTAGCAAATAGGGACACCCCCCTTGGTGCGGCAGAACCAAAAGTGAAGGGGAGGCAGCTCACACAACCTCCCATGTCTGTTGGCTGAATCTGCCCGTGCATTGGAACTAGCAAACCCTTTGCCAATTCGGAGAAAATTACCAACAAAAATGGCGACTCTGCTGGGGAATTGATGAAAAAGGAAGTGTTATATTTATCCATCCGAGTCACTAACAAAAATGGCGACTCTGCTGGGGATTGATATCCAAATCTTTCATGTGAATGATGGTGCTCTGCTGGTGGAATGAACTCAGAAAAGTTTTTGATGAGCTTTCAGTTGTTTGAAAATTTTATCCTCTCTGGAGAGGTGGCGACTCTGCAAAAGGTTTAAGTGCACATGAAAGGTTGATGTATGTTGTTGAGATAAAAGAGTGTTCTGTTCAGGATTTCAGCATCTGGATGAGAAAAGGTACCTAGCTCCTTCCCATTCATATATGTGTTGTTTTATTGCATAAGCTAGATGCCAAGGGAAGCCTTAGGTCTTAGGCAGACAAAGGATGTCTAAGATTGAAAATTTTATGAATCCAAATATGTATTCACCCATACTCAGTCAAGAGGGGGATGGAATGTTGAGTAAAGGAATAGAAGAGATAAAAAATAGGTTGATATTCTTAGAGGCTAGGCAGGCCCAGTTAAATAGTAATAACCATGTTGTGTCTGCCAGTCAGAAAGCTAAACCTCTTGTCAGCCCTTTTGATCCTTTGTATGACCAATTAGATTTGTCATGGGTTGATTATCAAGTTGAAAGTATGCCTGCTAAGACTTACAATCAGATGCCTAGATTTAGTGGTCACAGTGTATGTGATGGGGGTGCACATATCCAAAATTTTCATAGGTTCATGGAGAGACTCTCATTAGAGATGATGATATGTGGATGAGGTTTTTTGTTAGATCCTTTGATGCAAAAGATAGAGATTGTTATTTGAGATTTCTAAAGAGATCCTTTGCCTGTTGGGATGAACTTGCTGACTATTTCAGAGAAGAATTTGTAAAAGAACCTGTTGATCTTATTGCAAGATTAATGGAAATCATAAAACAAGATGAAGAGCCCTGTATTGATTTCAGTCATAGATTTGTAGTAGCCCTTTCACAAATCCCAGAAGTCTTCAGACCTGATATTTCAGCCTGTGTTGGCATATATTTTGAAGCTTTTGAGGAGGGCCCTAGTGCATTGTTGAGACAATTCAAGATAACAGGTATGCAAATGGCACACAAGTTTTTAGAAAGTATAGAAAAAATGAGAAATGAGCACATGCATAATTCCCTGTCCATAGGTTTTGGTGTGAATAATGGTTATAAGGTTGCAAATGACCAAGTGATTATGGCATCATGTGAAGTTAAAAATGAGAATGAAAATACATCAATTGAGGATGCCAGTAGAAGGATCAATGATAACCCCTGTTGCAAGGTTGAGGTATCTGGTTCTGAAAATAATGATGAGGTTATGGACAGCAATGAATACTTGTTTGAGTGGATTTGTGGAGATAATTGTGAGTATTGTGCTCAGGATAGAGAAGAAATAAGCAAATAGAGGAGCAGTTCCATGTGTGAATCAATGCCTTCTTTTCAGACACATGGAGATGATGAAGAGCAATCAAGAATTGAAACAAGTGCTAGTGCTGAGCATGATTGTTCTTTGTTTGATTTTGGTTTTGCTTATGGTACACAGGCTGATACTCCTCCACACAAGGAATCCATTGGTAGTGAAGATGCATGTTCTGCTGCCCATGAACTAGTGGCATACCATGATGAAGTTGAAACACCTGGATCACCCATTTTTGACACATATGGTGATGAGGATCTGTTTGAGTATGGTGGGAATCTAGGCACTGATGTTGATATGGATTCTAGTTCTCATCCTGATGAAAGAGAAACCAACATACATCATGAAAACTGCTGCAAAGAGATGCCAGAGCCTGATCTTTTCCAGCTTGGTGCAGCTAATGGTTGTGTGCATGATGTGCACAACTGTGAATCTGAAAGATTTTTCTTTGATATGCCAGCTTGTGATAGAATGATATCTAATGTTCCTAGCTGTATGGTGGACTATGAATGTTTTCAGTTTTCAGTCTAGTTGGGAGATCATTTTACAATGCATATTGCTGATGTAGATGATAATATGTGTCATGTTTCATATGAGAATATATTATTTGACAAATATAGCATTCACATGTTGCCTGATGTTGAGGGTTGTTTGCATAAGGTTAAGAGGAGCCAGCTCAATGAGATAATTGTATATACAAATGACAAGGTCTGTTTGTGGTCAGATCATGCCAGCTTCTTTAGGCCTGATCCAGTGATATTAGATGAAAACAAGGTATTTGACAAAGGAAGATATAGGTTTTTCCTTTCTTGGTGGCCTTAGGCCACCAAGTGTGATTGGTGATGCAGATAAGTATTTGACTCTGTGCCCAATGGATAAGGGACTGGTCTACATCCCAGAGATTTGAGGTTCTCTCCATGCCTGCAAGAGGCATGCGTCCCCAGACAGAGCCTGTGTTGGTGCTTAAATCTGCAGGCACCTTCCTAAAATTTCAAGCATTCAAACATGCAGATGCCTTCCCAAAAAATCCAAAAAGTTCTAAGTCTTTGGACCTCCTCAACATTTTTCAAGTATAACCTGATATTCCGGGGGAGGTCATCATCATCATATTTTATCACCCTGATGCTGCTGATGTCATTCTTATGTCAAGGTGATATCCGCTTGTCTAACAGCTTCATCATATTCTGAAGGGGGGGTGATATTTCTAATATCAGTCATATTTCCAACATCACCTTGATGTTACAGCGAAGCTACAGGGCACCCTGATATTTCTGCGGGGGGGTGATATTCTGAACATCAGGTCATCTTACGAATATCACCCATACCCCAATATGATGGTGACGTCATCTGGAGCTAACTGGATATCATGCGGGAGGACTTTTTATGACATCATCAGGATCGGTGGGGTGATATTGGTTATTAGGTGATGCGGTTAGGATGATACTTTCCTGCGGGGTGATATTTCACATCAGGGTGATGTGAAATATCAGGGTGATATTTCATATCGGGCGAACATGCAGGTGGCTCACCGATATCAAGGGTCTGGCCGATGGGATATTGAACATGAGGATCATCAAGGTGGCAAGCAATATCAGGGTGATGTTCAATATCAGGTAACGAGTGTTGGCTCGTCGTTGGCGTGGGTCATGATGATGAGGTTCAGGGTTTATATTGGTGTCGTCAGGAGCAAAATCGCGGACATCATATAAGTTGCGGCCTAGTTTATAAAGTATTCAGGAGGTCGTCGTGGGGTGCATGTGGGATAATTGGCTCCCACATGATTTGAAATGTCAAGGTCATATTTCTTGGTGGGAAAAGTTGCAAAACGCACAGTCCACTGCATTCCCAAGGCCATGGGTTGGTATACCATTAATTGCGGATGTTATAGGGTATGGGCGAAGGCGTGGACGGATCTGGTACCCGATTGAAGATGTGAATCCCTAGGTGGTGGTGCAGGGCTCAAGATCTCCGTGTCTCCTCCTCTACCTATTGCATTTAATGTCGAGCGCCATTTTCTCAGGATGCATGGTATCTAGCAATTTTTTTAGTCAACCATGTACTTTCAATGTGGAGTGCACCTTCCTTGCTATATATAGCAGGTGGTGTTGCTCATTTGTGGTGGAAGACCTGGGCAGTTTTTGTGTAAATAACAAAAGACAGGGCATCTCCTGTTGTTTTATCTCATTTTTGGAGTTTATGAGTTGCATCATGAATGTATTTTGCACATATGTTTAGTTTCATGTTGATATAGATGAAAAATACTCTCATGCATGTGTTTATCTGTCTATCTCCTTTGTTGCATGCTTTCCTTCTTTTGAATCTGGTTGCTAAAGGTTTCATAGATTCTAGGATACAGGGTTCTGTATCACATGCTTCATCTCTAACCTCCATTCAAGGAATGGATTAAACTGTTTTAGGTTAAGCATGGAGAAGGTTGTATGTTAGTAGGGATATATGTAAGTAGAGGCAGCTAAATACCCATTCTTGGGTGATGTTTGTAAGGCAAACATCAATATAACCCCTTGAAACTTGAATCCAAACTGCAATCCATCCTTTTGTATACGTCTAGTTGACTCCTTGCCCTGAGATAGGCACTAGTCTACTCCTGGGTCAGTAGTTATGACCCAAAACCCCTTGTCTTGCATCCAAATCATAAAATCCACCTTTTCATATCTTCCACCTGTTAGTTTGTAGGAGTAGGATTAGGAACCCCTGCATACTCTCATATCTGACCAGACAAATATGTCCAAGAACGTTGCCAATCTTGTGATTTATCACACAAATCTTGGTCCACACATGAGAGTACTCTGCTTGTTATTACAAAGTTAAATCTTTCTGTCATTGGGCAAGTCAATGTTACACCTTTAGCAAATAGGGACACCCCCTTTAGTGTGGCAGAACCAGAAGTGAAGGGGAGGCATCTCATGCAACGTCCCATGTCTGTTGGCTGAATCTGCTTGTGCATTGGAACTGGCAAACCCTCTGCCGATTCAGAGAAAATTACCAACAGGGTCTTCCACGAATCGCAAGAGCATCTTTGGTTGACTCGGATGTCTTTCTTCGCACTTCTTTAGATAATAGTGAAGATACTACATCATCCATCTTGAAGGTGGTGGTAGTGCTTTTGATAGCCATGACAAGATGATCCCATGAATCCGGCAAAGAACAAAGCAGGGTCATACATTGATCCTCCTCCTCCATTTTCACACCCATGGATGTCAACTGTGCAGCAAGCATGTTAAAAGCATTCATATGGTCCATAATAGATCCTTCGTCTTCCATTTTCAGAGAAAACAACTTCTTTTTTGGAAAGAGCTTGTTCACCAAGGACTTGGCCTAATAAACAGATCCCAACTTCTTCCAAAGATCTTTCACAGTCTTCTCCTCATGGACATTCAATAGGACAGAGTCAGCTAAACAGAGTCTTATGAGACCCTTAGCCTTCCGATCTTTGAGGTCCCAATTATCTTGTGACATTGCCATAGGTTTTGTGCCATCAAGGTTTCCCATCGGTCACGATCAACAAGTAGATCTTCCATCTTGAGTTTCCACAACTCAAAATTTGTGCCATTGAACTTCTCCACCTCTACTCTTCTGAATGTGGTTGCCATCTCCTTCCTACAACAAGATATAGAATACTTTGTACAGAATCCCACTCAACCTAAGATTAGCTCAAAAAACCCCTACCCAGCAGCTAGAACCAAAACTAGCCAAGCTTTGATACCAGCTGAAAGGAAGCTAGGTGTGTGGAAAACGCTTCCTACACTAATCTAAAGAGGAGAGAAGAGTGCAAATTCATTTTATCATTTACAATTAATAAATGTTAACAACAAAAATAGAGATATTACAGCAATACACATACACGCAGAAATGAGACAGAAGAGAGAGACACAAGATATACGTGGGGAAAACCCTTATCGGGTGAAAAACTCCACACTCCAAAACCTGCACAATGTATTATCAAAACTGGAAATGGTTTACAATACACTTGCAATGCAAGCTCTTAGTAGTCTTCATCACTCATATCTGGAGACAAACCGACAGCATAATAGTACCTGTCAATCACATAATACATCTCCTCTCTAAAGCACTTGATTATATAGAAAATACAAGGCAAAAATGGCTCTATCTTGAGATGGGCGTCCAACATGGCCTCATGTCCCAAAACCCATGCCTATGGACACTTGTCAAGTCACCCCATCCCAAAGAGGTTGCCTATTCCCAAGATGGGCAATGACAGATGCTCTTACGACTCTTACAGCCGTCATAGAATCCGTCATACTGACATATCTTACAGGTGTAAGAGAATCTATCATAAACAAGCTATAAATAGCATATTCTCTTTCAACATGTCATAACTCTCCTTGGAGCACCCAAAGATGCCTTTTTCAAAGATGCCTCTCGACACATGTCTTCACCTGTCATAGAATCTTGCATTTACAACTCTTACGCGTCATAGAACTGTCATAGGAATCTGTCATAACCATTTCGGTCAAGATTCACTTACACACTAGTCAAGATGCCCACACATGGAAGAAAACCTCTACCACACAAAAGGGACGCCTATCTCCACATGGAGTGTGTTGACCATCCTAGTCATCTTACAAGTGGAGTGACAACTCATCGTGCCACTTCACACTAAATGACAAAACAAGATGTGCAACAAAATTACGACATAGGCTAAATAATTAAATTACATTACAATAATAAATGCAAGGAATTACCAAGGTTGAGACACCTTAATTCCCAACATTTAGACTACCTTGAAAATGCAACATTTTTATGTTTTTACGTTCTTTTCTACTTGTTCGTAGTTATCACTTCAAATCAAGTTTAACTTGCTTCTTGTCCACCAATTTTTCACATGTGGTGTTGATAAATAAATAATTTTTCCTTTCTAATATTTACCTACACCACTACTCACAACAATTTATTAATAATAAATTTATCACTACAAACTCTAATCATGCATCTATATGATTTAAAACAACACAAATTAGGATTAATCACCTAGGTAATACCGACAATCACATGAGCTTTCTTATGCACTGGTCCTAACTTAGCTCACTAAGGTAACATGCCTTTAACACCTTTCCTTAGCAACGGCGCCAAAATGATAGGCCAAAACTGGGGTATAATAGAAAATGGATTCAATGTTTAATAATAAAAGTTTAGTTTGGTCTATGTGTCAATTCAAGGGCATAAACTTGCGAAAGACGTTATGGCTATATGCGCAAGGGCTGGAGGTAGTGAGGTGAGTGGATGAAATGTAGCTAGAAAATTAAAAGCATTCATTTAAAACTGCTATAGGGATTCTGAACAATGCTGCTAAAAACTACTACAGGAACTGTGTAGGTTGCTGGAACAGTCTGCTACAAGAACTATGCAGATTGTTGCAACTGTCTACTACAGGAACAGTAACTATAATGAAAACAATAACTTATAATATATATATATATTAATCTAAACTAAGTAGATATGTTACAAATCACACAAGATAAAATGATTGATTTAACATATTCTATTTAAAATCAAAAAATAAACTAGAAAATATAATGATTTACAAACTAAAAAATAAAAATAAAAATACTGAGAGTGGGCCCTTCCTCTCAGTCCACACGGTGGCTGAAAAAGATTCTAAGTACTTAAACCATGAGTTGTTGCATATATTAAAATTTATTTCAAAAAATACATTTCATTTTCCACACTCCTTTTTCTCACGTCATTTCTGCTTGCACTATTACATTGCTCCCGCACTATTTTCCAACATTATTCCTATGTTGTTCTCCCCTCTTTATTACATTGCTACAGCTCTTTTTTTTAGCATTTTCCCCTATTCTTTTGCCATCTCTTATGGAATTAACTAAGGAAAATAATTATGGCTTGTGGGATAGAATAAAACTAGCCACAAATATAGGAGTTTTTTTGATGTAGGAGCATCCAGATCCACATGAAATCCTCATCAACCAAAAAGATTTCTTGATTTCTTGTTTGTTGTTTTTCTTGTTTTGTTGTAGGAGCAGATGACCAGTTGTGTGTTGCCCTTCCCGTGCACTTTATCTTATGTTTCATTGTTGACCGCCTAGCCCCAGTTGCTGGTCAGTTAAGTTACAAATTGAGCCTTCAAGTGTCATGCTTTACCAGCCCCTTGCTCTAGACTGTCGGTTGTTTGTGCGTTAGAATGAATATGGGCAAGACACTTGGTGTCTCAGCACAAGCATGCAAGCTACCTAGCATGACACTTTGTTAGGGCTGCGCTGCCGTGCTATGTGCCAACTGGCTATGGCCCCACTGGTTTGTGAATGACAGATGAAAGAAGGGATCTGATTGTGCATTTTCTATTCGTTGCGCACCATCGCATGGACAGTCTGTTAGAGATGAGTCAACACCACGCTGTTGCAAAATTACAACACCTGTCTGGCAGACCCTCAGTCTCAGTCAACAAAGGAAAAGTCTAGCATGCACTCCTTTAATTGGTAGCGCATTCACGCAGAGGGTGGTTGTCAAAACCAAGTGAGCTCTACAATACTGCAATAGGCTGCCACGTGTACAAGGTCATCTGAAGGACTTTGAAGGGTAGAGTTAGTGCATTCCACGTGGTGTCAAGTGCATGAGCACAGTGGAAGCATGGTGGGACCCGATGAGGAGCGTGCTAGTGTGAACTGTTGACACATGGCCGAGCTTAAACGGAGACTTTGTTAAGTCATTTTTTGGGTCAAAACTGATTGGTCAAGATCTTCTCAGATTTCTCAGACTATTCTAAAGCATTGTTCTAGCCAAGATTCGCCAGTCAAAGGTGTTGGGTACCAATCATTGATTGACATGAGTCTCACTCCATTTGGTGGCCGCCTCAAATGCTTACAACAGAGGAATTTCACACAGAAATAGGGGGGCTAACTGGAACGAATCAGGACTCTGCATAACAAGTTTTCGAAGACTGATAATGAGTTCTTAGATTCAGTCATGTCTTCTTTTGTAGATTTCTAATATGAGATGATTGTAAGGCTTAGATCGATGCATGTATGAAGATCACTACACTCCTATTGTAATGTTTCTGTTGCATATGAATAAATAATTGTCTGTTCACAACATTGTGTGATTGTTCCTTTTTCTACCTGGTTCAGTAGCTTGATAAGGTTCTTGGACCTTGACCTGCATCAGTTTTGCCATGAAAATAGCTATTTCTTTTGGCCTACGATCATCACAACTTAATTAGTTGCAACAACAAATAATATATATTATCTCATGACATATGAGTATAAAAATAAATCACTAGTTTTTATATAACAAAATAACTAATATCTATCATAACAAATAATTACTTAAAAATAGATTAACCATTGAAATTGTTTTCTACCAAGTGTATTCACAGGCTGCAGGAAGTTTGTTCTCTCCTCTAATAGTATGTTGCAAGATTTATTTTCCAAGGCTAGAATGACAACAAATATTAGTAAATACAATCTAATATTTATTTTATCTAAAAACAATATTAAATATTACTTATTTATATTTAATCATATGCAACATAAAGGTGGTAAAATGATATGATATGGTATGAAAATGGAATATGAAAAATGGGTATTAAGGCATACGTAAAAGACTAAAATATGAAATACAATGGGACATTTATGCCTCTCATCAGTCTTTTCTTTAGAGACATTCAGTAGTACAAAATATGCAAGACACAACCAGATTGTACCCCGTGCCTTTTTGTCCATCTTCTCCCACTCATCTTGACTGATTGCATTAGGTTTCTTTTCTTTTGTCATAGCCAACCATTGATCTCTTTCTTCAAGTAGATCCTCCATTTTCAACTTCGATAGCTCATAACCATTTCCATTAAATTTTTTGATGTCCAATTGGGATGAGGATGCAGCCATGGCTTCTACACAAATCTACAAAATAAGTTTCAACCAAAACTCCCACTAAAACTAAAAAAACCTTCACACTTCCACCTGAGATAGAACTAGCCAGGCTTTGATGCCAAATGTTAGAAATGAAGGTGAACAACTATAGAATGGAAAACTTATTTAAACTGTTATAAATATTAATCCAGTGTAGAACCAAATGGAGATTATAGGAAATCAAATTAGCAATACAAAGAAATAACGGAATAGAAAAATTGAACACTATGTAACATAGTGTTTACATGGAGAAACCCTTTCGAGAAAAAACTCCACACAAGAAGAGATTCACCAGTTTGTATTAACTTCAATAGAGTTTACATTTCATCACTAACAACCTCCTCTTCAATTTTAAATCTAGCAGCACATGTTTTTCCAGTATCAACTCTCTACCACAACATAGTCATAAAACAATGCCCTCATTAAAAGAGTGTTGCCTTCTAGGGTAAAAAACCTAACATAACTTCTACCATCAGATCTGTGACCTAATGATGAATGGTCCAGATTGACTATGAAATTACAATATTTAAAAAAAATTGTCACCGCCCCCTGGACTTCCTAATGACACAAGTGGGGGGGGAAGCCCCCCCACACACCCCCATCAAGTAATGGGATCCAAAATGCAAAATAAACAAGACCATTGCTTGGTGAATACATCTTCCCTTATGGAAATTTACAAACAACATTATGAGTAATTAATTACATATGATTTACAAGGTTGATGGCACCTTAATCCTAACATCCATATCTTCATCTTCCTCAATAGCAAATTTCTTAACAAGATCCTTAAATAGTTTTCCAACAAAGGATTGTTCTTGCACCATCTTTACTTGTTGCCTTAACATGTGCTCTTGTTGTTGGCCCAATTGTTATTTGTTCTATTTGATTCCCTTCATGTGGGTTTCTAGTGTGGTCATCCATGCACTCAAATCCTCCATTTGAGCTTTATGTGCTTTTATAGTTACTATCATAGACAAATTTCTACAAACTCACAAAGATCAAATTTCTCTAATACCAAAATGACATGTAAACTTTCTAATTTATAGAATTTAGGAATCACAAGAATTTATTCTACTTGCTTGAAACGAATGAAATAGCTTAAGAGGTAAGAACATTGTAAGCATGAACTAAAATAAAGCTTACAAAACAATCATGGAAACTCATAAAAACTTGCAAATTTTTATCTTGGAAACCTCATGAGGGGAAAACTAGACTAAGTGGTAGTGACATTTGCCATACTAACTTGTGTTATTTGGGAATGAAGCACAACTAGTGGTGTAGTAGTGATTGTCCTCTACTTTCTATCTATCCCCCTAAAATTAATTAACAACAAAATTTCATTTCTCTCTACAATGTTTCCAATCCTCCAATGATCCAAACTCTTGCTTCAACCTCCTTTTATAGACTTGTCTAAGTGCTAGAAAGTTCTATAGTGCCTTATAAGAATTCATGCATTTGTTGGAGGCTAAATGGCGTATATTCATTTTGTATGATGAGTTTACACAATTAAGGGTCACTACTGTAGTCAAAGCTTTAATCTAGACATTATGATGGCCATGGTACCAGCAAAATTGCTAGGTCACAACCCAATCCTTCCTTTTTTTCTAATCCTTGATTTGTCTTTGTCTAAGCTTTAAATCCATCTTATTGTTCATGTTTGGTTTATAATATCCTTTTGGATCATGATGTGCCAAGGAAAAGTTGATTTCCATCTTTAATTGATACAAATTATTTTAATGGTTAGTCTTGGGAGAGAACACTTGCTTTGTGAGAGTTTACAATGGTGGGAAATCTCCCATGCGTGGTATAGATATTGCTTTCCATTCAGTGTAATTCTAGAGTTGGTACCATAATCTTTCCTTCTAATTCTCATAAATGAGAAATATATTTTTGAGATTTCCATAGGGAGACATTTATAGATTATTGCATGTTTGGATAGCCAATGTCTTTCCCCATTTTATTACCATATTGTATACAAAAAACTACAATAACTTTAAAATGAGTGTCATTATACGTTGTGCTTTAAATTATTGGTGATTACAAACTAAATGAATTTTTTAGAACAAAAAAATTGTAAAAAGATTTTTCCAACTCTTTTGGATACTTTGCAAAGAAATTTTGTTCATTTGGAAAAAATCTACCCAAGGAGGAGGAAGAGGTTTTTGAATACTTCCTCTAAAAATGATTTTAATCAAGGTTTGAGAAAACACAACTGGTGGAAAATAATTTTAAAAGAAAATAATTTTCTTCATTACACAAGGTTTGGACAACCCAAGTGATGGGGAAACAGTCTAAAAAAATTCTTTATTATACATAATCAAAGCATAGTTTCTTCAATTTTTAGGTTTGATGGTGAAGATTGGACTAATTTGAATATCCCACTCATCATTGATCCTTTAAGGCTACCTAGCATGAGGGAACACACTCAATCAAACAAAGAAGGCTTGGGGAATAATGGCATCATCTCATTCAAATAATTTACTTGGCAAGTGGCATGCTATCATTGTTGAGTATGGGTTTAAAGAAGCAAACTTCCCTTTTTTTGCTATGACCACTGCTTCACGCATCCCTCTTTTTTACTTTATCTTCCTTTGTTTCTCTATGTTATTTACACCTTGCTTTGTTATTCTTTTGTGATTTAGAAGGTACCATTTGGATGGAAGAATTCTACACATAATTTAAAGCAATTTTTGTGTTATCAAAAGGAATTGACCTAGAATTTATCCAAGACATGTTAGGGGTAAATGGGTGAGAGGAGCACCTTGGTGTGTGGAGGGTATTTTGGGGTGAAGGGAGAAAGGAAGGGGAAGGGTGAGGTTTAGGGTGGTGGGTATAGGTAGGGTAGAATTTGGAAGTGTCATTTAGGACTATGGTGGTGCACAAATTAACTCAACATGTAGGTATTGTTGCTCCTACCATTCTCTCTAGCAATATAACTCTAGAGAGCAATTTGAGTCCTTGAAACTCCATTATATATGTTTTCTATAGTTTGATAAAGAAAAATATATTGAAGTCGGTGAGGGTAGGCATTGCACATTGTAAGAAAGGCTCCTATGCCTGTAATTAGGCAACTCCTTGTAATCAAATATCCTTGTAATAACCTTCAAAAAATAACTAGAAAATCTCACTTAATTCTAATAATAAAATTATACATATCCCATACCATGCATGCCATTAGCCATAAGAACCAATAAATATATCAAATAAATATGGTAGTCTCTTAAGTAGATAACAAGTACTAACAATGAAGATAACATCATCACATAATCAATATATACAAAAGGGTTAGGTATTACAAACCATATCAATGATAATGAAATAGAATAAGACATAAAGCTAACACCACATGTACAAGTGTCCATAAACAATATACATCATAAAAATGCATCTAAAGGACTCCAAGATCAACCCTATTCGCTAATCCCTCCAAGCTACTATTGCCAATGGGGAAGGTTTGAACCCACCATGATGATGTCCCTTTCCTCCCAACAATCAATCTATCAATGAAGCATCCAATTGATAATCCAAGAGTGTGGAATTACATACAACATTAGTGATTATCTTTTAGTTCATTCCTTTAATTACATATAACCATTCATTAAATCCATTTCATACATAGGCAATATCACACATCAATCACTCAACATCAAACACAATAAACACTATAACAAAATAATCACTTACAATACATCATTCAATCACATAGAATACAAGTACAACATACAAGAAAATAACACAACAACAATGACACTCAAATATAACAAAATGACTACACAACCATGATATAGACTTAATGTCCTAAGAACCCATCAAGGCACATGTCCCAACTACGCTATTACCTAAGTACCACTGCCTCACATAAGATAAGAAGGTTAACTATACCAACCATAGAGCACTGTACCTCAAGGTAGAGCAATATGTATACCAAGAAACAAGCCATATGACTTAACTTCAAATATCTCCTAGCTACTAGTGGTGGATGGGTTAGTAATGCATAAACAACCTATGGACCTTCTTCCATCAAGAGCACTAGAGCTTAACTATGATGTGGTGCCTACAACAAAATGAGCAAGTTTAATCTCGACCAACTTACTTAAGGAGAGATGTCTAAATGTGTTGGGAAAAAGTAGAGAAGATGATTCCAGGATGTATCCATCTAGGATGAGGACATCCAACCTCTCCTACTCCTTGATTCTTGTCACCTCCAATACAAGTCAAGATATCAACCATCCTAGCACATAGGATAAATCAATGTGGAGGAGCTTTGGGTAACTCCCATAATTGCTACTCATATGACTACTTCCTTACTCTTACATGTAGAGACATGACACAAAAATGTCACCAATAAATATTTAGAATTACCCATGACATAATAAATGTCACAAATAAATAGAATCAACTCTCTAATGAGACAATATATCACCAACCCAAGCTGAATTTATATAAACATAATCGAGATAACTTATCTCAAGTAAACAATCAAGAAAGCATTGCACAACATAACCTATTAACTTTAGACCATTCATATAATTAAAATACAGTCATACAGACAGTCAAGAACATTTTGCAACTTTTAGAATCAACAATTAGTTTAGATGACATCATGATTTTTTGACGTTAGTGTATTTTTAGACTACAACACAGAAATTGGATGTCAATGCACATAAAATAGTAGAGCATGTTTTTGGATGACAACATGCCCGTGTTTTTTCTTGTGCTAGCATCCTACTCTTATATATGATAGAATTTACTATCAAAACCCTTAACTTAGTCTAGAATTTCTACTTAAATCAAATTAGAAAGATGACACTTTCAATAAACATAACAAGAAGAATAAGGTTCATACAAATTTACCAACACAAAATCCAAGACATCTTCATATTCAAATTTATATCAAGAATTCATTTAAATTTCAGATCATACTAGATTAATAAATATCATAATTTCTCATAGTAAAACTATCAAACACTTAATTCACAAGAAAACCCTTTCTCCAGGGTTTCTAATGCATTTCTTCCTACACAAGAAACTATTGTTTTCAATCTTCTAAATGTCATATTTAGATTTAATAACCTATTCAATCTTCCTACTAATTTTAATAGAATTCCCAACAATTCTAATTCAACAAAATTCTTTTCTAAATCTCCTAAATTAATGAATCTATAATTTGTCTATATCTTTCTTTTTGCACAAGAAACATAAAAATCACAATCTCTTTCACAAAATTCTATATTCATTTATTAACCAAAGTAAATCTTTTCTAAAGTGTCCAAGGTGTTGAACTGAATTGGTTAAAATGTTGGGTTCTCATTGTGGAGACCCAAGTTCAAATTCCCATAGGGACATCTAATGTGGAATTCTAAGTTGTGACCCTTGGTATTCCATAGTTGGCTTCTAATGTGGATGTGGTTTCTAAATAAAGTGGATTTCTAAATAGTGACTATTGGTCTTCCATCCATGATTTACAATATAAAAAATCTTTTCTAAATCCTTTCATGACAATAATCCTACCTCAATCCTTGTAGAAAATTTGACAAACAATGGAGATGAACAAAACAATTCACAATCCTAAAAAATCCTTCAATTTTCACAAAAAGTACTTCTAAGAATCCTCAAGATTCAAAACCTATGTACTTCTCTTCTAATGTTACAATTATCAAAATAAATTAAATATTCTTCTTTTAATAACTCTATTTCATTTCTTCCAAATATTAATTGAAAACCTAAATGCAAAATATAATATTATATTCCCTATAAAAGAAAATCACATTCTTTTTGAAAAATACATCATATAGAGATATTAATATTTTCAAAATAACTCAATAAAAGAATTCACTTTAAAACTAATATTAGGAAAATATATTTTATATTTCTCAAATAAGATAAATATAATAATTTATTTCATAATTTCCTATAATAAACTTGCACATTCAATAAATAAATAAATTAACCAATTAAAATAATTAAACTTATTCGTTTTCTTAAATAGAAATTAATTACCAAAATACATAAAATAAAAGAAGTAATATTATGCAACCATAATTAACCAACACTATTTATTTATTTATTTTAAATTAAATTATTTTTTATATTAATTAAATAATTTATCTTTTCCCACACACTTGGACCAAAGGATCGAACACTTCAATCCCAAGACCTAGTTCACCTTCCCCATTACCTATACCTATTACACAACACATCTTGCCACACAAAACCTTAGTAGCATTTGTTAATTCAATATATATTTATATATATAGATATATCCAAAATCAACATTTAATGATTAATTATGCCATCAACATTTATATTACACATAAGCACAATAGAAAAAGGTTGCAACAATTACAGAGATGAAGTGTATGATCGCAAGTAAAAGAATAGATCTAAGTCAGGGTTATCTTAGTTAGGAGGGACAAATGGCAATAATAATAAGGTTGGTGGAGGTTTTCAAGGAATCAACAACAAATTCAAAGGGAATGGAAATGGAAATAGGTATAGGCAAAATGATAGGAGTAGAGGACAGAGATGGGAACATGGCTTCAAAGTCAATTTGTTAGAAATGTGGTGGAAATCATTTGAAGAGGGATTTACCTCAAGTAGGTGGAGCATCAAAGGGCCAACCTAAGATTTATGTTGTAGTGGATAGAAGGGAGACATATAATTAGGTCACGTTGATCAAGCTACAAGGTACTTTCCATGGTATTTAAATTTATTTTCATTTCTCCATCATTAGTAGAAAAAATATAAAATTCCTTAAAATAAGTTAAGTAAAGAAAGCATGGTGTTAGAGTTTGGTTTAGGTAAGAAGCAAAGGATAAATCATTGCCTAGGAAAAGCTAAAATAGAAATAGGACCTTTGAGAACTCATGTTGATCTTTTTATCACTAAGTTGGGTTATTATGACATAATACCCAACATGGATTGGTTTGGGCCTCACAAGGTGCGTTTTGATTTATTTGTGAAGAGTATTGAATGTTTGGATGATTTGGGGAATCCAGTGGTTCTTCAAGGAATTTATAGATTGATAGTCTTGAGAAGTCTTTCAGCTATGCAAGCCAAGAAATCTGTTCATAAGGGTTGTAAAGCATTCATGGTTAAGATTTTAAGAAAAGAAGAGGAAAAGAAACCAAAGCTATTAGATCACCTAATCTTGTAAGAATGCAATGATGTTTTTCCAAGTGACTTGACAGGGTTACCACCAAAGAAGAAATTTTATTTCTCTATTGATCATGTTCCAAGAACAAGTCTAATTTCTAAATCTCTTTATAGGATGAATACTGCATAGTTGTAGAGTTGAAGATGTAGCTAGAGGACTTGTTGGAGAATGGCCTCATTTGGCCTAGTGTATCCTTATGGGGTGTGCTAGTGTTGTTCATTAAAAGTAAGGATCAAAACTTTCATTTATGTATTGATTACAAAATGATTAATAAGGTGACCATCAACAATTGCTATCCTTTTCTTCGGATTGATGATTTGTTTGATTGGATGAAAGGAAAAAAAATGTTCTTGAAGACTGATTTGAGATTAGGATATCATTAGTTAAGGATCAAGGAAGAGGACATTCTGAAGACAACATTTAAGATTTAGTATGATCATTACAAGTTTGTGGTTTTACCTTTTGGGTTGACCAATGCACCATCAACTTTCATGTGCTTCATGATATGTTGGATACTTCTATGCTAGTGTTTATTGATGACATCTTAATTTATTCAAGGAATAAGGAGGAATATGAAGAACTTCTTAGATTAGTTTTTCAAAGGTTGAGAGAGCATAACCTGTATGGTAAATTGAGTAAATGCTCATTCTTTCAATATGAGATACAATATCTTGGATATTTGATTTCATATAAAGGTATTGTAGTGGATCCCACAAAGATTTAGGTAATTATGGCGTGGTTAACTCTAAGGAATGTTGTAGATGTTCATAATTTCATGGGTTTAGTAGGATACTACGACAAGTTTGTAGAAGAGTTTTCTAGGGTGGCTTATCCTATTACTTCTTTATAGAAGAAGGGTAAGAAGTTTGTTTGGTCAGAAAAGTGCAAGGAATTTTTTTAGAAGCTTAAGGTTTCTTTGACTACTACACTAATGCTACAAGTTATAGATCATGAGAAGTTCACTGTTTGGACAAATGCTTCTTTGGAAGGGTTTGGAAGGGTCCTTATGTAGGATGGAAGAGTGTGTGCTTACAAGTATAGGAAGCTTAAATATCATGAGAATAATTATGCCACTCATGACTTGGAGCTTTCCATGTTGATTCATGCACTAAAGGTGTGAAGATATTTGCTCATAGGTAGACCATTCCAACTAAAGATAGATCATAAGGGGTTGGAATATTTGTTTACTCACGTTGAGCTAAATGCCAAGAAAAGAAGATGATTAGAGTTTCCAAGTAATTTTGAGATTTATATTTCATATGTCGAGGGGAAAGAGAACAAAATGACATATGCTCTTAGTAGGAGGGTAAGCATAGTATCTATGTCATAATTTTAGGTAGATTTTAAGAAGTCTATTCAAGATGCCCAGAGTTTGGATGAATTCTTCCAAATGGTTTGAGATTATTTGGATCAGTATCTAGAGTTTTCCTTGGTTAGTGATGGGTTGTTGATATTTTAGAGCAAGATCTATGTTCTAGTTGAGGATGGTCTATAAGATGTTATTTTGGGACAAGCCCATGATGCACCCTATAGTGCTCACCCAGGTGTTACTAAGATTTATGTAGATCTTAAGAAATTATATTTCTAGAGGCATGAAAAAGGACATGGCTAAATGTTTGAAATGTCAAAGAGTTAAAGCCAAGCACAAACATCGTAGTGGAGATTCATCTCCTCATGATGTACCTTTTCACAAGTGGTCAGTAATCTCTATGGATTTTGTCATAGGATTATCTAAGACTAGGAGTCAGTGTTGTTCTATCTTAGTGGTAGTGGATAAGTTGACTAAGGTTGCACATTTCATTCCAAGAAATGTTAGGGATGATTCGTAGACCTTGGTGAGGAGATTTATCAAAGAAGTGCATTTGCATGGGATTATGGAGGTGATTACTTTTGATAGAGAATATTTTTACTTCTAGGTTTTGGGGCACTCTTATGATAGCTTTTGGTTCAAAGGTGCACTTTAATTATTCTTATCATCCAAAGATAGATGGTTAGACTAAGAGGGTCAACTAAGAGGGTCAACAAAGTAATGGAAGAGATGCCAAGGATGTATTACATGGATTAATAAAAGTGTGGGAATATTTTTTTCCTTAGTGGAGTTCATATATAGTAATTATTATCATGGATCACTAAAAATGGCTCCTTTTGAAGCTTTGCATGAGAAGAAGTGTGGGAGGTTGGGATGATTTGGAGAATCATGTTTTTTTAAGTCTAATATGCTTCAAGAGTATGATACACAAATTTAAGTCATCAGAGAAAGGGTAAAGGAAGTGTCAGTAGAAGATGTGGATCTCAAGAGAGTTCCTAGAGAGTTCAAGGTGGGGGACAAGGTGTTTCTCAGAGTTAGGCTGCATAAAAGTTCAATAAAATTTGTGAAGGCTTCCAAATTGGCTCCATAGTTTATGGGTCATTTGATATCTTAGAGAGGATTAGTCCCATGGCTTATCATTTTGCTTTACCATCAGCTCTTTCTATAATTCATGATGTGCTTCATATTGCTTTGTTTAATAAATATTTTTATGATCCTCTACATATGATTGATTAGCGGGTGCTTCAGGTGGATTCCACAAGGGGAGTTCCACATGGATCCTGTTAGGATTATGGATTGCAGGTAGGTCAAACTTTGTAATAAGACAATCACACAAGTGAAAGTTCTATGGGAGGAGTTTGGTAGGAGAGGTGCTACTTGGGAAGATAAGGACATCTTTCACAAGTAGTACCCTCATCTTTTTTTATTGAGTTTATGTTATGCTACATTATTATGATTCATTGTTATGAGAAACCTTATAGTGATACTTTATGCTCTTTTTTATTCATTTGGTTGTTATGTTGTAGCCAAAATTCCATTAATTAGAGAGGATGTAACATCCATCACTTGACCTCTTTTTAGATGTTTTCTATGATATGCTAATGTTTTCTTTCCATGGTATTTAGATGTGGATATTTTACCTTATTGGTTAATGTTATTCAAAATTGTAGTGTTTTCACTTTCTATCGTGCTTATATGCAATATACATGTTAATGGCATAATTAGTCATTAAATGTTGATTTTGGATATATATATTCACTTTCTATCATGCTTATGTGCAATATACATGTTAATGGCATAATTAGTCATTAAATGTTGAGTTAGGGTGGCAATTTGAAGTTTTTCCATTTGGTAAGTTGTCATTGTGTTCTCCAAATGTCCAAATTTGGGGATGTGGGGAATGGGAAGAAAGGATGCTACAATGTGAGGGGATCCAAAGGTTAATGGGTTTGGATAGGCAAAGTAATGAGATAATGAGGATCGAGCTTCAAAGATACCAGATGCAAGAGGGAGCAGGGATTGAGCTTTGGAGATACCTAATGCAAGAGGGAGTGGCGATCATGCTTTGAACATACCCAATTTAAGAGGAAGTGAGGATTGGGCTTCAAAGATACTCGACGCAAGAGGGAGTCCAGATCAAGAATTAGAGATACTCAATGTAGAGGGAGAAAGGAGTAGGCATTTGAGATAATTAATGTAGGGAGGAGCAAGGATTGGTCCTTAGAGATGCCTAATGCAAGAGGGAGCATGGAACTGGCTTTAGAGATAATCGATGCAATAAGGAGTGGGGATCAAGCTTTGGAGATACCTGATGTTGGAAGGAGCATGGATGAGGCTTTAGAGATATTTGATATAAGGAGCAGGGATTAGAGAAATCAAGATATAGATACCAATGGGGATTGGGGGTCAGGGATAAGGCATTCCTAATACCATCATTATGAGTGAAAGGATAACATGGAAGTCCACATACTCGAGAGTAGAAAAGGAGTGGGATTTAGGGTTTAAGGTTCTAAAATACAAGATACTCTTCAGGTAAGTTACTAGGGAAATGTTTGGGAGCATGTGATATTGGTGCAAGAGCACCTTGCTCATTAGATTCATTTAATTGGTAAATGCTTATTTAATTGGCAAACTTGTAAAATTGAACCTTCAAGTGTAAGAGAAGGAAGTTGAAAATGTAAAAGTTACTAAATTTGTTGTAAAAGTGCATAAAAATGCAAAGAAGATGCCATAAGAGGGAATACCTAAGGTCATGGTTTGTGGGAAAATGAAAAGTCTTGATGAGATGCCTTTAAAAAGGCCTTGTAACCTTTATAAATTCATGGGTGGTTGAAGATTTGAGCATGGAATGAGAAAAAACAATGTTTTCCTGTATTTTCCTTCAGAAATTTGTTGTCTTTTGCTATTGTACGGCCCTATATGGAATTGAATGGATGCCTAATGGATTGAAAATGTTAGATCCTTCAACCACCTTCCATTTTCTTTTTGTTCCATGCATTTTTATTTATTTTTGTGAAAGATATGAGTGTTTTATGGACTGTAATTTTCTAATTTTTCCTGCAACAGTCCCATTGCAGCATTTGGTACGGTTTTGTATGGATATATATAGGGGAAAACTATATTTGGTTGGAAAGAGTATTGAGTCTACTTTCTATTTCTTTTTGTTGCATCAAATTTAATTAAGATTTGAATAAGTTATGGCATTTTTGGTGAGGGCAGGTCTGAACACTGCCTAGGGTTTGTAGTTTTGGGAAAAGAGTTATAACTTTCTCTCCTACCATTGGATCTTCATGAAAATTGGATGAAAAGTCTGTATTAATGTTCTCTTCAATTTGACCAAAGCAATTAGATTATTTCTTTTTATTTGTTAATGTTATTGAGGATAGTTTTGGTCCTCCTACCTCTGCATCATATTGGTATCAGAGCTGGCGAAAGATTTGGGTGGTGTGTTTTTTTTTTTTTCCTGTCACTGAGAAGGCAGGTGAACAGCGAGAAGATCTTGATTGTGTAGATAGATCACCGAGGGAGGCAATCTACACCTTTTGGATTTTGTGTTGCTCAGTTGTTTGGTTGCAGGTGCTTGTTCCATCTAGCTGCAAGAAGGATGTTTTCTGAGATTGTGTGTGGGCAGACAAGATGAGGTCTGTCATGACCATTCTCCAATAGAGATTTGGCTGGAGAAGGATGCATAGAGAACCACTAAGGAGAGAGTGGTAGGTGCATCACCAGGACCTGTTGTTGGGTGAGATGAATGGTTTGATGAGTTGGTTTGTTGTGAAGCAGTGAGAGAGATGGATACCTGAAGAAGCACTTGATGTTGTAGCCTGAAGAATACTCCACTGATGGGAGTAGAAGGAGCCTGAGGATGCTCTATGAAGATGGTAGTTTGTTCTGTTGGTTGGTTGGTCACCTTTCTATTGATCTAAAGATTTAAAGTTTGTAGCTGAGAAGATTGAAGATTGAAGCCAGAGGAGATGCAGAAAAAACTTTGTTGCTGATACATTTCCAAGGGACTTGGAAATTTTGTTGGTTGGTTGTATGGTGCAAGAGCACCTTGCTCATTAGATTCATTTAATTGGCAAATGCTTATTTAATTGGCAAATTTGTAAAATTGAACCTTCAAGTGTAAGAGAAGGAAGTTGAAAATGTAAAAGTTACTAAATTTGTTGTAAAAGTGCATAAAAATGCAAAGAAGATGCCATAAGAGGGAATACCTAAGGTCATGGTTCATGGGAAACTAAAAAATCTTGATGAGATGCCTTTAAAAAGGCCTTGTAACCTTTAGAAATTCGTGGGTGGTTGAAGATTTGAGCATGGAATGAGAAAAAACAATGTTTTCCTATATTTTCCTTCAGAAATTTGCTGTCTTTTGCTATTGTACGGCCCTATATGGAATTGAATGGATGCCTGATGGATTGAAAATGTTAGATCCTTCAACCACCTTCCATTTTCTTTTTGTCCCATGCATTTTTATTTATTTTTGTGAAAGATATGAGTGTTTTATGGACTGTAATTTTCTGATTTTTCCTGCAATAGTCCCATTGCAGCATTTGGTACGGTTCTGTACGGACATATACAGGGGAAAACTATATATGGTTGGAAAAAGTATTGAGTCTACTTTCCATTTCTTTTTGTTGCATCAAATTTCATTAAGATTTGAATAAGTTATGGCATTTTTGGTGAGGGCAGGTCTGAACACTGCCTAGGGTTTGTAGTTTTGGGAAAAGAGTTATAACTTTCTCTCCTACCATTGGATCTTCATGAAAATTGGATGAAAAGTCTGTATTAATGTTCTCTTCAATCTGACCAAAGAAATTAGATTATTTCTTTTTATTTGTTAATGTTATTGAGAATAGTTTTGGTCCTCCTACCTCTGCATCAGATATAGCAAAAGTTAGAACTCAGGGATATTTGATCTTATGGGGATTGGGGATACCAATTCCTTTAGATTGATTGCAAGGATGGAGATGAAACTTCAAAATCTTGTGTGATAGAAGGAAGAAGGGTTGTGGGGGTGTAGGGAATGAAGGTGATGCATGCCAGTAGAGGAAAGTCTGAAGGTCCAAAACATGGGGAATTGGGGAATTAGGGACTTGAAGGAGATGAAGGAAAAGGGAAGTTGGTACGAGAAAGTCTAGATTTTTTATGGTTAAGACAAAGTGAGGATTCAAGGAATGGGGAATCAAGGGAAAGGGTATCAAGGTAAGGAAAACCTGGAAAGTCATAGAAGGCAAAGGATTAGGGAAGAAGGAGTGCAGGAAATGAAAGGAAGGCATAACAGTATGAAAAAGTCTGAAATCCCACCCAAGGCTAGAAAGTGACCCAAACACTCTCATACTTAGAATTTGGGACATTACATGGAATATGACAAAGAAGATTCTAAGAATTTAGAGGTCTAATGAGAGAAAGATCTTGTGGTGCAGAATGTGAAGAAATCACAATATTTCTATCAACCTCTTCATAGTAAGGAAGAAAACATAGCTACATAAGGTACTCCCAATTTAACAAAAAATGGTGACTATTGAGAAGAGAAGGAAGTAATGTAAGTGGTTGAGGTCTTGAAATATTATGAGGATCTATTTCCTAGGACATTCATAGACTTGAAAAGAATTAAGGAGGAAGTTGGTTCCATGGAGATTTAGGTGGAGGGCATGAAAGCACAAAAGAAGAGATCATGTTGATTGAATCCCAAGGTCAAAATCAAGGTTTAATGAGAATTGGACAAGATGTTAGTAGGAGGGGTCACTAAAATAGTGGAGGATGTAGACTAGATCAACACGATTAAGGATTGGCATAAAAAACTAGAGAAACACGAATTTGTGTAGACTTTATAGAGCTCAATAAAGAATGTGTACATGACCCATTTTATCTACCCCATTCATAGAGGAAGTGTTAGAGTTAGTAGTAGGGAGAGAGGTTTATTCATTTAATAATGGATTCTCTAGATGCCATCAAGTTAAAATTCAAGAGGAGGACCAGGCAAAGACCAACTTTACTACTAAATAGGGGTCATTTTTGTATATTAGTATGCCTTTTGGACTAAAGAACACCCCATCTATTTTTATTAGGATCATGGAAACCACTTTTAGAAAATTCATCTAGGGTTTCCTAGAGGTGTATTTGGATGACTGGACCATGTATGGATTAATGAAGGATCATGTTCAAGTTTTGTGGTTGATGTTGGAAAGATGTAGGAGCCTTCAAATAACTCTCAATTTGAAGAAATGCACATTTATGGTACCTTTTGGTACCTTGTTGGGATATATCATTTGTAAGGAGGGAATGATGGTGGACCCTCTAAAAGTAGCAATTATATTGAATCTTCCATTGCTAAAGTCAATGTCTAAGATAAAAATATTCTTGGCTTATATAGGATATCACCATAAATTTATAAGAGGAGATGCAGTAATAGTAGGACCTATTGAAGAGATGTTGAATAAGAAGAACAATAAGAATTTTGAGTGGACAAGACAATGTCAAGAGGCCTTTGATACTTTAAATAACAAGAGTGTGGAGGCCCTAATCTTGATATTCTTAGACTATAATCTATCATTTAAGGTCCATGTGGATGCATCAGGCACCACGATAAGATAAATATTAGCATAGCCCAGAGGGTATAAATATCATCCCATCACATTTGCAAGTAAGAAACTAGCACAATAAGAGAAACGATATACTTCTATAAAAAGGGAAGCACTTGTAATGGTGTATGTATTATATAAATTTAAACATCACCTCTTATCCACTCCCTCCATTTTATTTCTAGACCATGATCCACTCAATTAATTGATGAACAAACAAATAGCTCATGGGAGAATATGCCGATGGTTGATGCTATTTTAGGAGTTTGAGTTTAAATTATGGTGAAACTAAGGAAAGCCAACCAAAGACTTAACTATTTATCTATAATTGACATAGGAGAGGATCATCAAGGCCCTACTAATAATCAATTACTAGGTGCAAATCTATTTAGAGTGAATGTGGTACCTCTAGTCCTAAAAGACATCATAGAATTACTATCAATAGGCAAATTCTTAGAGGAGAGCACAAGAGAAGATAGTAATAGATTGGTGTGGTGGTTGTTTCCATATACATTGATTGAAGGAGAGATCAATATTGTTGGAAAAGATGAAATAATATGAAGAGAGGTATTAGATCATGAGAGAGATGATATCTTAAGGGAAGCTCATGAAGGAATCTTTTGAGGGCACAATTCAAGGGATGGGATCGCAAGAAAAGTATCACTATTCGATCAATAGTGGCCCACTCTTTTCAAGGATTCAAATAGATATGTATAAAAATTTGGTGTTTACCAAAGGGTATTCTCTTGTTGCCAATCTTGGCACACGCCCGATTTGAAAAATAGGCAATAGATGTTATTGGACCAATTAAACCACCTGCACATAAGTCTTGTGCTTGCTTGAACATAATTGGCATTGAATATTTAACCAAGTGAGAAGAAGCAATAGCAACTAAGGACAATACAATGAAGACTACCACAAACTTCATTTGTGAAAATATCATAACACAGTTGTTTTTTCACTAAGATTTACTAGTGATCAAGGCAAGCATTTTCTAAACAAGATAATTTTGGAGTTGTTGGACAATTTTATGATAACACACAGTAGAAGCAACCATTATCATCCTCAAGTTAATGGAACCAATACTGCCTTTAAAAAGATATTGTGTGCTACATTGATTAATATGTGCAATTAAAATACAATAGATTGGGATGTAAAGATTCCAGTTGTGTTATGGCAATACATGACCACTTATAAGAGATTAAAAAAAATTTCCCTTTTCAACTAGTATTTAGACAAGTGATGCCACCCTCCCTATTTAACATCTGGTCCCAAACTTAAGAGTGGAAAGTAAATTGAGATTGAGTGAAGATGGGTCAATTAAGGAGAGATTGATGAAGGTAGAGAAGCTCAATGTGAAAAGATTAATGTCCACATATGGACAAATTCAAGAGAAGAGGCGATAGAAGGCATGGCATGATAGAAACGTCAAAAGAAAATCCTTCCAAATTGGGGATACAACCCTATTGTATGATAGTAGATTCAAGAAACCTAGAAAACTAGAAATGTGGTGGTTAGGCCTGTTAGAATCTAAAAAGATTAATAACCCAGAAAACTAGTGCAAAGAATAGATATCTAAACTATGAATGCAAATGATACGAAATCAAAATAGCAACACAAAGTTAGTCTCCAAGAGAGTAATGCAAATGCTAGAAGCAAAATAGCATTAAGAGGATGCAAAAGCAAAAGATACCAAATACAAGCTAGGTAGCATGCTTATATAGACTAGGAAGAGGGAGGAGGTGGCAACACTGATCAATCAGGAGCAACCATCTATCGGACTAAAGATAGTAAAGTATCTTCCCAAGATAGCTAATGGATGCTCACATGTAGGAAGGTGACACCTCGCAACCACTCACCTAATAAGACATGCTTTATTAACCTAAGAGAGATTAATAGAAGTGTAGGAAAAACCTAGGAATATAGGGAAAAATAAATCACCCAACTAGGAAATAAAAACCTACACTAACACACCCCCATAAGCGAAGCTTAGGTGGATGTAGAAATGGGTCCTGACAAATCAAGCCTAATGAGGTACCCATGTACATAAAATTCCCCCCCAAAGAGAGAGAAAAGAGACCCCCCAAAAGTAGAGAGAGTCAGGACTCCGAGTGAGAGGAAGAAGCCCCCCAGAAGATGAAGTATCCCGCACCCCCAGCAAAGCTTGCAAATGAAGGAACTTGCTCTCATAGAAGGGTTTGGTGAAGATATCAGTAACCTACTCAAAAGTCAGACAGTAGCGAAGGTCGATGACATGGCCATGGATGAGCTCCCGGATGTAGTGCATGTGGACCTCTATGTGTTTGGTCCGCTGATGATGGACCGGATTCTGTGAGATTTGAATAGCACTTTGGTTGTCACAAAATATGACTGATGGCCGTCTGATCTAGATACCAAACTTAGTGAGAAGATTCTGAAGCCAAATGGCCTCAGTGGCGGCATTCACAGCCCCTTGATACTTAGCCTCAGTAGAAGATAGAGCAATAGCAGACTACTTCTTGCTCGACCAACAAATAGGACCTGAACCAAGTGAGAAGCTGTAACCTGAAGTAGACTTGCGATCCTGAGAATCGCCCGCCCAATCAGAATCTGTGTAGCCCACCAAGTCAAGCTCAATGCCCGCTGCATAGTGAATCCCAAAATTGTGAGTACCCTGAATGTAGTGAAGGATCCGCTTGGCTTCTTTCCAGTGCAGCTCATGAGGCTCCTGCATGAATTGAGAGACCATGCCTACAACATATGAAATGTCAGGTCTCGTATGAGTCAGACAAATGAGACTCCCAACAAGATGTCAGTACAAAGTGCCATCAACAAGTGGAGAAGAACATTGAGCCTCAAGTTTGACTCTAGAAAGGAAGGGATTCGGAGCAGGCTTACAGTTAGCCATATGAAACCTCAAGAGTAAATCTAGAGCATACTTGGACTGTGTGATGGTGATCCTAGAAGCAGACTGGTAGATCTCAATCTTGAGAAAGTAATGCAACAAGCCCAAGTTAGTCATCAAAAACCTATCATGAAGGATAGTTTTGACAGCTCCAATGGTGGATGAAGAACTCCCTGTGATCAGCAAGTCATCAACATACAGAACCAGAAATAGGAGTGAATCATCCTGCTGCAGAATGTAGACATTGGGATCAGAATGGCACCGAGTGAACCCAACTGATAGAAGGAAGGAGTCCATCTTGGCATACCAGGCCCGAGGAGCCTATTTGAGGCCATAGAGAGACTTCCGAAGATAGCACACAAGTGAAGAATCCTGAAGGAACCCCTGTGGCTGCTCCATGTAGATCTCCTCCTGAAGGTCACCATGAAGAAAAGCACTCTTCACATCCATCTGGTGTACTTCCCAATGATTAGCTGCAGCAATGGCAAGAACAAGTCAGATGGAATTCATTCAGGCAACTGGCACAAAAGTCTCAGAGTAGTCAATCCCAGGAACCTAGTAGAATCCTTTGGCAACCAAGCGAGCCTTATACTTGTCAACCGACCCATCTGCTACAAATTTCGTCTGATAGATCCACTTACATCGAACAAGTTTTCTTCCCTTAGGAAGAGGGACTAGATCCCAAGTGTGGTTCCTCATCAAGGAACTATACTGCTCCTACATAGTTGTATCCCACTCAGGAATACTGGAAGCCTCATGAAAAGATGGTGGATCTGAGGCAGTAGCAATGAAGACATGTGGAGCATCCTAGAACTGTGAATGAGTCTGCCTGGTGTCTAATGGATCCCCAACCCAATCACCTGTAGACTGCAAGGTCTGTCTAGCCCAAAGTGGACCAGAAGATGGAGAATCTGGAGGAGAATCATCAACCTCTGAATGATGACTAGGAGAGGAAGGAGGTGAGTCCTCTAAATCGCTCTTTGCATTAGAAGTGGAGGTAGAAGACTGCTCAAGTGAATATGACTCATCAGAAGATCTGTCATGTATCCCAAGTGACTCCAATGTCAAGGTAGGAGTTGGAGAAGTAATAGAAAGTGAGATCGAAGAGCCCTCCTCAAACTGAACACTCCTCTCAATGAACAACTCATGTGTAGTAGGGTGGAGCAACCGATAACCCTTCACACCATCAAGATAACCTACAAATATGCAAGGTCTGCTCTGTGGATCCAAGGCCTTGCGTTTCTCTGCAGGAATGTGGGCCCATGCAGGAGAACCAAAAACTTGAAAGTGCTTAACTGATGGTTTCTGACTGCTCCAAGCTTCAAAAGGAGTGATTTCCTTCAAGGCTCGATGAGGAACACGGTTCTGGATATAACAAGCATAGTTAATGGCCTCTGCCCAATACTGTGGTGCAAGAGATCTGGAGTGAATCATGTAGTTCACCATTTCCTTCAAGGACCTATTCTTATGTTCTGCAACACCGTTCTGCTGAGGATTGTATGGAATTGAATGCTGCAAATCAATCCCCTCTAAAGTGCAAAACCTCTCAAACTGATGATTGACATACTCACCACCATTGTCAATGCACAAAACTTTGATGGCTTTCCCGGATTACTTCTCTACAAAAGTTTTGAAGTCCTAAAAATGATCAAATACCTCTGACTTTTGTTTGAGAAAGTACACCCAAGTATATTGAGAAAAGTCATCAATGAATGTGAGGACATATCGGGCCCTGCTGAAAGAAGGATGTTGAAATGGACCAGCCAAATCACTGTGAACTAACTCCAGTATCTGTGAAGCTCTCCATGCCTTACCTTTGTCAAACTTTTCCTTAGGATGCTTACCAAGAATGCAACCTTGGCAAACACCACCTGAAAACTGAACTGAAGGCAACCCTGTGACCATGCTCTGTTGGTTGAGCTGCTGCAAGTAGTGGAAGTTAAGATGGCCAAACCGCTCATGCCATAATCTACTCACATCATTAGAATGAGTGAGCAAAATAGTCAAAGGAGGATCAGGAACAAAGTGAGAAAATAGATAGAGCCATGACTGATGATCTACTCTCCCAACTGCAACTGTAGAACTACTGTGCAACTCACGAATCTCCACTGAATCAGGAGTGAACTCAACCTGCTTACCTGAACCTGTGTGAGTGATCTGGTATACCGATAGGAGATTAGTTGATAATGAGGGCACACAAAGAACTGTTACCTAGATTTCACTACTAGCTCAATCAGGTAGAGCTTTTCAGTTTTTGAAAGAGGAAAAGGTACATTTTACTTCTGTTGTGTTAAACCCAAGCATATTTGATACAAATTGAGATTGCATTGTATTGTTGCATTTCAAAAGAACTTAAGAGATTGAACAAATCTTTTAAAATATCAGCAATTTGTATTGAAAAAATAAGTGTATAAGTTCTCACACAAGCCGTGAGACTAACTGTTTCAATGCAAAATGAAAAGACAAACTATACATTTATAAAAACTGAAAGATGAATATACATATGAGATAGGGTGACTCGTCATTGCCTGAATGACGAGCCTTCATGCTGCTGTCGTGCCCTATGTCGTCCTATCTTGTTTGCATTGTCCTATATCCAGCCGTTGTCTCCTTGCTATCCTTGGTTACCTGCATAAAATGATGGAAAAATGATGTTAGAGCAATGGTGAGGCATCATACATCATATGATATCTCTATAAACATACACTTTGTGTTTTCAGATGCAGTAAACTAGTTAGCGTCACAAAAGCTTTTGAGAAGACAAATCAAGAATATCGACTGCAAGCATGCATTTATTTTCTAACAAGTTTGCTTCATGTGCAGATACAGATGTCAGTACGTTTCTGTTTGATTCATCAGTTACGTTATGAGTGGAGGAAATGTGGCTCCCATAAGGGTTGAGCCTAGCTCATAAACTTTTACAGAACATTTCAAAAGCAATGAACAACTGAATGCAAAAAGCACAACTCAAGGAGCGCATTCAGAAAACAGATACAGCTGTCAAGAGGTTTCAAACATGGTAGGACAACAAAATATTAGGAAAGTCTAAGCACTTTAGGATAGCCAACACTCAAAATAGGATAGCAAGATATGATGTCATCGACAGTGAGAACTTTTAGAAACAACGATGACAACCAACAATACATACACAATACAAGGAGCATTCATACTAAAAGGAAACAGTATACAATGGAAGAGCTATTGAAAAGATATTTTATTATGTCCTTGCAAAGAAGGCAGATCAGCTGACAGCAAATAGAGCAATGAATCTTAAGATCAGTCAAATGATGCAGATAACATTCATGAGGAAAGGAGATAACAAGGCCATACCATCTGATTGGATACTGCTGATACCCAGTTGATTAGGCTGAATTAAAAGAGAAATCTTTGTGATGAGATAGGTCAGGCATCCCAACATTGTGCAGCTGTTTGAAGTCATGGCAAGCAAAACCAAAATCTATTTTGTAATGGAATGTGTTAAAGGAGGAGAGCTCTTCAACAAAGTTGCTAAAGGAAAACTAAAGGAGGATGTACCAAGGAAATATTTCCATCAACTTATCAGTGCAGTGGACTTTTATCACAGCAGGGGAGTTTATCACAGAGGTCTGAAGCCAGAAAATTTGCTTCTAGATGAAAGTGGCAATCTCAAAGTCTCAGACTTTGGATTAAGTACAGTTTTCAACAAGCAGCAAGGCATAGATGTCTTTTCCAAGTTTTGTGTGAAGATGGAGCTTGTTCACATCCCAAAAATTGCAGAATATGAAGGGTTTTTAATATTCATTTTAAACATATACTCAGCAAATACCAAAATCGTGCCTTCTGGCAGCGATTGGCGAAGGAAAATGCAATTTTCTTTTCACATTTGAACAGAAGACAGGAAAAATACAGGAGTTGTAACTCATTTCAATGAAAAACCTCAGAAAAGATCAGAATCGCGTGTATAACAACAAGATGCCAGTGACAAAAAACTCAAAAAATGGAGGAAGCTTGACAGCAAATTACCTCTTTGTTTTTGCCTTTTGCTGTGTCAAACAAAGATCCTGTTTCTTTCTCTCAGACAGCGGCCTCACAATAGCCAACACAAAATGCAATACAAGGGTCGGCCATGGAAAAACAACAGCAAAACATCCATTAAAAACACAGTCAAATTGTGGCCTGAAAATCCCCCAGAAATCGACCACACATGGAGTAAAAACATCAAGGAATGCAACTCACCTTGCATTGTGCCAAAGGAGCGACCAATATCAGCTAAAAACGACCCAAAATGATGCATTTTCACCTTCAAACCCTCCATGGTGGCGGCGGCCAAGTTCAGATGAAGAAAACAAATGCAAAATGAAAGTGTTTTTTTAGGGTTTCTTTTCTTCTCTTAGGGGCTCGAATGACCTATTTTTAAGAATCTTTAACCTTTTTGAAACATCATTTTCATCCTATGGCGACGTGAGGAGGAAAGATTTCATATGTTCTAACTTAGGAATGCAAGAGGGGGTCGCGGCATACCTTATGCCTTTTATTTTTTCCTTTTCAAAGACAAGCAAAATGTAAGCTCGAGTGCCTTATGTGTGAGAAGGCATGTCGAGTGTATATGTGCCAAGGGCATGAATGGTGGTAAAAATGCATGTTTGCTAGGAGTTATAAAGTGGATGAAGTGATGTATGTAAATCAAATGTTTATAGAGATTTGCAAGGTAGTTTGAAGGTGAGGTGGAAGTGATGGCATGGCGATGCGTATGGGAGTCATAAGGGTTGTTTTTGAAACATATTGCATTGAACCTCCAATCATGGTAGGATGTATGCAGAAATGGGATGACTAGGAGTTGTGAAGCATTGTGTTGACATGGCCTTGAGATGCGAGGTGATGCAGATGTGATGAGTCGTGTCATCGTGTCTAGGAGTCACAAACATTTTTTTATGTCATTTGCATATTCAAAAATCAGGGAATTAAATGTCATAAATGTCATTATTTTCTGCATAGCTCTATATGATTATAAATTGTAAAACATTTACTAAGGTGGTGCAATTATAAGCCTCTTAGTTAAATGTTAATTAGATGCAGAAAATGTGTCCTTATGATATTTTTAATGTTGCAGAGGATGATGACACAACTCTGACATATGTCAGAAGCATTAGAGAGCACTAAAAGATATTTTATAATATTTTTAAGTGCCTTCATGCTAGTGGATGACATGCCTCCACCATTTCTGCATTGGGACCCCTTTTTGGAGCATTTTAAGGGGATTTTTTTCACTATTCATGAGATGCACGGGAATGGAGCTAGTGGAGTTGGTGGAAGTTCATCTTTTTTGAGTGGAGCATGAGCTGTTTACAGCTGTTTGAACTGTATTTAATCTTCTTCCTTGATCAGTTTTAAGAGGTTCTGGCTGTTCACAACTCTGCATATTGTAATTTTATGAGTTCTTTTGCAGAAGTGAAGAGTCTTGTAACCCATTTTCAGAGATATGCAGCATTGTAACACCTCTTTGGCAGTAATAAGCAGTCTATACCTTCCCATTTTCTCCTGATATTGTGTGTCCTTGTGTTAGTACAGGTCTTTGTGATGTTTCTTTGTCCTTGGATTTGTATTGCATGTTGGTGCCTTTATGCAGGGGTTACATAATTTTTGCAGGTTGTGAGTTGTGCAAGGGAGAACAATCAGTCTATGGGTAGTGAGAAAACCTATTTCTCCTTAACAGGACTGTTGTTATTTAGCCTCCTCACAAAGCAATGATGCAAGATTTATGATTTTCTGGGTTGTGTACATGATTCTGATTATTACTGATTCTGTAGTGTGTCATTTCTATTTATTTTCTGATGATCGTTTGATCGTTTGGTACATCACCTTAGACAGTAGTTTTCATTTTTATGCAATCCTTCTTACCCTATTCTCAGCAAAGGCTTTAGTCTAGGTAGTTTAGGTGGAGTACCAAGAGGAAGCCAGCCTTCTCCAGAGGTTCTTTCCAACACAAGCCACCCACAGACCTAGGAAAGATCCCATGTTTCTCCAGATTGCCGAGTTTGACAACTCGGCAAGGGTGCAAATCTGAGAGCTAATAGTTTTTGGCATGCCCGGTGGGACAGTGAAGTCCATTGTACACATTTTGTTAATGTTGTTTGGTGTGTACAGCAGTAGTTTCAGCCTTTTAGAGGTATTTTGTTTACACATCTGGCGACTCTAGCAAGATCATCTATTGGTTTTAGTAGTTCAAGTGCTGCCATACCAAGCATGCAAATTCATGAGTTAGATGAGGATATGTTTTTAGAGATCATTGACGTTTTTTGCTCTAACATCAATGATAGGCTAGTATCTTCTGAACCAGCAGCATACAATCAGCCTATTCAGATCAAAGAGGCAGACATTCCTCCATTTCATTCATGTGAACCAACTCTTCCACATCAGATTGATTTTGAGATGGAAGGTGAAACAGCAGCTTGGGAGGAAGGAAATGTTACACTACAAATGGGGCATTCCAATCAACAGGATGGGGAATCAGTAATACATGAACTAGAAGCCAACAAAGAAAGAGTGGCGTTCATCAGTTTGAACCGATGTCCTATCAGACATCTTGCTCAAGTTAGCCCTAAAAAGGTGTTATCAGTTATGCTCACACCTGAAGAGAAGATTGAAAACAAGGAGCATCTTGTTCAATCTGCCTATATGCCTCAGAACAGTAGCGAGCATGGTCAAAATAATGAGGTAGGTGGACTTGTTTTCCTTCTCCAAAGCTCATTTCAGCAGTTGGTAATGCTTTTGTCAATTATTCACCTCCTGGAGGTTGTTTATGAGCATGTGAGATATTGTAAGTTGTTGAGGATGGGTAGCTATTTTAAAGAATCAGTGAATGGTCATGTTTGAGTAGCGCCTCTGCTGGTTAGACATAGGATAGATTAGATTTTTGATTTTAAATAAGTGCTGTTGCACACTAGATTAGAGGCCGTTTTCATTTTCCCTAAGTGTGTTTCTACACAACTTGTTAGTTTTTCCGGGTCTGGTTGTGCAAGGTTTGAAACTATTGCCATTTATTACAGTTGTATAAATAGACATCCATCATATGAAATAGTGCATACATTTACTCACTGTTGCACATCACGCCTATCTCCCTCATAGAGCTGTCATAAATTATAGCAGTTTGCTAAGGAGGTGTTCCTGTGGTTGGTTATCCCCTCTAACTCATCAAGTAGATGCATATCCTCAGTAATAGTGTTTTTATTCACCATCACTGACCATACCCATGCACTTGATGATTTAGAAGAGTTGGTAGTCTGAGATTAGTTGCAGAAAGAAAAGAAGTGTTTTCAAGTTTTTGTCAAGCATGTATGACTCTATGCCCAATAGATAAGCTTCAGGCTACTAGTCTGATGTTTAGCAGGCAAACATATAGCAGATGTCACCAAAGATGTTACCTAGATTTCACTACTAGCTCAATCAGGTAGAGCTTTTCAGTTTTTGAAAGAGGAAAAGGTACATTTTACTTCTGTTGTGTTAAACCCAAGCATATTTGATACAAATTGAGATTGCATTGTATTGTTGCATTTCAAAAGAACTTAAGAGATTGAACAAATCTTTTAAAAGATCAACAATTTGTATTGAAAAAATAAGTGTATAAGTTCTCACACAAGCCGTGAGACTAACTGTTTTAATGCAAAATGAAAAGACAAAGTATACATTTATAAAAACTGAAAGATGAATATACATATGAGATAGGGTGACTCGTCATTGCCTGAATGACGAGCCTTCATGCTGCTACTGTGCCCTATGTCATCCTATCTTGTTTGCATTGTCCTATATCCAGCCGCTGTCTCCTTGCTATCCTTGGTTACCTGCATAAAATGTTGGAAAAATGATGTTAGAGCAATGGCGAGGCATCATACATCATATTATATCTCTATAAACATACACTTTGTGTTTTCAGATGCAGTAAACCAGTTAGCGTCACAAAAGCTTTTGAGAAGACAAATCAAGAATATCGACTGCAAGCATGCATTTATTTTCTAACAAGTTTGCTTCATGTGCAGATACAGATGTCAGTACATTTCTATTTGATTCATCAGTTACGTTATGAGTGGAGGAAATGTGGCTCCCACAAGGGTTGAGCCTAGCTCATAAACTTTTACAGAACATTTCAGAAGCAATGAACAACTGAATGCAAAAAGCACAACTCAAGGAGCGCATTCAGAAAATAGATACAGCTGTCAAGAGGTTTCAAACATGGTAGGACAACAAAATATCAGGAAAGTCTAGGCACTTTAGGACAGCCAACACTCAAAATAGGACAGCAAGATATGATGTCATCGACAGTGAGAACTTTTAGAAACAACGATGACAACCAGCAATACATACACAATACAAGGAGCATTCATACTAAAAGGAAACAGTATACAATGGAAGAGCTATTGAAAAGATATTTTATTGTGTCCTTGCAAAGAAGGTAGATCAGATGACAGCAAATAGAGCAATGAATCTTAAGATCAGTCAAATGATGCGGATACCATTCATGAGGAAAGGAGATAACAGGGCCATACCATCCAATTGGATATTGCTGATACCCAGTTGATTAGGCTGAATCAAAAGAGAAATCTTTGTGATGAGATAGGTCAAGCATCCCAACATTGTGCAGCTGTTTGAAGTCATGGCAAGCAAAACCAAAATCTATTTTGTAATGGAATGTGTGAAAGGAGGAGAGCTCTTCAACAAAGTTGCTAAAGGAAAACTAAAGGAGGATGCAGCAAGGAAATATTTCCATCAGCTTATCAGTGTAGTGGACTTCTGTCACAGTAGGGGAGTTTATCACAGAGGTCTGAAGCCAGAAAATTTGCTTCTAGATGAAAGTGGCAATCTCAAAGCCTCAGACTTTGGATTAAGTATAATTTTCAACAAGCAGCAAGGCATAGATGTCTTTTCCAAGTTTTGTGTGAAGATGGAGCTTGTTCACATCCCAAAAATTGCAGAATATGAATTGTTTTTAATATTCATTTTAAACATATGCTCAACAAATACCAAAATCATGCCTTCTGGTAGTGATTGGCGAAGGAAAATGCAATTTTCTTTTCACATTTGAACAGAAGACAAGAAAAATACAGGAGTTGTAACTCATTTCAATGAAAAACCTCAGAAAAGATTAGAATCGCGTGTATAACAGCAAGATGCCAGTGACAAAAAACTCAGAAAATGGAGGAAGCTTGACAGCAAATTACCTCTTTGTTTTTGCCTTTTGCTGTGTCAAACAAAGATCCCGTTTCTTTCTCTCAGACAGCGGCCTCACAATAGCCAACAAAAAATGCAATACAAGGGTCGGCCATGGAAAAACAATAGCAAAACGTCCATTAAAAACACAGTCAAATCGTGGCCTAAAAATCACCCAGAAATCGACCACACATGGAGTAAAAACATCAAGGAATGCAACTCACCTTGCATTGTGCCAAAGGAGCGACCAATATCAGCTAAAAACGACCCAAAATGATGCATTTTCACCTTCAAACCCTCCATGGTGGCGGCAGCCAAGTTCAGAAGAAGAAAACAAATGCAAAATGAAAGTATTTTTTTAGGGTTTCTTTTCTTCTCTTAGGGGCTCGAATGACCTATTTTTAAGAATCTTTAACCTTTTTGAAACATCATTTTCATCCTATGGCGATGTGAGGAGGAAAGATTTCATATGTTCTAACTTAGGAATGCAAGAGGGGGTCGCGGCATACCTTATGCCTTTTATTTTTTCCTTTTCAAAGACAAGCAAAATGTAAGCTCGAGTGCCTTATGTGTGAGAAGGCATGTCGAGTGTATATGTGCCAAGGGCATGAATGGTGGTAAAAATGCATGTTTGCTAGGAGTTATAAAGTGGATGAAGTGATGTATGTAAATCAAATGTTTATAGAGATTTGCAAGGTAGTTTGAAGGTGAGGTGGAAGTGATGGCATGGCGATGCGTATGGGAGTCATAAGGGTTGTTTTTGAAACATATTGCATTGAACCTCCAATCATGGTAGGATGTATGTAGAAATGGGATGACTAGGAGTTGTGAAGCATTGTGTTGACATGGCCTTGAGATGCAAGGTGATGCAGATGTGATGAGTCGTGTCATCGTGCCTAGGAGTCACAAACATTTTTTTATGTCATTTGCATATTCAAAAATCAGGGAATTAAATGTCATAAATGTCATTATTTTCTGCATAGCTCTGTATGATTATAAATTGTAAAACATTTACTAAGGTGGTGCAATTATAAGCCTCTTAGTTAAATGTTAATTAGATGCAGAAAATGTGTCCTTATGATATTTTTAATGCTGCAGATGATGATGACACAACTCTGACATATGTCAGAAGCATTAGAGAGCACTAAAAGATATTTTATAATATTTTTAAGTGCCTTCATGCTAGTGGATGACATACCTCCACCATTTCTGCATTGGGACCCCTTTTTGGAGCATTTTAAGGGGATTTTTTTCACTATTCATGAGATGCACGGGAATGGAGCTAGTGGAGTTGGTGGAAGTTCATCTTTTTTGAGTGAAGCATGAGTTGTTTATAGCTGTTTGAGCTGTATTTAATCTTCTTCCTTGATCAGTTTTAAGAGGTTCTGGCTGTTCATAGCTCTGCATATTGTAATTTTATGAGTTCTTTTGTAGAAGTGAAGAGTCTTGTAACCCATTTTCAGAGATATGCAGCATTGTAACACCTCTTTGGCAGTAACAAGTAGTCTATACCTTCCCATTTTCTTCTGATATTGTGTGTCCTTGTGTTGGTACAGGTCTTTGTGATGTTTCTTTGTCCTTGGATTTGTATTGCATGTTGGTGCCTTTATGCAGGAGTTACATATTTTTGCAGGTTGTGAGCTACGCAAGGGATAACAATCAGTCTATGGGTAGTGAGAAAACCTATTTCTCCTTAAAAAGACTGCTGTTATTTAGCCTCCTCACAAAGCAATGATGCAAGATTTATGATTTTCTGGGTTGTGTAGAGGATCCTGAATATTATTTTTTCTGTAGTGTGTCATTTCTATATATTTTCTGATGATCGTTTGGTACATCACCTTAGACAATAGGTTTCATTTTTATGCAATCCTTCTTACCCTATTCTCAGCAAAGGCTTTAGTCTAGGTAGTTTAGGTGGAGTACCAAGAGGAAGCCGGCCTTCTCTAGAGGTTCTTTCCAACACAGGCCACCCACAGACCTAGGAAAGATCCCATGTTTCTCTAGATTACCAAGTTTGACAACTCGGCAAGGGTGCAAATCTGAGAGCTAACAAGAACATCATGGAATGTGCCATCCCCCACATCAACAAACCCTCTCCCACACACCTCAACAGGAGTGTCATCACCCATCAAAATAGAAGGCATAGTACATGGCTCCAAAGATGCAAGTTCTTCCTTAGATGAAGCCATGTGGTGTGAAGCACTCGAATCCAAGAACCCAAGTGGATGGTGAAAAAGCAACTGCAACAAGGGCCTTGCCCTTTCCTTTCCCCTTGCTGTTTTCTTTTACCTTATTAGACCCCTCATTAGAACTCTATTTGATAGACTCAGGAACACTGATATTATTCTTCTCAAGAATGTGTGTCAAGTGATCAATTTGTTTCTTCAGACATTTATGTTCATCATGATCAGGTCTTTTACAATAGGCACATTGGACCCTCTCTTTCTTAGGCTTGTCACCCTTGGAAGATTGGGTCTCATTAGTTGCTTTTGAAGCAACCGATATCTGATCCTTCTTCTCCTTGCTATTCTTTTGTTTCTTATCCTTACTATTGTTGTTACTACTTTGTCCTTTTTGTTATTTTGTGCCTTGGTTGGCAGCCAAGGCATGTGACTTAGAGGACTTAAGAGTGCCCATCTAGATTAGCTTGTCCTGTTCCTGAGTGAGATTGACAGCAAAATCATTTAAAGATGGCATGGTGAATTGAGTACCAAGTGCACCCTTAGTAGCATAGAAAGTAGAAACAAACACAGAATATTTTGAACTTAGCTTAGAGAGAATACTAAGAATCAGTTGTTCATCTTTCTTTTCAATTCCACACTGTTTTAATTGCAGCCTTAGTGATTTCAATTTAGTGAAGAAATCCTGGATTGTGTTGAAATTGCCTGGACTTAAACTAATTAGTTCATTTTCTAACATATGACCCCTCATTGAATCTTGTGTGCCAAATAGTTTTTCTAGCTTTGTCCAGATTTTATTTGGTGTATTCAAAGACTCAATGTGAAAGAGCAAATCAGGAGAAATAGACAAACACAATGTTCCATATGCTTCATCACATTTGTTAAAACACTTAGGCTTATCTTCATCTTTAGCAGGTTCAGTTTCAAGTCCCATAGTTATCCTATTTAATCCATCTTTTCTTAAGTGAATTGTCATGCGTGATTTCCACTCAAAGTAATTGTATGGAGTTAGGATGGGCAGATTTGTTTGATCCATGATGAAGAAATGCAGAGAAGAAATGCCGAAAAGAAGAGAACCCAACCACGACAACCCCCCCTTTTCATTCAATCAAAGAACCCCCCCAAAAAAATATGATTTGGCACTTTATATTAGTGCGTTTACAACTGCCACTAGCAAGAAATACTAAGTGGTCTTGATTTCAATGCATTACAAAGCCCTCATGAAGAGCATATGCTGAAAATACAACTTTGGCACGATATCCAAAGAAATAAACAGTACCACTGTGATTTACTCGAAAAATCATGCACTTTCAAAAAAAGAATCGCCTCGATACGAGGTCGTATGTGAAAGTTATGATCCTCTGAAGTTCCCAAAACGAGAACTGTGTAGTCTCACGACTAAGAATCTACAATTTCTGAAAAAATCTCTACATCAAAATTAAAAAACGTTTACACTAGTGCATAGAACATGAAAAAATAGCTAAAATCAAAAAAAAATTGTGGGAAGAGGAGTCCGTATGAGCAAGAACGGAGCATTTGAAAACTGTCTTCAAAACTTCAACAACCAACGGAGAGGGGTCCTGCTGTAGCTTTCTGAGCGCGTGTCTACAAAATATATATACTACATGCAAAAATGAAAAGATACTCAGATGGTTTTTCTGTGCTGCAAACAAAACCCAGAAGGTGCTTTTCTTACTGATGTATAGAAGATGTTGATCCAGTGTAAACAGAACACCTTTAGCTACAAAAAATGACCCCAGCAACCAAAAAATAACATGCAAAGCTGAATCAACTACCTAAGACAAGCAATGGCATGTTGGAACCTACAACATTGATTGAAAACACCAAATATGCAAGTTGGTTATCAGATTTGAGCTCAAAACCCTAGTTTCGTAACTGTGTATGACGATCTCCAATTTCGGTGAAACGAAAGCCAAATCTAACTTTCTCAAGCCTCCTAGATGTGTTGGAACAGCTAGAAATGCTGCCAGTATAACTAGAAATGTTGCAATCACCCAGATTTCATAAAACACATGTGCAAACCCCAGAGATTAAAAAAGTTTCCGTCAAACTTTTCTGATTCTCAAGATCATCCGAAGATGCAAGAGAAGAGCATACTGGGTTTTTTGAAAAACTATAATAAGATTTATTAGCCCCCCTGAATCTGTCAAATATGAGAACTAAAATCTACTCTTGCACATAGAATAGCTCTGATACCATGTTAGAATCTGAAAAGATTAATAACCCAGAAAACTAGTGCAAAGAATAGATATCTAAACTATGAATGCAAATGATACGAAATCAAAATAGCAACACAGAGTTAGTCTCCAAGAGAGTAATGCAAATGTTAGAAGCAAAATAGCATTAAGAGGATGCAAAAGGAAAAGATACCAAATACAAGCCAGGTAGCATGCTTATATAGACTAGGAAGAGGGAGGAGGTGGCAACACCGACCAATCAGGAGCGACCATCTATCGGACTAAAGATAGCAAAGTATCTTCCCAAGATAGCTAATGGATGCTCACATGTAGGAAGGTGACACCTCGCAACCACTCACCTAATAAGACATGCTTTATTAACCTAAGTAAGATTAATAGAAGTGTAGGAAAAACCTAGGAATATAGGGAAAAATAAATAACCCAACTAGGAAATAAAAACCTACACTAACAAGGCCCTTACAAAATTGAAGATATAATATTATCTAGAGTTGTCAAGTTGAAAATCCTACAAAATGATAAGTAACATATTAGTGTATATTAGTTACAATTTTTGTAACATGATGGTTGTCAACCCATCAAATTGAGGACAAAGGCCAATTGTAAAATTGGAGGGAAAGGGAATAGTCGGAGAATTCAAATCAATTTAATCCATTGAATTTCTATATAGAGACACACAATGATCAAGGTAAACTACCAAAATTTATTATGTTGAGATGAGATAGAGTTGAGTTGTGAATTAAAGTGTAGAGCTAAGTTGCATGTCCATGTGAAATTGAGAAGTGTTGAAGAGTCGTGGTATCGAGTGATAAGGCAAATTATTGTGTGAAGAGAGTGATGCTAAGGTAAGTGAACCATGCTATGAATCTACCAAGGAGCTAGGATTGAGAACAGGGGAAGAAGAACAAAGATTTGAATTGAAAGATATAGTGTAGAAGTATCAAAATGAGATGACATTCACTGTAGACATTAATTTTGTCTACATGGAGGTGGTAGAGCCAAGGACATCATGGGTACCATGACTTCTTTATGAAGTAACTAATTATTTGATAAAAGAAAATGTGAGGGCACTACTAGCTTTACCAAAGGATCTAAAGGTGGAGAGATTTAGGGCATACAGAGAGTTTGTGGATAAGGGGAGCAAAAACGAAGTCCAAGAGCATGTGGAACAAAAGGGGAAATTGTACCAAAAATAGGGGATAAATGAAGATCCACAACTCCTATGATAATAAAAGTCTCACTCACAACTAGTTGTGGAACAAAAGGAGAAATAAGTGAGTTGATCTGACCGATTGAAAACTGGATCTCTAGGATTTGAGATAAGGGACTCCAAAACACATCAAATATTAGGAGAAGTTGAGTTGGAGAGGATGTCCCCACAATATGGCACAAGAAGAAAATTTCCAACTACACTTCCATAGAAGGAGAAATAAGGAGAGGAAAAGATAAAATCTCCCACAAAGGCAAAAATAGAGAAACTACTCCAAATAAGTGCAAAGAAAAAGAAAGGAGAAGCTAGGACCTCTCAACCAAAAACAAGATAGAAGCAAAAGGAAAAATGGAAATTTGTCCACGTTGTGGAGGAAGAGGAAGAGGAGGAAGAAATTTCAGTGAAATCCCTACAACAAAAGTATCATAGAGAGTCACAGAGGCTCAAATAAGTAAAATCAAGATAGTAGAAGAAAGAATGACCAAAAAGAAGATGTCTAAAAGTCTAAAAGCCTAAGTGTAGAAGGAGAAAGAAAATAATGAATGCACAAGTTTTATAATGATTACTTTTTACACTAGGGAAGCCAGTAGAAGTGGCATAAATGTACATAAGTAGTTCTACCCAAAATAAGGAGACCCTACATTCTCCAAGCTTTGTTGGATTATATTTCAAGTAGTCCCTACCCAATGGTTAACATAATAAAGGATTTTATAGAGAGAATAGTGGAATTTATTAAAGAAAAAAGAGAAGAAGCAATGTTACTTGAAGAAACCATTAGAAAAGATTCTTTAGGGCTCAAGACTTAGACTTGTCCCCAAATAGCATATCACAGTTAAAATATTTATAGAATGAAGAACTAAGGTCTAAGAAGAGAGTTGATACTCTTCTCTCTCAAACAAGTGAGGCCAAGGAAAGAGTTAAGAGTGACACAATGGAGGCCACTAAGAAGGCCTATGATAACCTCCTAGCCAAGAAAGTTACAATACAGAAAGAAAAATTAAGTTAACTAGAACAGATGGATTATGGCACAACAAGCACAACAAGAATAAGTGTGGAAGAACTAGTTAAGGATATCCAAGATGACACCACGCAAGGGGTGAAGGATGTGGATATAGGTACAATTCACATATCAAGATTTATTGGTGAAGAAGAACAAATAAAGCAACAAGAGGAATTTAGAGAGAAACAAACCTTATAGGAGACACCACAAGATAAAAGAGAGGAGCAACAAATAAAGCATGCACAATAGTGCACACCACAAGGTAGTGGGCCTAATCAAGGGAATGAAGAGGAAGTTAAAAAGGATAAGGGAAAAGGAATTTTTATAGAAATAATTGAAGAGAAATCTCCTACAGATCAAGTATTAATAATTCCTCTCACACCTTATGTTTTGTATCCTATAGATAAAATAAGACAGTTCATTACAAAATAGAAACAACTACAACCAATCTTAACTATGGCACTAGCCTTCTTCACTTCCACACTACTAGGACCACATGTAGATTTGGCATAGATATCTCCCATTCAACAATTTTAAGTGAGTGAAATCTTAAAGAATAATGCAAGGGAATGACTTTTGACTCATTATATGTCCAACACTAAAATAATAAAAAATGCAATAACTGAGATTCAAGCACAAGTACCACAAATTACATTAAATACACCCTTAACCCTAGAACAATAATTGGGCATAGTACTCAGTGGGTTGCTAGAAAAAATAAAGAGCTGGGATGAGTAGAAGGAAAAATTGAAAGAGCAATATTTTGTAAAACAAGAGAAAACAATTGGAACTGATCGGGGCTAAGTATATGCAATAGCACTTGATGAACTCATCAAAGAAATTACCAAAATAGAATAGACCTACAACAACATCAACACACTATACCTGTATTGTTTGAGTTGGCCCACCTCCACCAAATCATTGAAGATCCAAATAGATAGTGCAAAGAATCAAATAATATAGGGCTCAAATTCTTATGATGTTATGAAGGACTTGGATGGCTCCCTTAGTGTATAGATTGAAAACATGCATACTCAGTACAACTAGTTGTAGGAACAAATGAATAGCATTATTTCTCAAATGAAAAAATTGAGAGAACTAGTGAGTTTGCGCTTATCTCCAATCATGATACCTTTTATATTCCCACAAAATGATAAGATCTCTCATCATTCCTTCTTTTGTCAATAAGGGACAAACTCTGTTAATCATCATCGACAACCTTATTCATCTCCTACAACAAGTTGTTCTATAATGGACTAATAAATACAAGCACTTACAAAGTATCTATATAAATATTTTACCATGATATAGAATTTTGTATAGATTTTGTTAACTTCTTGGCAATTGTACAATTTTGGGATATTTTTTAAACAAAGACTAGCCTCAGCCATTTCTTTTTGGACATTGGAGGATAGAGATAACACTTCTTAAGGACAAGACATGGTTAAGTTGGGGGATGATGTTGGTAGGATAGAATTGTGCCACTCTCATTAGGTTGAAAACTTGAAAGGGTAGTTTAATGGAGGCCAATGGTGAAAACCGATAAGGGTGCTAGAGAGTGGTAGCAAGGGAACACATGCCCAAACAAGATAGAGCTAGTTAAAGTCACCACAAGCTAAGGGAACAATAGTGTGGTACTTACAACTAACATGTAGCACCCATAAAGGGGCATACCAATGAAGGAACATGAAGAGGGACACATCCATTTATGTATTTATGAACATATATGTACCACATAAGAATAGAAGATATAATGTGTAAGATATGCTATGTAAGAGATGTGAGATATGCAAGAGAGAGTTATGTGAATGTATCTATGAGGAAAGAGAGATAAGAATATGAGATATTGATATCATTGTATGAGAGGCCAGTATGTGTTGAGGAACTAATAAATATGTACTACATGATGATATAATGAATACATAAATATTGTTGGGATTTGATATGTGTATGAATGATGTACATGTGAATATTTAGTTTATTTGATGTATGTTGGAATCTACCACACCAATCTGTAATATGTCACACATGTTCTGATTATCTTCCTTATTCATCACGCCAGGGTAAAATACAACACTAACATAAAAATAGCTCAGATCTCCAATCTATGCTTTCTTGTCAACATGGATAATATATTTTTGTTAAATCCTTCCCTAAAAACTATGTGGGAATGGTTCTTGGATAGAACAAGTAGTAAAATTTCTAAATGGCAAGGTAATCTCCTCTCCTTGGATAGAAGGTTTGAAGATTGTCAGAAAGTGTTCTCTTCATATATTATTTATTTCTCTTCTTGCTGGCTTGTAGCTTCTTCTCATATTAATCAGTTGAGCAGTCTTATTAGGAACCCTCTCTAGTTTGATGGTAGAGGTAATAAGAGGCGTGTTATTTATTGGGCTCAATGCACTACTCCTAGGGTATAGGGTTAAGAAATATCTTTGTTCATGGAATCTCTCTTGCAGTTAAATGGATTTCTAAAGATTTTTTTGGTATGGAACCTTGGAAATTCTATTTAGACATAATTGGCTAATTGTGTGCCTAAGGCTATATCTAACTGGCATGATCTACATATGTCAGACATTCTTTTTGGCAACTTCAAAGTTAATCCATTTGGGTCTATTATTTTTTGTTCTATATGGAAGGCTTGGTTGTTAAAGATCTTACTAAAGGTCATGATGTTTTCTCTAGTGGTAATGATAAAGATTTGGGCTTTAAGTCTATCTGGTGGTCTTTATATGGCACAAAATCCTTGTTGTCATCTACAAGGGGTTGTTCTACTTTTCTTAGCATAATAAAGATCTTAAAGTTATTAATGATATTCTTGAGAATGGGAAACTATTGGAGTGGGATCTTATACAGATAAAATTTGATATTTTATGCACCAAAAAAGGTCATACACTATGGTTAAAGGTTTGGGCTTGATGGTTCTTTCAAGGTTATTTAGTGGAATGATAATTTATGGGATAATATTAGTTGGCTGGGAGGGGAGAAATTCTTGGATATCACTCTTAAGTATTTATATTCCTTATTGTCTTTCATTGAAGAATGGTTTACAAGACTTAATAGTATCTAAGGTGCCCATGAACTTGATAATGTTTGAGCCAAGCAATTAAAGAGGATTTGGTCTAACCTTTATGAGACCAATAAATATTTTTTTAGATGGATGATGTTATTTAATAAACTTGCAGTTAGTGAGGGAATGTTGGGTCCTAAGTCTAAATCTTGTCTAGTTTGTGGTAATGTTGAGTCTATCAACCATTTTTTTTTTATTGTCCTTTTTTCTAAATTGGTTTGGCATTGTTTCTTACCTACTTGGGTTTCTATGTCTGCTAAACCTAGTATTAGTTGGTTTGATATTTTCTTTGGCAAAATTATGTCTTCTTCTCCTCTAGATAGATTTTTGCAAAGACTTTGGTTTTTCATGTATGTCAAAGCCTTAAGGTTTATTTGGATTGTTAGAGATGATGAAGTCTTTTAGGGATGTAAATGAATGCTCACTAGCTTTTTAGTAAAAGTCACCATTTCTATGGTTGCAATGTTGTTGTTTTCTAGGTGAATAAGAAAAAATAGGATATTATTCATTTCATTAGTGGCAGTCCATTTGTTGATCATCATATGGTGTAGTGGGGTAGGATACTAGATGATTTATTTTAAAACCAAGATGGTTAGCCTATTCAAAAGGATATTACTATTATTAGTGCTTCTTCTTAGCAGTTTAAGGTTTTGGTACCTTTTAGATGAATTCTTCTGCTCCTAGATTTGAAGGAAATGATAGTTGTTTTGTTTTTGTTGGTAATGTTGGTGCGTGTTTCTTTGATGGTGTTCTTCCTAAAGTTGTTGATCCTGGAGATGGTGGTCCATATTCTTTGGCTCATGCTTCTAGTGTTGGTTGTTATTTTAAGGATGGTGTTCTTCCTAATGTTGTTGCTACTTTAGGTGAAGGTGATCACTCTTCAATGATGCATGCTCATGATTGTCATAGCACAGGGAAGAGATTGTTGATGATATTACTTGGTAGTTTGAGTTGTAGAGTGTCATTGGGTCATCTATTGACAATGATTTAGATATGAATGTTTCTCCATTGCAGACTATTCCAATTAGAATCTATATCAATTATAGATTCAAGAATATGTTGATTTAGAGTTAAATCTATTTAAAATGATGTTAGGTCTTTTTTTGATAATTTGGATAAGAATCACATGGTGATAAGTGATTGTTGTTGATACATGATGATTAGTATATAGTTGATTATGTAGTATGTACTCCTTTTTGGTCTTGAATGAGCAAGTATATATTGTGGTAGCTAGTTAGGAAAGTTTTGGTTGGTCATGGTGGTTGGGATTGATTTGTGATAACCTCTTTTTGGATTTTGTTATAGTTATGATCAGTCTTTATCAAATATTTGTATTAAGTTGCTCGTAGGAGCTATATTTGTAAACTTTTTCCAATATAAAAAAATACTTAGCAACAGATTTATGAATACATATATGGAAGTGTTTAATAATAGGGGGAATTCCCCTAAATCCAAATAAGTGTAAATATCATGAAACCATTTGTCACCTGTCAAAGTGGCACAAACCTATAAATCACTATCCTATATAGTCGGTGGTTGCAATTGGTGAATAAGTAATGTAAAATGAGGCTTATCATCCTCAATGTCCATAAGTTATGTGACACTAGTCATCGCATCCAAATGTCTATCATACTTTTGTGGAATAACATCAATAGTACAATGAATCACAATAATCTAACAACTATAATGCTAATTCATAATATTGTGTCAATCAAGGGTCCTTAAAGTCTAATAATCACTTGTAATTTTTGGCCACTAACTATGAATCAAGGCATGCATGTTAATAGTCTTAACCCTCAAAGAAATAGCTTCTTGTAGGCCCATAATCAATGCCTTGTGTATTTGGCAATATTATTTTAGTACATGGAAAATCAAGTTGAGAAGATAATGGAATCAAGTCCTTTGAAGGTGGAATCAAAACCACTCCCACCCTAAATCAATCATGCTTCTAGAACCATTAAAATGCATCATCTAAGTGGAAGCATAATTAGTGTGTAAGATACATTCATCAAGAAAAGATGTATTAATAGGTGCATGAGCATAAAATGGTGCCTTTGCTAATTGATCTAGAGATAAATGTGAGATCAAACTCCATAAGTGACATAATCTATCATGTCACATGAGTATAAATGTTTTCTTTAGAAAGCATATATTTTAAAGGGTCCACATTAATTTTTCTTACCTATTTGGGCTTCTGTGTCGAGTAAACCTAGTATCAGCTGGTTTGATATTTTTATTTAGAAAAATTGTGTGTTCTTCTCCTCTAGATAAATTTTTGAAAAGACTTTAGTTTGTCATGTCTTTATAAGTCTTATGGCTTATCTGGATTACTAGAAATGAGGAAGTCCTTTAGGGATGTAAACACATACTCACTATCTTTTTAGCAAAAGTTACCATTTCTTTGGTTGCTAATGTTATTGCTTTCTAGGTGCATAAGAAAAAAGAGGATATCATTCAATTCATTGGTGGTAGTCCATTTATTGATCCTCATGTGGTGCAATAGGAAAGGATGCTGAATGATTTGGTTTATGACCAAGATGGTTGGCCTGTTTAAAAGGATATTACTATTGTTAGTGCCTCTTCTTAGCAATCTAAGGATTTTAGTACCTTTCAGATGAATTTTTCTACTCCTAGATTTGAAGGAAATGATAGTTATTTTTCTTATGTTAGTAATATTGGTGCTTGTGCCTTTGATGGGGTTCTTCCTGAAGTTGTTGTTGATCCTATAGGTGGTGGTCCATCTTCTTTGGCTCGAGTGTTTAGTGGTAGTTTCTATTCTGAGGGATGGTGTTCTTCTTGATGTTGTTGCTTCAGGTGGAGGTAATCACTCTTTTATGGTACATGCTCATGATTGTCATAACAAATGGAAGAGACTATTAATGACATTATTGGGTAGTTTGAGGTGTAGATTGATCTTGGGCCTTCTTCTGATAGTGATTAAAATATGAATGTTTCTCTTGCCAATTGTTCCAATTAGAATCTATCCTAATTCTTGGCTTCAAGAATGTGTTAATTTTAGAGTTAAATCTTCTGAGAAGCATGTTAAATCTTTTGTTGATAAGTTGGATAAGAAATGTAGTGATAAGTGAGTGTTGTTGATACATGGTGATTAGTATATAGTTGATTATGTAGTATGTACCTTTTTTTTTTTTTTTCTGTATGACCAAGTATATATTGTGGTAGTTGGGTAGGTAGGTTTTGGTTGGTCATGGTGGTCGGGGTTTATTTGTGACAATATATTTTTGGATTTTGTTATAGCTATGATTAGTATTTTTTAAATCTTTGTATTCAGCTACTCATAGGAGCTATATTTGTAAACTATTTCCAATATAAAAAATACTTAGCAATATATTTATGGATACATATATGGGAGTGTTTAGAATAATTAGGGGGGAATGCCTCTAAATCCAAATAAGTGTTAATCTCATGAAACCATTCTTCACATGTCAAAGTAGCACAAACCTATAAATCACTATCCTATATAGTTGGTGGTCGCAATTGATGAATAAGTAATATAAAATGAGGCTTATCATCCTCAATGTCTATAAGTGATGTGATAGTAGTCATGGCATACACATGTCTATTATCCTTTTGAGGAATGACATAAATAGTACAATGAGTCACAATAATCTAACAACTATAATGCTAACTCATAATACTATGTAAATCAAGGGTCCTTAGTCTAATAATCACCTATAATTTGTTGGCCACTAACTCTGAATCAAGTTATGGACATCAATAATATTAACCCTCAAATAAATAGTTGTTCATAGGCCACAATCAATGCTTCATGTATCTAGAAATAGTATTCTAGTACATGGAAAATCAAGTTGAAAAGATATTGAAATCAAGTCCTTTGAAGGTGGAATCAAAATCACTCCCACCCTAAATCAATCATGCATCTACAAAATCAAAATACATCATCTAAGGGGAAGAAGAATTATTGTTTAAGATATGCTTATCAAGAAAATATGTATTAATAGGTGCATGAGCATAACTTAGTGCCTCTGCTAATTGACCCACCACTACTTGACCTTTGATGGATTTTGAGAGATAAATTTGAGATCAAACTCCATAAGCAACATAATCTATTATGTTACATGGATATAAATCTTTTCTTTAGAAAGCATATATGTTAAAAGGTCCACATTAACTATCACGTCTTTATATGTAACATATAATGCCTCAATTTATGTGAAAAAAGACAACTAAGCACAAGTTTTCCATGGGGGTATGTTGTGTTTCATAATCCAATACCATCTAGCTAATATAGTAAATTGTGCATTCTTTCCTATTCTCTTCATTTTGTGCTAGCAATCCACCAATGGATGACTTTGTATCTCAAATGTATAATATGCACAAGTACTAGTGGATTCATCAATTATTGTTTTATATTATTAGAGGTCTTATTAAAATTGATAGTGCACTCAAATTTAGCATCTTTCTTTAATAGTTTAGTTAAAGGCAAAGTATGATCAACCAACTATGAGATAAAGTATATATTAGCTTGGATATTGCCTTGTGAATTACAGAGTTTGTAAGATTATGATGAAGATGCATGCTAACAATAAAATCCATCTTTTTAACATCAACCTCAATACCTCACCTTGATACACTGAATCCTAATAAGTAACCACTATCCACACCAAATATACATTTCTTAGGATATAGTTGAACTTGATATTGTCTCATTCTCTAAAAAATAGTTCTCAAGACTCAAAGATGATCTATTCTTTTCTTGGACTTTCCCAAAATATCATCTACATAATCCTCTAAAATATTGTGCATCAAATTATCAGTGTCAAAACTCTTTGATAAGTAGCATTGACATTTTTTAGTCCAATATGCATGATGTCATAAAAAAATGTACCCCATGGAATATTAAAGTAGTTTTGTGTTGATATTTGGAATTTATAAGTATTTAAATGTATCTTGAAAAACCATCCATGAAAGATAATATCTTGTTTCTAATAGTAGAACCAACAATTATATCAATATTTGGAAGTGGAAAATCATGGTTGGATGATACTTTATTAAAATCTTTAAAATCAATACATGTTGGAATGCTCTCATCAAGTTTTGCTACTAGTAATATATTATAAATCCATGGAGAAGAATCAATTCATATAATGAATCCCACTTTTAATAATTTATTAATTTCCTCTTTAACTATCAAAGCTATACCATAGGATGCATTTTTTTAATTTTCTATTTTACTGGATTAACATCCAGATCAAAGACAATACTATGCATGTAACAATTTCAATGGAAATACCCATCATATCTTGATAGGACCATATGAAAAGGTCACTAAAATCACATTGCAATGTGGAATAATTTTGTCACTCATAAATATATAGACATTCACCAGTTGTCGACACTTCATCTTTATTGTTTTATCGATCTCAACATTAAGGGAGCCACCAAATACAAGTTTGTTTCTATCTTCATTGAACAACTTAGTATGTAAGTAATCAAGTAACTCATGAGAATAATAGGCTATGGAACGAGAGGTTTTCCTAAAATAAAAACATTCATGAGAGCATACAAGAAAACCCTACCATGAAGAAACTTAGGGAAATCCTCATGAACACCCAAATATTCAATAAGAAATCCATCATTTGAAAAATGATCAAGATATGGCGAAGAATCAATCAAAGAAAGTTACTTAATTTAGGATGTACTAACCATAAAGAACATGAAGAACTCTTCATGTTGTTTGAGATTGAATTTTTTGTTTGCCTTTTGCATTTTTATCCAAAGTATATAACCCAAAACTTTTGTTGTCTACTATTGTAGTGGTTTAATAGGTTGTAAAGTACTCTGTTCATCCAAGCCCAAACCTTTTCCTTTGTAACCAAACTTGTGGAGAGTAACAAAACCTTTACCATACGAATTATGTAATTGCAAAAGAGGTAAGAAAGAATCAATAGCAAAACTAGACTCAAATCCATCAATAGAAACACCAAAATCCTTAGGAATACCTTTTCTAAAATCATGTAAGGATGAAGGTTGTTGACCATATATAGAAAAATCCATATATAAAGGGGGAATTTTAAAATATTTATCATCTACTTTATTTTCCTTGACACAAGAAGGTGTAAAATCAAGTGAGTCTTAATCATCGACAAGGTCAACATTAGGTGTAGATGAATGAGGGTGTTCTCTTGATGGTGATGGTTGTGTGATCAATATATTTGGAGAAACAAAGTAGTTTGTTTGTCAACCAATTGACAAAATTGATAAGGGTTATCATCTACATGTATCACATACCACTTTTTTTATGGATAAACTTTAAATCCTGACGGAGTGTAGAAGGTATTGCCCCTATAACATGTATCCAAGGATGCCCCAAAAGAATATAATACACTAGTCATCTAGGCATCACATGGATTAATTTATTAGTTGTGAGTGGTCTAAGTATAATAAGGAAAACTAGTAAAACCAAGTGGTTCCAACTCCACATTATCCAATCCCTTAGTAACGACCTTTGAATTTTGTAAATTTGTTGCATTAATATTGACTCTATCCAAAATTGCTTTGCCAGAAATATTAAAACTCGATCTATTATATACCAAAGCTCATTTGATTTTGAGTTCACCAAATTTAACCATAATATATAATAGTTAAGTGTTCTTGAATAACTTAAGAACTAGGTAAATCATAAGACCTAAATGAAATTCTTACAATCATTCTTGTAAATGGGCTTAAGAATTGTGGCCACCTCTATATAATTAATGTTAGATAGTATGATGATTCTTTCTAAAGCTTTCCTCAACATTTGTATTTACCTTAGATGTATGCATTAGATCCCAAAGAGAGATTTTCATTGTAATGTTCTTAAGTTGATCAATCAAATCATATCCTTTATGTACCATTTCTATCAACTTAGGTGGATGAGACAAAATAGGATTACTAGATGACAAAGTTGGCTAATTGGATCTAACTTTTTATCCCCAAGCCATCCACTAATAAGTATTCCCTATTGAATGATAACCTTGAGAAGTAGAAGTTGCATGGAAAGTAGGAGAGATATGTCTAGGTGAATCAAGTAAAGCTTGTAAAGCATACTTAGTACAAGAGGGGAAACGAGGAATCCATACAACAAACAACCTCTTAAAGGTTTGATGACATGAAATGCAAAGGAAGGTCTAAAGTTAAAAATATTATGCACATCAAGGGAGAAATGAGAAGCATCACAAGAAATAGTATCATTAAACCCATGGATGACCTCCTAAAGCTCTCTAAGACATGGCCACTAGAAGGACAATGTCATGAAGCACAAGTGGACATCACTCTAGGCCATATGTGATGCCATGAGTAAGAATAAACATTGAAGAACATATCATAGCATGAGAATTTGTAAGACTCCACATACACAACAAGTAATATAACGTCATATACATGTAAACAAAAGATACACATCAAAGCACATACACGTGCAAACATCATAAAAAAGTCATCCTAGTTATGATTATAAAATATATATACATCATAAAGACCATACACCTAACAAGGAACCCTAGGCAAGATATCATTTAAATCAACATGAAAATGCAACTATTACTTATGTTATTATAATGAGAGAAAGAAGAATAATAATCATGAACAAGCATAAAAGGATCCATTATAAAGTTCATATCTAATGTAAAATATAAAATCACAAATGATTAGATTTGAAAACTAAAATTACCTGAATCAAACTATAAAGCCAAAACTCCATGGGGTGTAACATCATTCAAGTTCACCAATTTATGTATGGAAAATAAATGCTTCCCATATGAACTACCTAGGGTAAATCAATTAATTAACCATCATAAACAAATCACCCTAGGATTATAAACTGAAATAGGAACATTAAATCAATACACTGATAAATTTACACATAAATACATAATTAAATAAATTTACTTAACTCTAGGTTTGATGTTGAATAAACTAGGACAAATGGTGCTCTATAATTCGCCTTGTGTCGGTGACCAAGGATTTTTCTTGAATTATTTTTGTCAAATTGATAAATTCACTGTGCCTTGCTCTAGGTCATTTTTGTGCCACGTAAATGATCTTTGTGGTGCAAAAATTATCTTCACATGCAAGGATTTGATCTATGTCTATGGATTTGACCTATGTACCTTTTGATGTTTAGAATTTGTAATGTTCCCAACCAAAATAATATTAAAATATTCTTAGATCTGTAATACTCAAATGATTCAACTAAATATAAAATGTATTGGAATTTGAAATACCCACAACAATTAAATAGAGATCTACACTCAAATCCACCTAAAAGCTAGAGATGCACTGTTATATTGCAAATAAATTAATTTTTCTAAAATTTAATTTTATATTCAAATGAAGTCTATAGAAAACCAAAAAAATCATGTAGATTTACTTACAAAAACTATGCTAGAAAGATAGATAATCTTTGCACACATAAATAGAAAATTCACAATATGCTAGAGCTAATTCTTATTAATCAAATGTACAACAAAATATTGAAATATATTAGATATTATAGTAATATAAATGATGGATAAATTTGAAATAATCTTCTATAGTTGGAGCTCCCTTCTATGCAATCTTACAAATAAAAACTATTGAAAATATATGCTAAAAATCCAAACAAAATTTTGAAGTGCCTATACGACCTCTGAGTGAGATTACCCTCAAGAAACCAAAGATTTTTCATCCTCTAATCTCCAAGAATACAAGGGGTTTCATCCTCAAATCTTGTAGTTGAACACAAGTGCTCAAGCCATGACGATAATTGATAAAAGATGAGAATTGGAGAAACACCCTAGCTTATATAGAAGTTGGGGCACAAATTCTAACATTTCAATATGCTGAAAAATAATAAAATATTACAATAATTTCCCTTTAAAATAGATCCTATTTGTCATAACCTCCTCTTACACTTGACTATATTTAGCTAGTCAAAGATGTTCTTACACCCACTTGTAATTGTCATAAATAATTATGAATATGCTTCTCAAATTAACAAATTTATAACTCCTCACTAATTGTTTTGTCATAAAATATTCCTCCCACAAAAATAGCTCCCACTTTATTGTAAAATCAACTTACAACTCCCTAAAAATGGGTTGCCATAAAAACTGTCATAAATTTATCATTGAATCTTTCATAAATAAAGATATCAAATGATTTGGGAGTTACATATGCTCCATTTATGAATTCCCCATTTGGGAAATTAAACAATAATTTAATATTTATTTGACCCATTTTTCAAATATGCAAAAATATAATTAATAATTGGGGACAAAGATGAATACTAAATATTTCCCTAGCATTTCCCTTTAATTAATTAATAATGGGACACTACATAATCTACTTGCCTTAGTCTCTGAAACTCGTGTCTCAAAAATAGGTGATGTTGACAAACAACTTTGTGAGCTTGCTAAGCGAAGATTTTCTCCTTATGCCAAGCCTTTGGATTTGAATTAAAAGTTTGCACAAATTTGAAGACACATCAAGTAATTATGCAATATGCCTAGAGTGTTGATGCCATGCTGGTGTAATGTATAGATTTTAATGTCATGTGGTTATTCCTTGAAGCTCCTTGATCTAAAATCTAGATGTACTCGGTGATTCCTAAATGATAATGAATCAAGGTTTGTCCTTTTATACAACACTCTAGCATATAATTTGAACATTTTTGTGTTTAAATTGGTAAAGGGAGTTGATTAGGGCCCAATATTAAATTTGAATTTGAAAGTTATGGGGTTGAATCCATGCCCATGGATCTAAACCAAGTTTATTTCGTGCTATAGTATCGACCCAAGATAATAAATGGCTAAATTTGTAGATCGGATCTAGATCCTTAGAATATGTGAAAAAGATTAAAATTATTTTACCAACTTTCATATAAAAACATACCATTTTGCATACTAATCATTACACTTGAGACAAATAATCAAAATGAATCCAAATGAAAGGGAAAAGAGCAAAGTATAAACTTCTCACCCTTAAAGTTTAAAATAACCTTCTTCATATAATTTTTTTTAATATTTACTTCATGTACTCATTATCATTTTAATTTTAGATATATAATTGAAATATTTAATTACAAAATATCTAAAATTAAAATGATAATGAGTACATGAAGTAAATATTAAAAAAAATTGTATGAAGAAGGTTATTTTAAACTTGTAAGGGTGAGAAGTTTATACTTTTCTCTTTTCCCTTTCATTTGGATTCATTTTGATTATTTGTCTCAAGTGTAATGATTAGTATGCAAAATGGTATGTTTTTATATGAAAGTTGGTAAAATAATATATATATATATATATATATATATATATATATATATATATATATATATATATATATATATATATATATATATATATATATATATATATAATGGCACATCGTTAAAATCTAGAAATGAAATGAAAGAATTTTAATATCATCCACGAGGCCACAACAACCTATGGGACCCAGAAACCACACACAGCTCGTCAGAAATGGAACAAACACACCCTAAGGTGCCTATAAATACTTCTTGAGATCCTCCCTTCTACTGTGCATTTTGATCAAGAGGTTCACGGTTTTGCTCAACCTTGCCTCTTCAAATAAGGTGCTTATGTTGGTGATTTTCAAAGTGTCACCATAATTGGAATGAATGTCTCTATATGCATAGCACTCCAAGAGGAAGTGCCTCTCCATTTCCACCACGTCTTTGTTGCAAAAAAGACATATTCTCTTTTCCCACTCCTCTTTAGGAATCATCCATCTACCCGTTTCACATCTAAGATGGTGTGAGCTCATCCTAAGTTGAGCTATCAACATTTTCACTTTCCACTTAATATCCGCTCCGATTTCTTCATGATCACCCATGGGGTTAAATTATTTGATATAGTAAGTCTTTTTACGACCCATTTATTTTGTCCACATAATGTCCCTGAATTTTTCTCTTACATATTTTCTTATTTCTTCATTAACATTTGGGCAATCTTTCATACTAATGTCCCATTGCTTTATCCATTTGTCATTTTGCTTCCTCCAAGTGTTCTTTCTTCTAGTTAACTCTTCTTCCATGATTAGCCTAGGCCACCAGTGGCTCTCCATATTTTGAATCTTCTTGAGGTATCTTAACAATTGAACCATCGTCGATGCCTCCAAGGGGAAATACCATATTTCAGCTAATAAAATCTCATATGGAACAATATTCTTAACTTTGAGTCTACTAATGATGAAGTACTTCTGGATTCTTTCTATTTACTTCTATTTCTGATCTGACATACTACTGCCCCAAATTTCAAACCCATATAGAATCATCGGAGTAATGAGCAAACCAAAGAGCATTCTCTTGGTTTTCCAATCCCACAACTCCGCAATCCTACATCTATTTTGAAGAGAGTACAACGTTTTACAACCCCCTTGAAATCTTTTTTGCTCTACACATTTCCCAACTGAGTTTGTAGTGGAAATCAAGCCCGAGGTACTTGTACTCATCACTATTTCCAATGGGCTGCCTTCAAAAGTAAAGTTAAATTGCTTCTTTTTCTCTTCAAAGAGAAGATCATCACTTTGGTTTTGCTAGTGTTTACTTGCATCCCAACCTCCTGAAAAAAAGTTTCAAGTGCCCTCAAGTGTTCTCTCAAGCTATTGGCAGTTTTGGCAATTAATATGAGATCATCCGTGTAAAGAAGCAATTTTATAACATATTTAACTCGCTGAATCCCCTACCCACTAGCTTTATTTATCCATTCTTCTAATTTATCAATGTAAAACCCAAACAAAGTTGGGGAAAGCAGATAACCTTGCTTGACGCCAATATCGTTGCCAGAACACTCTAACATTCCATCACTTGTTCTGATTTTAGCCTTGACTTGCTCATACAGTCTATGGTGGCAGCTCTAAACCCATCTAGGACTCCCAGCTTCTCCATCCTATTCCAAAGTTTGTCATGGGGCACCATGTCAAAGGCTTTTTCTAAAGTCAACAAAGCATCAAAAAGCCTCATCCCCCTGGATGTTCCATATTTTTTCAATCAAGAACTGAAGCATAACACCATGGTCAATAGTAGAATGCTCTGGTCTAAAGCCAACTTGCCCCTTACCTCTTTTTCCCTCTTTTTCTACCCAATTGCTAATTCTGCACTCTACCATGCTTCCAAAAGTTTACCAAGAAGGGGATTAACCATAATAGTGTGATAATTTGATGGATTATTGATATCCCTGCTTTTCTAGATAGGGATAACAAGACTAGTCATCCACTCTTTCGAGAAGCCCTCTTGGATGACCATATTGAAGATGTATTTGATACGAGGTGCAAGGATCTCTATACCCCACTTTAAATGCTCAGCCTGCAGCCCATCAATATCTTGTGCTTTCCCACTTGCCAACTATTTTATGCCTTGAATGATGTCTTCAATGGTGAAAAGTTTGTATTTGTGTAGATTATTGGGGGTCTATGCTTATCTTGGTTCCGCTCATACAACAACTTCGCATACTGAAGCCATTGATCCCCTGTGATATTGTTTTCTATTTGTTTCCTCTTTTGATGTAGCTCTTTCCAAAAGATTTTAGGGCTATTTTTTCCAAGGGCAATCAACTCCATTCTTCTTATGTTCACATACTTCTCCTTCTTATGCTCTTTGTCCATTCCACCTTTTTGCAGATTTCCTTTTGCCATCTTGCACTCCTCGTCGAACCATGGGTTTGCCGGGAAAGTATTTTTTTGTTCCTCTGTTAGCCCTAGCCCTCTTACACCCATTTAAGGCCTTGTGCATTAGGGGGGTCAACATGTTCTTGCTTATAGAATGATTCTTTATGCTAGTTGTTGTATTCTCATGATCTCTAAAAAGTTGTTTGATTGCATCTCTAAAGATTTCCCAATTCTCTTGATTCTGGAGGATTTTGCCTTGGGGAGTTGTCTTCTTTTGGTTAAGGTGAACTTGCTCTTCCTCCATCACAAGACTATAGAATCAGGAAGACAACTGATCACTACCTCCATCAACTTTGAGGTATAGCTTTGCAAGCAAATGACATAATCTACAACACTTTGGCCATTGTATGTTTTGCAAGTGACGTTTCCCGATTCTGGCCATGCCCTCATACCATTGCAAATGGCCATGTTGTAAGAACTACAAAGCCCCAAAAGTTCCGCCCCATAGTGTGAAACAATACCCTTACTATCACGTGAGACCCTGTCCCAAAGATGATCACTCTTTTCTCTATGTTGCTGCTTTTCAGATTGAAGGCTTGATTGTTTGCAGTTCTCGGATTAAAGTCACCAATGATTACCACTTCCCCCATGGTACTAAAAACATAAATGTCTTTTTTAAGCGCCACATATGGATCTTCTCGATCTAGATTCCTTTTCTTATAAGATTTTGATCCCTTTGGAGCGAAGTAGCATGTTGCCATCCTTATCGTGACTTGATTTTCTATAATTTTTAGCCATATGAACTACTTGTTTGGATCTTCTTTCTCCACTTTTACAAAGCTGCCCCATTCTTCTTTGATTAGAACTACAACCCCACCATGCCCTTTGCCACTGTCAGTCCTTTCATTCCACACTGAAGCTTTTTTATACCCTTCAAATTCTGAAATCTTACACCCATCATGCTCATGAGTCTTTGTAAGGATGGTAATATCCTTTCCCTCGGCTATGGGCCCCAACCTAGGTCCTCTTCTTCATGGATACCCTCTACATTTCCAGCTTACCACTGTCAAATATTCTTGGGGGGCCTCGAATTCCTATTTCTTGTGTGCCATTCTATCACTCATTTGGGCTTTTCCATTTTGTAGCCAAGCCCATTTTCCCGCATCTCTTTCTGCCTTTACTTTTTCCCATTCTTTCTGCCTTTCTTCTTGCTGCACTAAGGTTAGGTCCTCTCAATGTAAATTTGTGTACCTCTAAGAAATATTGTATTCCTTAGTATCATGCTTTTGTCCTCTATGTTCCTCAAGGTGACTCTTACATGTCTATTTTTGCCATCTCCTATCCATCGTCCAATCCTGTTTGCTTGATATATGACTCCTATCCATTGCATTTGATCTTTAAAAAAGTCTCTTGCCAACTCTTTTGTGACTTTCTTCTTGCCATAGTCTTTCAGTTCTTTTATGATGATATTGACACCCCTATCATTTATGTCCTTCTCTTCTCTTATCTGTCTTCTGACCTGTTTTTCTATGAGTTCTCTTTGGGTGTCTGAAGGTCCTTTCACTACTTGAGCCTAGGATTTAGCCTCCTCTATTTGTTCTCTTAACTACTTTTCTTTTATCTCTATGCTGGCCATTGTTGATTCGATATCTTTGATTTGACAATCAGTGCTTCCTTCTACTTTTGTCTTAACTTCTTCCGCTGTTTTCATTTGGTCTAGCAGCTACCTTATCTCAATCAATTCTTTCTTGCCTCTTGCCATGGTGTTTTGTAAATTATTGACCTGCTCTTTAAGTACTTCATTTTCCCTTGTTAATTTCCACTTAGATTCTATGACCTCTTTCCACTTGCTGTCCTCGACTTGTCTCCTTTTTTCAAGGGACTGAAGTCTCTTTTTCAGGATCATTAGCTCACTGACGTACAACTCTGAGGACCACATTAGTGGTGTCGTATTAGGATTATATATCCGTGTGGTCTTGATTACCTTCAGCCCTATCCTTATTACCCGTTGGCTGGTTTGTATCCCCAGTTTGCTTTGTGATTACTTTTGAGTGAAAAGCTGAACTCACCTTTTCTTTTCCTTTATCTTGCTCATTTTGATCTTGTTTTTGTTGATTTTCTGCTGCACCTACCAGGGTCTTATGTGATGTTTTCGGATAGATAGTTGCAAACCTCCTCTTTTTTGCATGCTTTAGGATTCTAGTTTGTCTATGCCTTAGTATCCCTTTGTATTGTTTCACATTTACGTAGACACACCATTCTCCAACCCTTGAAAGGTTAGCCTAAGGGTACCCTATTGATAAGCCCACACATCATTAATTGCTCTTGCATGAGCAATAAGACTGGGATACAGAATTTTTTTTGAAGGGTCTGCTGGGAAGTGCGTTGAGATGTTAAAAGGTATTAGAAAACCCCCTTGGGTTAACCTCTCAACCATAGGCCCCTGAACATGCTTACCCCCTAGAATCTACTATACGGTTTCATCCTTCCTGGTGATACACCCCACCGAGTTTATAACTTCTGTCTGTGTTGTGATATTTGTGGTTTTGTCTCCCTCCCTAACCTTGTTTGGATCCCCGGAGTTTGCCATGTCATTGTTGTTCCAGTGAGCCCTACCATAAGGCCTCGCCCCTACTTGTCGCCTGGTTTGAGATTTTATTTTCTCTAAGGAGGGCATGACCCCAATTTGTCGTTTGGTTTAAGTTTTAAATACTTTGAGTAAAGGTTCAAACAAGGAACCCCCCTTGAGAGAATGCTTTGAGGAATGGTTTTGGTGTGTTTAACGGTTTGCAGACAACAAGACAAGGAAATACTGTAGAGAAAATAAAATAAAAGAAGACTGGCCGAAAAGGAAGGTAGGGTGGGGTGCACCTGATATTTGCTGTCGGTGTCATCTTGTAAAACCCAACCCCGATCCTGCCTTCCACCTTTGTGCAGACTTGACCAAAACCCTCATAAGCATGCGAGAGTCGCTTCTCGAGGTTCGAGAGTAGGGAGCTTCTGCCGAGAGAGGTCGCAAGTTGCAATCTGTCACAACTGGTTGAACTCTACATGAAACATTCCCTTTTCTACAACTATGTGGTGCGAAAGATAATAATCTAATCCTACCTATCCATCAAATAATTAATGGATTAATAAAAAAGATTAAAGAAAAGAACTCTACATGAAACATTCCCTTTTTACAACTTTGTGGTGCGAAAGATAATAATAATTTCTATGGCCGTACCTCCACTTCCTCCTCAAATGGAATGGAATCCTTTTATAGTCCATGATACCTCATGACCTAACTTATAGGTGGCTTCTAGCATATGGGACTACCTCATACTCCTAGTGGGGTTGAAGGAGGTGGAGGCACCTAACTGTGCTTCAATATGAGGCATACATACCCTACCCCTATAGGATTCAAACTTGTGGCCTCCCTTTCAAGAGGACAAGTTTTTCATCAACAGGGCAACTCAAGCAACATTTAAATGGAGGCTCGAACCTCCCACCATTGTCCTTGTTTCCAACAACTCAACCGTACCAAAATATTAAAGCAAATGAACTCAATAAAACACTTTCAGTAAAGCTAGGAGAATGAATTACATCGTAGAAGGCATTACGATATGAACCAACGTACGCGCACAGTGTTCTAATATGATTGGAAGCTTTTCAGATTGAAAATGTGTGGAGGGGTGGTAATTGTGGGAGCAGGGCCATCCGGCCTGCTGCTCGCCCATCTGATCCTCTCCAACCCTCGTCCTCACCTTCTTCCTGTTCGCATTTTCGAGTCTAGGAGCGACCCTTCTCTCCCACTTCCCTCGTAATCTTTCAATCCATGCACATTTCATGAACACATTTTATAGATTTAACATTAATAGCATTCAAAATCTCATGGAGTTCTTTAATTCTGGTATTAGATGAAACAGTCTTAAATATTTCACAAAACCACACAAATTCTCATTTGAAATATTTATACAGATATTGTCATATATTATATTAAGGTTTGTGGTATATATGTTATACCCACAGGAAAATTTATTTGAACATTTCACTCTGACATGTTAGATGTGAAAATCCTATTAAGAAGTCCATTTTAGTGATAGGTACAAAATGTTCTGTTCTTTTGTATGCTTTTGTTACCTGAATTTGATTACTAGACATGCCTTTTATTTTGGCCAGGCTGGTCTGTATGACCTATCTAAGTGTATTCTAATTTCTGTAATATTAATATGGATGTTTTTGTTTTAAAATAAATTCTCCAAATTTTGTTTGATTCTTTTGTTTTAAGATTTTAGGTGTGGTGTTATGATTGCAAAAATATCTGTATGTGGCTGAGACTAATTTCATAATATAGAGGTGAGCTTAGAAGGAAATGTGGGGGCTAGTGCCATTTTTATAAGCAGATGATGTTCCATACATAACTTTTAAACAAACCAGTCGTAATCTTTTGGAATTGGAGATTAGCAGGAAGAGTTACAAAGAGGAGGTTGGAATTCTGTACCTATTATTTATATATTATTTTTAGGATGACAATTAAAAATTATATCTTTTCTTAATTTTTTAATATTTCATTACGAAATTAAAGAAAAAAACTTCTAAACTTTTAGGGCAGTGTCTGCATAGAAAATTTAGGAAATCCCCTGCATACTATAAGTTGCATACTCTACACACCTTGTAATTAGTTGATGTGGGTTGGTTCTTGGTTTTGAAATTATAATCTTATTTTTAATAGCTAAAGTTTAGGACACTTGATCATTTTTAAAATTTAGGACGGTTTTTGTAAACTTAAATTTGGAGTTTGTCTGAAGAAGATTTTACGGAAAGGGTTGCTGTTAAGATGAATTTTAGGATATCTAGCTTGCATCACAATGGATTAAATTTGAGTGGGGAGAAACCATTTTATGAAATACCGCCTTCAATGTAGCTGCCTCTGCTTTATTTCATGTCAATACCAAAGAACAAAGTGCTCATTTCCTTTGAACTCTATAGATACGTTTCGTGGCATTCTCCATATTACTGTTACAATTTGAAATTGGTGGTATTGTGGCACATAACAAGTCAAAAAAGGATAACCTGTTCTATTGTGGAATTAGAGAATCCCATGAAAAAAATTCAAAAATGTTTTCCAAAATCACAGAACAAGGCTAAATATAAACCTTTGCCTCATTATGCAATCAACCTAAGGCATAGTGAAATCAAGCCTAAGCAATGTTGGTTCCAAAGGACAATCTTGGTCATCGTATCTTCAATATTTTGTGGACTCTTGTTACCAATTTTCAATATGCTTTTCTTGCATGTGATCCTCTTCCCTAGCATTCATCCTTTATTGCTTCTCCACGGCTGAATCTGTGTGTGCTGCTTTTTTCTTTGCTTAGTGCTCATGTAATCGCCAAGTCTACTTCATCTCTATGGATTTGCAAAAGTGCCTCCACTCGCTGCACTTGCAACATTGGATCATGGGATGAACTTACATCATTACTGGATATGGTCTCCACCATCATCTTCTTAGTAGTTGTGATGTTGGGCTTGCCGAGGATATCAATTCTCTTTTGCTTTCAAATGCTGAATTTGGTTTTCTTTGTTCACTGCTAAAATTATGTTAATAAAAGAAATACACAAACAGAAACAAACAACAACAATGTTTTGCATGCAAGATACATCTCTTAGCAAGAAATTGCCAGAGGGCAGTACATGTTGCCAATATCAAGATTTCATTATTGTTTGCAGCTTGTTAAGATAGTGTTGGGCAGCACCAAGTCTTAAGCTTTGTGTAAAATCCAAGTCTTAAGACTTATTTAGTGGACAAAAAATATGATATAGTTTGCTTCTAAAGCATCATAATCTGGGTTCATAATGTATGGCCTAATTTGGGTTCATAATTTATGCCCTTACATGGAACTAAAAATGCAAAATACATTTTTTTTTTAATTTCTTGATATGAACTTAATGAAACTCAAGTCTCAAGATTGTGTGGTGATAGACAAGCCTGCTTATTCTATTTGTTATCTTGAAGACATATACATCATTGGTTTGCATTTTAAATCTTGTTTTTTTTTCTAACAATGCCTTTGTAGTAGGCCTTGCATTTTTCCAAGTTTTTGGACGCTTAGTTTAGTCACGGGGCATTACATGCCGTAGTAATAAATCCGTTGGATAGAAAATAAAAAAACATGTAATAAGCTAAATCTTTATTTTTTAGAGAAATTTCAATTCAAATATATTTAAAAGAGTAATACAAAGAAAACAAGGCGGCATTAATCCAGGTCATATCCTTGTGCAGTAGAGCAGTTGCAGCTATCAAAAAATTCCTTTGAATTTTCTCTCTTGCTATCACTGATGGAGAAAAAGCCCTTCAAGGAAGGAGGCTAACTATTGTTGGTCTTCATATCAAATGATCCATGAAGACAGAAGAATTAATTTTCCTCCGCAAGCAAGTACTATATATATGCCTTTGATCTTCTAATACACTGTCTTTGAAGATAAAATTCTCCTCTTTGGTTACCTGAAATGATAATTTCTAAATAGGAAATATACAAATCCAGTTATTGATGTGCTTTGTTTCCGAGGAAGGATAGGAAAAAAGAGGTGAGTTGTGTAGAAATGAATTCCAAGTCTCTGAGTCAATTTTTAAAACTTTGTGTAGCCTCTATAAGCCATTCACTACTTCAATTTTACTTGAGGGGGAATATATCACTGACAATAGTTAACAAATATCACCACTGAGATTTTTTGTAATGGGATTACTGACAAAAATTGAAGTTAGTCATGACTCAGCTCCAAACTCCAAAAATGGAAAGTTCCTGAGGTGGCAACGTAGATAGTGTAATACAATAAAATCCATATTATTGAGCAAAGAGAATATCTTTATTTAGTGTTTCCTTGGCCTTCACATGGCTTTTCAGAAGCTGCCACTACATATTGGTCTTTCTGGTTCATGTCTGTAGGGTCATTATCATATTTAATATATTGAAATTTGATAACCATATGATAGTTTGTTTTTTAATGATGTCAAGTATACAAACATAGAGTTTTGGTAGACTAAAGAGTTGAATTTCTTGGTAATTATTGCAGGTATAAGAGGAGGCAGTATTGTGTGGGCTTAAGTGCCAGAGGCCGCGATGCAATCAGTCATGTAGGTAACCTATGGGAAGCAGTGCAGGAAAAAGGTGTTCCTACCTCTCAGTTTGTAATCCATACTGGCTCCAGAAGCATTCCCTTGAAGCGCAATCCTGACAAACCATCCCTCCTAATAAATCAAAGAACACTAGCTGGTACTCTTATTTCTGAGTTGAGGAACCGATATCCACAGGATCAGTTGGAGGTAATCGTTATCTTTCTCTGGGTAAAGATTTTAACATAATAGATTATAGTATCTATCTGCTTCAAATCAGTAATCTATCTGATATCAAATGATAATTATTTGGGGAACAATGGACTTTCTGCAGCTTGTAGAAAGTTTGGGTGACAAGGCGTCTATGTCTTTGACAGATTCACTTTGAGAAGCGCTGTGTTTGGGCAGACTTTGATGCCCAAACTGTGACATTTGGCAGCAGAAATGAGGAACCTACCCGGTACAATTTGCTTGTTGGAGCTGATGGAGTCAGATCTACTGTTAGAGAGGAATTCATCAGGCAGAGGGGTTTTGACTATCAACAAATCAACACGCCTTACACATTCAAAGTTCTTAATGTATCAAGGCCACCAGATTTGTCTCCAAATGCAGTGCATACATTTAGACGATCGAAACAAGAAGTAGAGGGACATCAGAGCTGGTTTAGCTTTCTTAATTTCTTGGGTCGTGCTAAGGGTTCATCAGTCAGATATGGTTGTTTTCCTGCATTGGGTGATGAGATGTCTGTACTGATTGAGTGGACACCATCGACGACTCCAGAAAATTTGTTAAAAATAACTTCTCCATCAGAGGTTCTCTCTCAAACTTAAATACTATCTGTTTCTTAGTATGATAGATCCAGGTCACATCGCACTCTAATATTTGACAATAAGGGGAGGGAGTCAGCTCACTTCTTTCCTTTTAACTCAGAATTTTTTGGACCAAAGACAACTTATATCACATAACAAATCAATATTTGTTGGAATGTTTTTTTTAATTAACTAGTAGGGGTTCTATAGGGATCTCTGCCCTCAAACAAAGCTTGTACAAACATAACGACCAAAATGGTCCTTTAGAGAGCATGAGACCAGACCAAAACCACAACAGGGTCTGAAAACCCACACTTAGCCAGTGTAGTCCAAGCAAAATACAAAAAACTATTACTCCAGATCCGAGTGGACCAACACCAACTAGGGGTCTACCAAAAAGGCTAGAAGTACTTGCAAAATGGGGAATAGCCAGGGGATCCTAGTAGATACCCCAACCATCCACACCACAGCGCCGATCAATTCCCCATCCCACCAAGTCTTGAACCCCCACCACATTCTTGCCACCTGCTCTATCAACTGTCGCTGCACCTAGAGCCAACACATCCAGCAATGGGAATTTCATGCCATGGAAAACTTATTGGCATTTTGACCACACTACCATCCCAAAATCCAAGGAGGGGATAGTAAAGGTCCTGGACACTTCTAGGTGTCAACAATTATGCATGACCATCAACTACTCTGCCACTTTCCCTAGGTCTATGCAGAAGGCTTCTGCTCCTGTAGATCCCTATAGACATTTAGTGTCTCCTTGTGGGCCAAACTCAGATCCTTGTGAGTCACCACCATAGTAGGCCCCTTCTCCTTCACCTCCACAATGTTAGGTCCCACACACAAGCTCTCATCTTCCCCAATCTGAGAGGCGAGCAAGAGATGCAAAATCCACACTTGATGCTCCGCTAATGGCATTGCTCCAACATTTTGTGCACAAAATTCCTCTCCAATGGATGCTTTGGACTTGGCTGGGCCTAAAGTCCCCATCCTTAAGTCTCCCAGAACCACCTTACCAAAACCCAAAGCCACTATGTGGTCCATATGGATCAGGAAAAATGTATCAGAACAACAAAATGAAACTCAGAAAACAGAAAGGAGATCAGAAAATTTGAATTTGGTCAAAGAACAGAGGTATATTTTTATACTTCAGCGAATTCACTGGTTTACATAGGTGGCAAAAAAGTGATCACTGGAGCGAATTTGTCAATACTGCAGTGAATGCATCCCAACTGCAGCGAATGCACATTTGCCTCTTTATAGGAAGCGATGATTTTGTTACTGTAGACATAGGCGGAGAATTTAAAGGAAAAGACAACTTTTTGACTTCTAGAATTTGAAGAGGTTTCCCCTTGGGCTTGGGAAAACACCTCAACACGTTCAGAAATCTATAAAAGGGGGTTGAGAGTATGTTTTGAGCATAGGAGGCTTGTTTGAGTATAAGAAGAATTGGAAGCAAGATTTCTGTTGTTCTTAGTTTTTAGAGAGGCAAGAGAGTAGAGGGCAACTTTTATGTTTCACCCCCTTTGTTGTACTATTTCTTAAGAGTAATAAAACGAGGTAGCAAGGAATTTGCCATTACTAGTCAGTCTGGTTTCCCGCCATGGGGTTACTAGGTTAAAATCTTGGTGTTTGTGAGTTTTCGCATTTATATTTCTGCAAGTTTGTTATTCCAATCTATGCACAATAGTCATACCTTTTAAGCTATTTTATTTGTTTCAAGCAAGTAGCAAGTAGAATAAATTCTTGTGATTCTTAAATTCTACAAATTCAAGAGTTTACAGGCCATTTTGGTATCAGAGCAGTTTTATCTTTGTGGGTTTGTAGAAGTTTGTGTATGACAGTAACTACAACAGCACAAAATACTCAAATGGAGGAGTTGAATGCAAAGCCACATGAAGGGGATTATGGAAAACCAACAATGCTTGGGCAAACAACATGAGCACATGTCGAGGCAATAAGTAAAGATGGCACAAGAACAATCTTTCATTGGTGAGTTGGTAAAGACCCTCACCAAAAAACTTGGTATGGGGGAAGATGAAGCTATAGATAGTATGAAATTAGAGGATTTCTTGAAAGAGTCTGATCCATAAACAAGGGTGGATACTCCACATCGCTACTCATTAACAACAGATAATCATAGCATAGTGTTACACCAAACCAAAAGATCATCATGCAACACAAATGCTAGTAGAAAGGATAGTATTTTCTTAACCACTTAATGGAAAGCACCCTAACAACCTTTGCACAAACTTGCAATATCCTCACATGCTCATGCTACATGCTACATCCATTGCATATTGCATAATAGTGCAAAATCAAATGAAAGCTAAGAGAATGCTCTACTAACTTGTAAATGAAACAACACGAGTGAAAATTCACAATAAACACCATGACACAATAGTTTAAGCTGGAGAAACCCGATTTGGGAAGAAAACTCTAGCAATGAATCCACTAAAGTGCAGTTTTACAAGTTAACAGTCCTTCCTGGACTAAATTGGATGCCAATCAAATCTCGATCATCTCAAAACCTTGTAAATGTCCTTTGCAACTACTGTGTGAAAGTGTCAAAAAGAGACACAAAGTATCAACTGGTATTCCTCCATTATCAACCTAGCTGATACAACCTTCATCTCTGCTCCTAGGCTATGACCCTTAAAATTTGTCAAAACGAATTAGTTAAAAATTCCTCTTGAATGCTCTTCTACCACCATGGCTGGAAGATGCATAATCACTAACAATGAATGTGGACCTAGAGTGTCAATTGACTCTTACAGTCTTCTTGTAATGTCCCCTTCCTAGCCAGTTTGATAGGTGGGAGCAATTAGCCTATTCTAGGGTTCCCGTAGGCTAATGGTTGTTGGTTAGGGAACTTCAGAGAGGATTTCCAGCAGCTCTGGCACAATGGGATGGTTGTTTGAGTTCATCTTTTCTTTCTGAGGGTGTCTTGGACACAATTTCTAGGACTTACTATTTTTAGTAAGTCAGGTAGGGCCACCGGTGGAGTTGGTTTCGATATGTCTATTTTTAGTAACGTCGGTTGGAGTATCTAGCACTTGTTACATGCCATTCGAAGTGACCAAGGAATGATATATTAAATGTTGAAATATTAAGTTAAATTAAAGATTTAACTTATAATGTTTTAATATGAGTTGCTTTATATTATAAAGTAACTTATTAAAGGGAGTCATAAGTTGTTTTTAAAGTAAATGTGCTAGGTGTGTGGGGGCGCCCAACCCATGGAGACATAAGGAGTCAAATGTTATTAAATATTAAAAAAAATAAAAATATTCATCTTGGGGTGTTGGGATGAGGAGAACAAAATGAAAAGAATGAGCTCATTTTACACATCTATTGTCGTGCATAATATTTCTAAACTTGGTTTGTGAAGGAGTTGGTTTTTCCTTCTAGGGTTTGTGAGGACAAAAACCCTTACAGGGTACATCCTCCACGATGGTGAAAGATCCAATCTGGTGGATTTATGGTGGTTCTACTGCAGGGATCACAGTTGGATTCAATGACGAAGATCAATGATTCTTTGGAGCTGATTGAAAATGGGCCGTACCATTAGCAGGGCTGGCAGTTTTGTTTGTGGGCAGCATAAATCATTCATTGTTTGGCGATTACTGTTGGGATCATGCTGCTGATGATATAGTTTGAAACCAATACAGAAAAATAGAGTTTTTGGCAGGGTTTATTTGCTGTTACAGTCCTTAGCCAGGCCGTACAGGCCCTCATTGGGACGTGAGCCTCTTCTAGGGTGAAACGGCTTCATTTTGTGGCAGTTTTCTCATGTGACAAGGGCGTCTAGGGTCCAGAAGATCATCACCATCATTTGCACGGAGGAATAATCAAAGATTTATCCATTCGAAGCATATTTTGTAGCAAATCCTTGTTGGTTTTGTATATCAGATTGACAACATTGAAGAAATAAAAATGGGTATGTTACTGTATTAACATTTGAGCCATTTCATTGACTGGGTATTCGTATTCTCGAGTGTTTATGCTATATTTCCATTTGGGTATCTTTGCATGTCATGTATTTCTTTACTATTCTTCAATATTATATGTGCAAAAACAAATGAGCAAACAAAACACACTGCAGAGAATATAAACAAACAGAAAAAATTGGATACAAAGAAACTCTACAAACAGGGTGTATATTACACCTCCTTTCTCTATTTTCCTCTGTCCTTTGCTTGGAAGTCCAACAGTTGTTGTAACGCCCCCTGACAACTGAATGATCACCAAGAATTGTCTAACCGTTTGCCTCACCTGCATGGGAAGATCAAACATCCTCTAGCTCATCTTTAACAGCCTCCAATAAAAGAAATACTTGTCATGTCCCTATAATGATTTATAATTGAATTGTTTATTTAAATAATAAGTTAGCCTTATATAAACTAAATATATAATATATTTATTTAAAATATATTATTAATATGCATTATTTAATAAATAATATATTATAAATATATCTAATAATATAAATACAAATATTATTATCATTATCTTATATTGTAATATAAATATAAATAATAAAATATAAATCATATATCATTTATTATGATATAAATGATATAATATAAATAATATAAAATAAATAATATATCATTTATTATAATGTTATAATATAAATAAATAATAATATAAATAAACATTTTTTAACCTATCCTCTTATGATAAGGGAGTTACGTATGGTTAGAACTAGTTTTACCACAAAAGGGAATTAATATAAAGTAATAAAAATTATAAGAGGGTAAGTATGCCTTTTATCACCAAGCATAATAAGAGACGTGCCGCTTCGAACATATCCCTTGAAAGGGAAATAAATAAAAGTTGTGAGATAGAAGGAAAAGATCATCAGAAGAAAATATAAAAAAAAAGTATCGGATAAATACATATATTTAGATCTGCATTATATATATATATTTTTGAGTCATAAGTAGGAAAGATATCATAAATTAATATATAGAGATATGTACATCAATAGCAAAAGGGAGAAATGATTCAAGTAAAAATAAATATATATATAGTAGATAAAGGATGTGATGTCCCGATAGAGATCGGTACGATTAAACATTATTAAAAATTATATTTATGATAATACTATAATAATAATGATATTATAATAACAATAATAAATAATATAATATATATATATATATATATATATATATATATTTATTTATAATAGTAATATTATAATGATAATGAATAAGTAATATATTATATAGTTATGTTAATATAAAAATAACAATAGAATTCAAGTGCTGGCAAGCAATCAAATATATATACACATATCTGCTGGGTGGAAATATATATTATAAAATATATAAACGGCAACAGCAATACAATAAAAATTATATTACGGCAGCATAGGTAAGGAATCTCAGGTAAAGCTACAACAGGTAAGTAAGTATTTATATTTACTTATTCAATTTATGATTTGTAAAAATTTATATTTACTTGTTCAATTTATAACTTGTAAGATATAAATGATAAGGTTATTAAGTAGGAACTGATATATGTGTTTATGTATGAAATTTATATTTTAAATATGTATCTTGTATGATTTGAATTCATAAGTGATTTATTAACACCATATGTGGGAAAGAGTAGAAAGTGCCAAGAGGCCATTCATGGATATTATCACATAGAGGCCTTGTCACATGAGGTATGAGGTACCCATAGTGCAAGGATTGTGAATTAATGGCCTTGGCTACCTAGAGTACCAAGGAGTCTCACAGAGGCCTTAGCTCCAAGAGTACAAAGGTATTTCTTGAGTAAGGATGGGAGACATTAGAGCCCCATGGTGGATAATGGCAACTCTCATCTCATCTCACATAAGTTGTTAATAAATGACATATGAGAGATAGCAAGTGTGTAATATGTATAGATAAAGATCATAGATCATGTGAAGTATTATGATAGAGAATATGCAAGGCATATGAATAATAATCGTAAGAATAGCATGTGAAATATGAAAGATAGATAAGGGCAATAGTGTTAATCCACTCACCACTATGAAGAGTAAGGAAGATTAGGGGCGGGCAATCGACCAAGGATAGGTACGGGTTCATGGGGCTAGAGCACCCCTTCGAGCCCTTGTCTCAAGATGGTACCTTAGGGAGCAAGAGGTAGTCTTTTGACTTGAGTGGTCTAGAGAGCTCCAAGTCAAAGGAAGGTCCTAGAGTGGCCTGGGTCTAGAGTACCCTTCAAAGGAAGAATGACCTATACCATTGGCATTGTACCCTAACGGATTCACTCTCATAAGATGGAGGATTTGATTAACAAAGGCCCAAGTATATCTCTTCCAGAGAATCATGAAATGTATACAATCAATCTATGATAACAAATGGCTTATGTTTATAAATGATGATGTGATTTTGAAAGAAGATTTGAATGCTAATGTTCTCTTTGTAAGTTGAAATTGTGCAAGGTTGCAAAATTTTTGGCTTGCTAGAAGGGGACATTACAATACTGTCTCCTACCAAAGGAGAAAGAAGACAAATCATTGCTGCCATCAATTGTTGTGGCCCAAGAAGATAAACGGCTTGCAAATGTGAATAGAAGAGAAATCACTGCCAATGACAGCTATAGAAATTTCCTCCACTCATAATCCCACTGATATTTATTTTTGCCACAATAGACTACTTGCATAGAAAAGGGAGAATCTTACATAGCCACTGAATTCTTGTTGTGCAACTAAGACCTTGCATGACAACTAGGATCTTGTTATGTAGAAACTGGGATCCTCTTGTGTAGCAACTGAAACCTTGCACAGCAACTGAGATCTTCTTCAACATGGAAATATACCTGGATTGAGCTCCTTGATTGAAGTGGAGAAGAACCAATCTCTTGATCATAACCAAGACCTGATTTTCAGATCACCCTGATGGTCCAAATTATCTACTTAGTCTGATTTTTTGGATCATATTCACATGAAAATAAAGCAAAAATTTAAAGTCCATTTGAAGTAGAAACTAAAGTAGAGATAAAAACTTTTGATGGACAAATTAATGTTAAGAATTGTTAGATTCTTGGATTAAACAACTTGAAGTTTATTTTAGCGTTCATAAAGTAGATGGGGCACAAAGAATTTCATTTATGCGCCTCAAAATGGATGGGTATGCTCTTGTATGGTGGGAGAATTATATTGTGAATTGTGAAAAAGGAAAGAAGCCCATAGTAAGTAGTTGGGATGGATTCAAAGAATTAGTTTGTAGGAATTTGTATCCTATTGGACATAAAATCTATATTACACCAAGTTTTTGGGACAGGGACGACACGGGATGCATTTTTGGGATGGATTTTTTGGGAGCCCATTTTTTAGGGGACGGTAGGGGATAACTATTAAAAAATAGGAAAATTTAAAATATAGGAAATTTCAAATATTTTTATGATAACATTGATAAGGCATGTAATGTCCCTTTTTTGGCGCATAGATCTTTTGTGTGCATTTCAGCCATTCCTAGTCTTTAGGAGGCTATTAGCTTTGTTTGAGAGGACTCCAACGTTCTTGGAGTGGCCGTGGCTCAGTCTTGCAGAGTAGTTGTTCATGGTTTTAAGTTCGGCTAGTCATTTGGAGTTCTTAGATGCTTTCGGAATTCAGTTCTGACTTCTCAGGTGCTCTCCAACCTTATTGGAGAAACATGCTATTTTTATATAGTCACTTGACGGCCTCCGATTTCGTCCCAAGTTTTCTACTACACTTTGATATGGTCAGAGTTGTTCGATCAGTGCATCTTTGTGCTTTCCGTAGCTTGGGACTATTATCTGGTAGTTTAATTAATATTTCACTAAGGTTGCATAAGGTTTGGATTAAGTATTAGCAACTTTGTGTAATATTAATTTTAAAGTGGCGTTCCCCTCTTGGAGTGGATTTTTTTATATGGCATTGAGCTCAGTTGGTGTTCAGGAGTACAGTGATGCTTTCAGAAGCACTTTCGGCTTTCTGGTTTTCTCTCCAAACTTCCTGGAGAAGCTGTCTATTTATAGTAAGTCACCCAATTGGCATCATTCTTTATCCCAAACCTTGAAGATCATGTTGGTATGGTTTAATTTGCAATTCACTTCATTATGGGATTTTCCGTAAGTTGGGCGAGTTATTAAGCCATTTAATTAATATATTTGCCTAAGTTATCTAAAGTTGGGATTATTAAAAGATAACTTAAGTGTAATAGCTCTTTGGAAAGGTAATTAAGTGTTTTAAAAGATAGACACTTAAAAAAAGGGGCCTTGCACATGAAATATTAATATTATTTCAAAAAAGGTCTTTTTGAGAGGAAAAATATTATTATTTTGAGGAGAAATATGAAGAGGTAAAAAGAAAATAATATTCTATTTCCCTCAAAAGGTTATAAAAAGAGGACAGGAGCTCATTGTTGGGGTTATGTTTTTGATTTGATATTTTTATTCTACTGGATTGAACATGTGTGTTCTTCCATTATCTCTCGAGGACGAAAACCCTCTTGTAGATTCTCTTGAGGACTAAAACCCTCTTGTAGATTGGGTGTGGTTTCATTTAGAAACTACCAATGTGTTGAAGGTGGAATTATTGGAGCAATCTCATACAGAGTTTGCCATTGCACTCAATGGATTTTGAAGTCTTTGAAAGTTTTCATTTGAAGTTTGATGCTAGGGCCGTACAGTTCCAGCCATGGCGTGGGATACATTTGGTGATTTGTTTGATGTTTATCAAGTGCTATTGCTATAGTAATTTCCTTTTCACCTAGCCGCCTAGGTTTCTGATATTATCATGAGTTTTTGCTGCTGTTTGGAGTCCCTTTCATGGCAGGCCGTACTATCCATGCTGGCCGTACAGACTTGGATTTGGCGTGGTGGATTAGGGAGGAGAGTTGCCTAAGTTTGGGTGCTTATTTCCTTTGGTTTTGAGGCGCCAATGATAGTTGATAGACATTGCCATGAGTTTGGAGGTGGAAAATCTATGTTGTGGGACTGATGTTAGGGTTTATGCATTGTTGTCATAAGGTTTTCAGACTTGCAACAAAGCTACAACAATGACAGAAAAGACTTCGATCCGAACTTCCTTCATAGCTTCTTGTATGGTATATTTTGGTGTTCATATTGATCAATTAGCATGTTTCCTTTCATTTTTCATATGATTTCCATGAGCTAACTTGATACAGCAGTTCAAACAAGTTGGAAATCAGGGTTATTGAATGTTATTGCAGCCTATACTTACATTGAGAATATTTAATTAGTTGCAATATTTCATTGTAACCCCTGGAATGTATTACTGCCAGTGGGATTGATAGTTTAATGCTTTGATTTTCTTACCCCACTGAATAAGTGGTTTATTTGTAATGGCTTCTCGATGAATAAGTGGATGTGCTTAGGTTTCCTTCCTGTTTCTTCCACTGAACAAGTGGTTTCCCATTGCATAAGTGGATGCTTGCTACATAAGCGGATTCCCACTGAATAAGTGGAAGTTGTTTTTATTGCTGGTTTGTATTTGAATGCTAACTCGGAAGCACTTGTATGCTCTCACCTTGCTCGCATCAGGATCTGGGTGATCAAAAGAGTGTGGAAGAATCATTGCTGCACTAATCTTCAGTGTTGTCTGGTTTAAAAAAAATCAGGGCTGCATATTACAAGGCATTCATCATATACATTATAGAACCTTATTACATAACATTAGAGTTAAATCGAGATTTTACATGAGAGTCAATAAATAAACTAACAAAATTTAATTGCTTTCATTGTCAATGTGCATATATATTATATACAAATTACAACAAAATGGTCAAAGCCTGCAAATTTCAACTACAAAATGACGAAAACATAGAAAATATGCTGCTGCCCCTAATCAGCATCAAATCGGAGTTTGAGTCTGAGTCATTGCCACTATGAGGGATTGCCTCATCCAATGGAACCCCAACCAATCCCTCCTGTGTCTCCTCCTCATCAACTTGCGTGGCATCTTTAGGATCAACGTCACAATGTGCGGTTGGAGTCTAACGATACTTAGGAGTCTATTGTCATGTCCCCTTTTCGAGCTAAGGAATTAATTAATAATATAACTTAAGTTGTCTCTATAACTTTATGTTATAACTTTGCAGAAAGGGCAGCTTATGTTTTATTATTAAATTAAATTTTCTAGAAGTGTTATTATAAAGTGTTTTTAAAAGAGGGCCTAAAAATGATGACAAAAAGGTGTTGCTGGGACCAAGGTACCTATTGAAATATTAAAATTAAGAAAGAAAAGGATATTTTAGACACTTCTAGAAGAAGGCTAAAATTAGTAAACAAGGGATTTTATAAGGAGCTTGGCTGAGGAAAAGACATTCAGAATATTTTATCAATTTGATTTCTTCAATAGCTTGGACCTTGTGTTCATGTATTTGCTCTCGAGGATGAAAACCCTGGGTGCACAGGTGATCGGAGGACAAAACCCCTTCGGTTTCTAGATGAGTAGAGGACAAAATCCCTCTTGTTTGTAGAGGTGATTCCACTCAGGGATCACATTGGTGCTGAATGTTTCCAGCTTCTTTTGGTGTTTGGTGTGTATATTCGACAGATTTTGTTGTGGATTTGAGTGATTTGTGAAAACTTTTAGATTGTGAAGATTGCTATAGTGATCCGTACGGCTACAATTCTGCGCTATAGTAGTTGCTTATTTCGTGTGAGTATCTAGATTTCACAGTTTAGTTGGTGGGTTTCTAGTTTGATAAAGATTTGCATATTTATGTGTGTAGGGTTTCAATTTTAAATCATTACTATGTTTGCTAAGACAACAACAAATGTTATTACCAAGTATCACTCTTTTTAAGGGTGGTTGTTGTTTCATTAATTTCTGATTGTACCATTATCTTAGCATACTAGCAACTTAATAATAAGTGCAGTATTATATAACTTCTTGTTGGTATCTTGCTACTGGGCTGCACTCTATAAGTTTCTTTTTAGAAGACATCAATATCTACTGTGCATCATCCTTTGAGCGGCTGTACCACATACTCAGCTGTTGTATAGGAAAGGTGCCATATTTACTAGTTGTAGAGGACTGTCCTAGCCATAGTACAAGTTGAGCAAAGATTTAATCAGGTCGAACATATCAGCAATTGCTGGGTAAGTATTAGTTGCTGTTATTTAATTAAGCATCCAGTTCACAGACCGTACAACAGGGTTTAGGGGATTGTTATCAGAATTTTTGTTTCCAGTAGTTGTGGATTGCTATCACTATTATCAGGCCATCCTATTGCTGATTTCAGTTGTTGAATAGTGGGTTGTTGTTAACATTATTCCAGATCTAATCTTTGGGATGTAAGTTCATGATACTTGTTTGCATTCATTATTGGTGCAAGGGTTTCCTTAGTTCCTACTAACCCCATTGCTTACAACAACATTTGGTAATTGACTGAATACAATCATTTTTCTGATCATACAATTTGCTATTTACATCAGTTGCATAAGAACAAATTATTGCTAGGGTTTACTTGTAACATCTTTCCGCTATAATTATTGCTATGTTGGAAAGTGACTTTGGCAGTTATTGGATAATTTCAGTATTTGATTTGCAACACATTGTTGGTTAGATCATCCTAACCGATCCTCCAGTAATATTATTTATTATGGCTAACTCAATAGTCAATCATATGTAATACCATTCTGTGCGGTTCTCCACTAGAATAGCTATTGATTTCTATAGTTGCATGCATGGGCTGTGTGGCCTGCCGCCAGCAATACAAAATTTAATTTGATATTCTAGTCACCGTATGCTCACCCTGCCCATTCTGGGATCTGAGTGATCGGAATGTGATGGAATTTTGTATATTATTGTCAAGTTGCCAAAATATCTAGTTTGGGACATTACAATGGTATTAGAGCTGGTGATCTTGCTAGCTTGTTCAGTTGCAGAGTTTACCAAATGTTCAGTAGTGACAAAATTCAAAAAAAGTTCAAAGCCATGATTCTGCTTGCCTATGAATCATGGCACTAATAAGAGAAATAGATGTGGGAAAGATGTTTTACAGAGTAGGGAAAAAACTTGAGCTTCTGCTACAGTTGAAAGATGATCTACTCAACATTTTGGAAGACGTGGAAGATTGTTTATCCATGGTAGAACAATCACATTTTGAGATTATGCAATGGGCGGTAAATCCTTCAATGATTTCTTTGGTTAACTCCAAGCTTTTGAGACACCCAGACAAAGAGGTGAGACTTGTAGTTATCACTTGTATTAGTGAAATTACAAGAATAACAACACCTAAAGTTCTTTACAACAACAAAGCTATGAGGGAGATATTTTAGTTGATTGTGGAAAGTTTTCAAGGTTTAGATGAAATCAAAGTCCTTTTTCTAAGAGGGTTACGATTTTAGAAGTTGTTGCAAAAGTCAGATCATGTGTTGTGATGCTAGATCTTGAATGTGATGATTTTATTCATAAAATGTTTCAACATTTCTTTGTTACTGTCAGTAAGAATCATGCAGAAAATCTTGTAACCTCAATGCAAACAATTATGACTTTGATTCTAAATGAGAGTGACGATAATTCCCAACCACTCTTATTAGTTTTATTGGGTATTGTGAGAAAGGATGAGTGGGAAGTTTCACTAGCTGTGCATGCACTAGCTAAAAATGTTGCTTAGCTGTGCATGCACTAGCTAAAAATGTTGTTAAGCAGTGTGAAGAAAAGTTGAAGCCATACTTAACAGTAGAAATGACAACTAAAAGATTTACTCCAAGTGATCAACAGAAAAAGAGCTCTCCTATTGCGAGAAAGAAAGATGATAGAAAAAATGATCTTATAAGACAGAAATGTTGCTTCTCATGCAAAGAACCCTGGGAGCCAAGCCACAAATGTCTAGGCACAAAAGACAAGTGCACTATGTGGAAGTGTTGTCAGATGAAGAATCAGAAGGGCCAGAAAAGAAGACCATAGAACCAGAAAAAGTGATAGATACATCAAAACCTCAAAGTGTCAAGGAAAAAATTGTGATGGTGGAGCATGAGAAAGAAGAAAAATCAGAGTTGCAAGTCATTGAAAGGAAGCAAACCTTGGAGGAATCCACCATACAAGTGGAAGGTATGGAATTTAATGTAGAAAAAGATATCTTATTGACTTTTGAGATTGTAGGTTAGCAAAAGAATTATCTTAATGAAGTCAAGGAGGAAGCATCACTCGTTGAATGCACAAGTGTGAATGTTGTACATGTTCTGTTGGCACGTGCCTCAAAATTTTTAAAATCCCCATGGTTGTGCCTTTGTTTGCCTTGGCCTATTTGACCCATTCTTTATAACCAATTTGAGATATTCTAAGTGGGTTCCCAGTGTGTCAAAATGCAAGAGAAAATCCATAAAAGTCTAAGTCTAGGATGATTCTGGCCTTTTTCCCTTGGTTTTGTGCTTGTGTCGGCTTTTCGAAGTTTCGAGGTTTTTCGTACCAGTGTGCCATCCTTATCGGACTTGAACTTCACCTTGGTTCCTTGCTTATTTTCCTAAGTCTTTTGGGATTGCGGTGTCGGGCGTTTCCTTTTTCCCTTTGATATTTAGGCATGAGTTTAGGAACCTCCTTGATCCCCGACACTTCACAACTGCCAAGTCTTTCGATGTCATGAGTTCGGTCATCCTTGGTTTTCTTTGCCTTTTGGGCAGATGATTTGAAGTTGCCTTGACCCCCAATCCCCGACATTACATAACTTATAAGTATTTTGGGATCGCAGTGTCGGGCATTCTTGGTTTTCATTGCTTTTTGGGCATGTGATTTGTGGTAGCCCCGATCCCCGACACTTCATATTTGCCTAAGTCCTTCGGGATCGCAGAGTCGGAGTGGTGCTTGATCCGATTCAAAAGTGGAAGGTCATTTGGCGGAAGCCCGATTTGTTGGGGCCCCATGAGTTTGCTTTCCTGTTGTGGCGCCCTTTGTTTTTCTTTGGACTTCAAACTTTGGGGAGTCTCATACTCCTGTTCAAAAGTGGAAAGATGTTTAGCGAAGGCGCGACTTGCCGAAGCCTGATGAAGTTAGCCTTGACTTTATATTTCATCGAGGTTGCGGGGAGTCTCCTACTCCCGATCCCAAGGAAGATAGTTTGGCGAAACCTGATGCGCCGAAGCCCTATATGGTTCGCCTTCCCTTTGTTTTTTTGGACTTCGGACTTCGGGAGGGTGCTCGATTCTCTCGCTCAAGTGGAAGAATGTTCAGCGGAGGCCAGATTGCCGAAGCCTGATAAGTCGGCCTTACCGATTGGTGCACCCTTTGTCTTTGTTGGTGTTGCGGGGAGTCTCACACCCCTGATTATGAAGAATACTTGGTGAAGGCCCGATTTGTTGGGGCCCGACGAATTTGCCTTCCAATCCATTGGCTTATCAATATGCGATGGGATGCTCTAGCGACTCTCCGGACGCCATTAATGATCATTTTGGAGCCCAATGGCATGGTAGGTGAGCTCCATCCGCTCCAGGACTATCATGGACCCTTCTGTAATAAATTTTGTGCCAGAGCATGGGCGAACACTTCAAATTTGCAGAGTTTTTTGGTACAACCCATGTGGTCGTGATGCAAGCAACATGGTCGCCTAGTTCATTTCCAGTGGTCAAGGCTCTCCTTCCAAGGCTCCTTCAAGGATTGAACGAAATATTTAAGGGAATTTGCATTCATTTGCAAGGGATGGAAAACATTTTAGTTGCAGAGTAGAGCTGAAAAAGATAGAAAAATTTGTATGAATCCTAGTGTTTCTTCCAGTTACTGGTTTTAGAGCAATTGTATTGTAATATTTTCTGGATTCTCTTTCAAAGGCTATGAAAGGGCATTGTAATATTCAAAGAATGAACTGAATGTGCAGATTGAACATCATTCCAAGTGTCTCCATAAACATTCTATGAGTTTTTGGTAATTTTGATAAATTACTCATCACATTTGCTGATGCGAATATTCTTCATGATTAGTTGATTGTATGGATTGTAAAACACCTCTGTAATGCTATTGCAAGGTATCTTTTCATGAGAATGTATAAAATTTGTGGATTGTTTAAGGATTATCAAAGAATGTTTGGAATTGTGTTCTGCAATCTTCTAGCTGCTCGTTTGTTCGTGTAGAGCCTAGCTTATGCAACAGACTATCAGTTATTGCCTTTGTTGCTACCTTGATTAGGTGGCAAAATCTGATTATAGTAGTGTCCCCGTTGACTAAGTATTCAGACTTTGCTGCCCTAACTGGATATAGGCACTAATTTGCTGTTTGTCAACTTTCCTCTTTTCCTTCACAACACTCAAACACAACAAAAAAAACTTAATCTTTTACCTTATTTGTGTTGTTTGTCCTACCCACATCCATGTTTAGATGTACGCTATTGCATTAGGGGCTATCAAAGCATCATTCTAGACTCTCTGTATGGTTGTATATCTGCTTCTTGAAGGTGTAATACCACTGAATTCCTTAAACCAACATACGGGCTACTTAGTGACATAAAATTGGAGTGCCTATGCATCGAGTATGGTTGACCCAGGGCTTTAGTTTCCTATTGCTATCAATATTTTCTGTCATACACCTTAGGGAATACTCCCCTTGGTCTAGCAGAGCCAGAAGAAGGTCTTACCCACCTTATCATTGTTGTCCTTAGTTGCCTCATCCTGAGTATAAGTTTGCAATCTTTGTCTTGAGTTTGACACCCCTGGCACTTGAGAACTAATTGGATTTAGGGATTTGAGGGGTCTCAACTTTGAGCACCAACAAGATTGGTGCCGTTCCCAGGTGTAGGCAGCTGGAAACATTTTTAACGCCCCAGTAATAGTGGTTTGCAGTTGTGCATTGTGCTTGGGTAAGTTGGCATCCCATCAACTCACGCCAACAAGATTGGTGTTGTTGTCGGGGGCAGATTAAGTTCTTGGTTGTTGTCCCGAGTTTTTTGCTGATAAAGAAAAAAATTTCTTCCCAAGTGAAGAGTGGCGACTTTGTTTGGTTGAAACCCATCAAAAGTACAAAGAAAAGAATCAAAGATGCAAAGATCAAGCATTCAAAGAATTCACAAAAACCTAATGATATGGCAACACACTCAGGGAGGCAGTGTAGTGCCTGAAAAGCTACGAATAAAGGTATGTCTACTAAGTTCACTCTCCAAAGAGATGAAGTTGGTCCTTCTATTAGAAATGATGTGCATGAATATCCGTATAGTTCAAATGATTCCAGTGATAAAAGAGTTAGATCTAGTAGAAGAAATCGTAGACATGAATTTGGTATGTCAAGAGATTCAATGAACATGCTGGAGGAGATAGAAGCAGACCTCAAGAGGCACATCATGAAGATTTGAATGCCCCAAATCTTACGAATATAAGAACTCCAAGAATAGGATCACATCCTAATTCCCCTACCTCTGCACATAGGACTGAACTTGAACAAGATGCTTCTTTCCATAACGCCAATGCTGCTACACAATCAGAAAATGAGCGTAGGGATAGAGAAATTGATGAAAGGTTGGATATACTTGATCACCTTAGATAGAGACAGAGGGAGCTGCAAGATCAAATTGATTTGCAACAAGCTCATCTTGCATAGAATGCTCAACAGCAAAATCAACCTCAATATTATAATGTTTCTATTCAGCCTGCGGTAAATCAACAACCTAATTAGTAGCAACATAACCAACAAAATGCAAGAGCCATTAACAGGAGGCATGCTCAAAGATATCCACCACCAAGTCATCCCCTGGGAATGGAAAGGTATAGACAGTTGGAATTTTATGGCAGCCCGAATTACCCCAACCTAATACCAAATGAAATCAGGGGTAAGGTGCCTAAATTTCAAGGTAATAACGCTGTCACCGGTGAAGAACACCTCAGGAGATTCATCAATGTGACTAATGAGTATGTTGTGATGAAGTTGTTTGTACAGTCATTAGAGGAAAGTGCAAAAGAATGGTACAGAAGTCTTCTAGACATCAGCATTGACTCATGGGATGAATTCATGAATTAACAACAATAAAAAAGGGTATAAATGAGACTGTTGCTGAATTCAACAGTAGGTTTGTCATGACAATGAGAAAAGTGCCTCTTAATCTAAGACCAAATGAATCCATGTGCTTGGTTCTTTATTGTGGAGCATCTGATGCAAAATTAGGATATTGCCTCTACGAAAAAAAACCCTCAAACTTTGAGAGAGGCTTACACCATGGCAATCAATATAGAAAGTAACATGAGGGCATCTGGGAAACATGTCAAAAGAGTTGATGTGAAGATTCTAAAACCAGATGTGGCAGCCTCAAGCAAGCCTCTTGCTACTGAAGACAAATTAGATAAATTGATGGGGGCAATGAAAGATTTGTCTTATTGGGTTGCAAGAAACAAGAAAGGTTTGCCTCCTAATGATGTTGCTACTCACTTCAATGAGGGCTAGAGATTACATAATAGGCCTTACAATACTGATTGGTCCAAAAGACCAGGGCAAAATGATAAAAAGGTTGTTCCAAGGCAAGGAAATCCAAGGCCTCAAGACAAGGATACACCTGACAAGGATACACTTGAGCCTTTGAGGAAGGATCATGTGAATGCTTAGGATGATGCATTGTGGTGTGAAACATGCTTCTTACCTTATGATCCAACAAATTGTGTTGTTACAGTTGGGACGTCAAAGGACAAAGAGTTCCCAAATGAAGAAGGGACCCCCGAATATTATGAAGATGTTGATGTAGATCAATTTGATGAGTATGAGGAAGATGGATTCTTCCAATATGACTTTAATGAACATCAAGTGCAGTATGAGCTGCCAGCCCATGATTTCCAACATCTCAAAGAACTCATGCAACAGAGATACAAAAGGGCAAGACCTTCGAATGAAGACATTTGTGATATCTCGATGTTAAGGCATTGTTTAAATTAAAGATTTAAAAGTCATGATAAAGTGGCGAAGTTGCTTTCTTGAAATGTGGTTTTTGTCATGTCCCCTCCATAGTCAATTTAAAGGATAGAGAGAGCTTCTGGTAATAATTGTGTATGTATTAAATAAACATATATTATTAATATATAATATTTAATAAATAATATTATTATATAAATATTAACAATTTATAAATTATTATAATTATAATCATTATAATATAATATCTTAATACTATAAATATATATAAACTAATATTTACAATAAATTCAATTTATAAATATAATAGTAAAATATGAAATATATTAATATAAAGTTAAACTCCCTAAGATGGCAGCGCCTACATAACAAGACAAACTGTCTTATTTAAATGTATGAAATAATAGACTATGAGATAGCAGCGATCTTAATATAGGAGCAATTATGGAAGATAAATAATAATATGAAAGGGGAGGCACTCAAATATGAGAAGTGTATGTTTAAAGAGATGAAAGGCAACGATCGCTAAGTAATGTGATTCATCATAAAATGAAGCGCTTATGAATATTAAGAGTATTAACAATGCAAAACGAACATTGTTTTATAAGCGCTCCCACATAAGACAAGCAAATGTTATTAAATGTATTTGCAAAGAGTAGCGATTGTTTTTAATAAAGGCAATTATTATAATGAAAAGGTGCATGTCTTATTACAGCCGACTCCCTATGAATGATCACATCTTTTGGTGAAGAGGAAAGAAAGGAGGTATATAAGAAGGATTGAGTGTAGAGAAGAAGGCAAGAAATCAACGATATATATCTTCCGAGTCTAAAGAAGATATTTCTGAGTATAAAAAAAACATTTGAGTTTAAATATAATTTTGATATATATAGAACAGCAAGAAGAAATAATAGATATATTCTGAATCTGAAAATATATATTTCTGATATATATGTATATATGCAATCATTGATAACAGCAGAGAATTATTTCTTGCAGCCATTTTATCAGGCTATAACTCTATCATCCTCTCATTCTATTAATCTATTATTTCCATCATTCTATTATTCGATTATTATATCATTCTTTCACTCCATTCTTCTATCATTATATCATTCTATTCTATTATTCTATTATTCTATTATTCCATCATTCTATTATCATATCATTCTTTTATTCTATTCCTCCACTCTTCTATAATTCTATCATTCAATTATAGCTCTTAATTCTGATCTATAAAATAACTATGCTTATATACATATATAATATATCCATGATATACAAGGGATCAGTATATTCATGACCTGGACTTTAATCTTTCTCTATTGCCCCTCATGAGGATTGGTTGGGTTGTTAGGGAAATATGGTATTAAAACGTGGCCCTAGGTAGGTGAGAGGTAAGCCCCGAAGTTGTATGGATGGGTGTTCCTGAAGCTATCGGGCCAAGTGGTGGTATTGACGGATGTTCATGAAACCCTTGGGCCTACTCCCCAATGTGGTATTGATGGGTGTTCATGAAGCATTGGGCCAGGTGGTGGTATTGGCGGGTGTTCATGAAACCCCTGGGCCTACTTGTGAAGGGAATAGTTTTCTAGCACCCTAACATGATTATTCCCCATCCTGTAGGGTTGATGATTAGGTTAGATTAAGGATTGGGGCTTGGATATAGTAATCACCGAGTATATTATGAATACTAATTAGTCCCTAGTTTTAATGATCTGATTTAGGGTACAATAAGTATGTTGAAGTATGTTATGAACTGATTATTATCTAATTTATTGATCTTTAATATTTCTAATGTCCCTTTCTAGTGATCTAATTGTGTACAAGTAAAGGAACCAAGAATAATAAAAAAGGGGACATTACAACATTAAGGCCCTTACTGATGTAGCTGTAATGCAAGTCTAGAGTGAGTACCAACTAAGAAATAGGCAAGTAAACCCTCGAGGTGATAGTCAAGATGCAGTAGCACCAATAATGTCCAATACACCTACTGATAAAGGAAAACAAAAGGTTGACGTTGATGCTAGAAAATTTGACACCGCAAGAAAGAATGTGAGCAAAGTCGTAGAGAGATCAACACAAAAGAAAAGATCACCTATGCATGATGCCCGTGTGTTGACGAAGAGTGTTCTAAAGAACAAAAATGTAAATGTACTAGTAGGCAAGGTTCAAAATTTGAAGGTGGTAGAAGTTGGCAACAAGCAAGATCAAGCAAAGAAGAGTCCCCAGGGGGGACAATCTGCAACTAAGGCAATTGGAAATGACAAAGTTGGTCAGGTAATGCCTTTGTCTAGCCCTTTACATGATTATGTCCCTATTGACATGGCTCTAAGTTTGAGTCAAATGAAAGTTCTGGTTCCATTCCCTGAGATACTTAGAATCCTTGAACATAAGGACAGGGCCCTGCAATATATCACGGCTCCAACCATATTTGAGGACCAAACAAATCCTTTGGATGATCCTGTAGAGGATACAATTGTTGAGGCAACCACTCAAGAAATACTTGAGGTTTACCTTGGTACAATATCTGCAAGTAATCCAACCATGGTTGATCCTTTTTATACCTCATTGTTGATAAAGAGATGGTTGGTGCATAATTGCATGTTAGATTCTAGTGCATCAAGTAATGTGATGCCTTTAGAAGTCATGAACTTTTGGGGCCTGAAAGTTTCTAGGTCTTATGGCAAGTGCTATGCAATGGATTCCAGAGAGGTAAATGTTATCAGGGTTGTTAGTGGTGTAGAGGTTCAACTTGCTGCATATCCTGGTAAATGTTTCTTGATTGACATAATCATTGTTGATTGCCCAGCCAAGTGGGGTATGTTGCTGTCAAGAAAATGGGCAGCTTCGATAGGTGGTAGCATACAAATGGATTTATCCTATACCACCATACCGGTCAATGGAAAAGAGGTGCAGTTGCGTAGAGAAAAGAAAATGAAATGTATTGTGGAAGATCTAGAAAAGGCAAAGGATGAGATACACTATGAGAATGGTGATCTTGATAACATTGTCGGGAACTTTGATGATAGTATTAACAATTGTATTGACCTAACCTCATGCCCGACACCTTCTTGCCCTAAAAGGAATGATGTGTGGAAAATGTATTTTGATGGTGCTTGTTCACAGGAAGGAAACGGAGCGGGTATTGTTTTGACCTCTCCAAATGACACATCTTACAGGTTCACTTTCAAGTTGAATTTTGGATGCACCAATAATGTAGCAGAATATGAGGCTCTGCTACTCGGGTTGAATATTGCTGCCAAGTATGGAATTAAATGTCTCAATGTGTTTGGTGATTCTGAATTAATAGTATCTCAGGTTAGAAGTTCATATACAACAAAAGAGAAAAGATTGAAAATGTATAGGAATGCTGTATGGGATAACATTGGGTTTTTTGATGCTTTCGGTATCAAATGGCCAGATAGAAATGAAAATGTCACAGCAAATGCACTTGCTGTTATGGCCTCAAAGTTTGATGCATCTTTGTCATCGCCTCATTGCACTTATTGTGTTGAGGTCCTCACTAGGCCTAGCATTCCTGACAATATATATAGCTGGCAAGTTTTCAATGATGACAAGCATGTCTATGATTTCTTGAATGACATAAGTGATTTTGAAGACTAGCAGATTGATTGACAGCCAATGATTGAGGTAGAGGATGGAAAGGAGACTTTGTTCATAAATGAGGTCATTCAACTCAAGACCAATACCATTCCAAGAGGTCTTGTAGCTTTTGAAAGAATGTTTGATAGTAGTGATTGCTACAAGACAAGGAGCAAACCGATCAATGAGGATGATGTAGAAGGAGCAAATCTGAGACAGAATCAGCTCCAAAGATGATCTACATTGGGAGGAAGTTGAGGCTGCCAGAGAAGCAATTGCTGATTAGTTTGTTGAGGAGGTTCAAGAAGTGTTTCGCATGGTCATATAATGAATTGAAAGTTTATAGGGAAGACCTGTTTCAACACACTATTCCTTTAGAACCTGGGGCAAAACCATTTAGGCAAAAGCAAAGGCCTATTAATCCAACACTGGCCCCTCAGATGGAAAAGGAGTTAATGAAATTGAAGGAGAGTGGTATAATCAAGGCAATTAGGCATTCATAATGGGTTCCAAAGCTGGTGCCTGTAAGAAAGAAGAATGGGGACATAAGGCTTTATGTAGATTTTAGGAATTTGAACATTAAGTCTCTCAAGGACAACTACCCATTGCCCAGTATGGACCATTTGTTGCAGAAAGTGACAGGGTCTGAGTTAATGTCAATGATGGATGGCTTGTCATATCCCTTTTGGGGATATGAAGCTCTAATTCCGATTTTCTGCTAAAACCTAACTCTGCCCTGAATTTCTGCATTTTAGGGTTCTGCCCTAAACCTAACTCTGATTCTGATTTTTATATTTCAGCATGCAAATAACTCCACAAACATGATAAATAAGCATCAAGGAAATACTTCACATAATTTGCCCATTCAATGAGATGAATCACACCATGAAATACTCAAGATAAATGTCTCCAATCTAATTATGTCTGCTGTAGCAAATCTGAATAATGCAGTCTTCAAATGCAAATATATAGAGCTAGGGCAAACAGCTACAAGCCTTACAACATCTTAAGGATTGCTAGCAATGATTACATACCAAGTATATATAAAATATGCATGAATGTGATCTCCAAAGGTGGGTGCACTAGGTTGGATGATGGCTGCTATAACCTTCTGCTGTAACCCTAGTTTGGGCAGCCAATGAACATGCCCAGATCTGCCTTAAAGGTGATTTGCTTGCCCTCCAAGAGGTGCGCTCAAGCTAGGGCAGTCTTCTTCTAATGATGAACAATTCTCTCCAAGTAGTGCCACAAATGTTCTTCAAAATAGATCTTCTATTCTGCTCTAAACAATGAAGTGCAATTGAATTCCCGTGATGGAATTCTCCTTAGGAAGAAGCTAGGGTTTCGTCCAACTTCTCCAATAAGACTAGAGGTTTTCGTCTCTAAGCCTTCTCCACAAGATGCTTTGACAAATGATGAATGATTGATGATTTGCAATGTCAAATGACTTAGTATATATACACATAATACCTCATCTCTCCCTCTTGGCCGACCTAGGCTTAGGTGCATGATTTGAATTGCATTCTTTCCCTCCTAGAGGGCCGACCCCCTCCAAAGGCTTCTTGTCTAGTGAATGGGCGCCAAAGAGAAGTAATTTAGTCATTATTTTATTTCTTTAATTCTTTCCTTCAAGCACCATAAGTGATAACGATAATCAATTATAGGAAATATGATATCTCTTGTGAAATGCCAATATATCCAAGATCTCCATGCTGAAGATGATTCGCCCAAGTGAGAGATGATCTCCATGACTCGCCATACCAAATATCCATGAGAAGGCATCCAGAGGTGAAATGATAGCAACATGTGAAGCCCGAACCTCTGCCCGTACCTTGAAGTCCGTTGGAAAATGCAACAATCCCTGGATGGTGACCATTCCGGCAAAAAGGGATATGACATGGCTTCTCAGGCTATAATCAAATAATGTTCAAGGAGTCCGAGTAGTATAAGACAACCTTCACCACCCCTTAGGGGACATTTGTGTATGTAAGGATGCCCTTCGGACTCAAGAATGCATGGGCCACTTTTCAAAGGGCAATGGATGTCGCATTTGCTGGATTGATAAATGAAATCATGGTGGTATATCAGGATGATTTGACGACCTATTCTAGGAGTAGAGATGACCATTGCGAACACTTGGAGTTGACTTTCCAACGATGCTCAGAGTATGGGATTTCCTTAAAACCTAAGAAGTGCACTTTTGGTGTTGAGGAAGGTAAGCTTCTGGGGCATATTGTGTCCAAGGATGGTGTCAGGATTGATCCAAAAAGGGTCAAAGCAATTGACCTCATTCCTCAGCCCAAAACAGTTAAAGCAGTGTAATCCTTCTTTGGGCAAATTAACTTTGTTAGGAGGTTTATCCCTAACTTTGCTGAGAAGACATAGGCAATTTCCAAGGTTCTTAAAAAGGGACAGTGGGCTGGCTGGGATAAGGAATCAACTGACTCTTTCATGGATATTAAAGATGCACTTAAGAAAGCACTAGTATTGGTTAGTCCTGACTATTCCAAGCCTTTTCAATTGTTTTCTTTTGCTTCTTTCTACACCATTGCTGCAGTGCCACTTCAGAAAAATGTCGATGGATATAGCAACCTTTTGCATTCTTTAGTAGGTCATTAAACTTGCTAATGCTAGAAACTGGGATTGTAACACTTTGTCAAGCATTTATAAGAAAATAATTGCTTCCTCAAATGCATACAACCTTGTTAAGAGAATAAATCAGGCATTAGGGTTATACTTATTGTGTTGTATTTGATAGAATAGAAGATCCTTAATTTTTAATAAGCATGTGCAGTTTGCTGATGAATTATTCCTTAATCAAATCACATATCATCTGACATTGACTGTTCTTAAAGATTCACACATGCTGAATGAAAAGCTTCCCTGAACGGTTCATCATGGTTGTAGAAATCAGGAAAATTTGCAATTTATCACGATTAATCAGCACTCAGCCCCAGCGTTGATTTTTTTTTCCAAAAAAAATCTGGGTTTTTCATAGTAATTGATCAAACTGATTTTTTAACCAAAATTGTGTTTTTTTAAATTTTTTTCCTTATTTTTTTCTGATTTCTGCAGCAATTTTTTCTATTTTTTCCCTAACCCAAACCCTAACTTGGTTTTTCCCGATTAATTGAAAAAATCTTTATTTTTTGATTTGCCTATTTATTCCCGAGAAAGATTTTTGATACTATGCCCTGAAGCAACTAAAGAATTGCATACCTCAGGAATGAAATCTAGCCAGTAAACTTAAATGCTACTTCTCTATGGCAAGAAGATATCACTTTGACAGTCTTATTCAATTTATCATTCCACACTTACCATTTGTAAATATATCCTTGTTGCTAAACTGCGATTGCCACACATTGCTATAAAATGCTTTAACAATTGATATGCATAATTCCTCTTTAAGGGAAATAACTCTCTCTCTCTCTCTCATGTGGCTGATTCTGATTTAGCCCATAGTCCAGGTTCTCTCCCATAATACAAGAAAAAAATTCTTGATCTTAGATACATCTTAAAGGTTTTATTAAGAAGCATGTGACATTTTTAGCAATTTACACATCCCTTATGATTATTATTCTTTTAATTTCCCTGAAGAGTGGTCTCATAGGAGACTTGAAACATCAGAATTAAAAACATTACACAGTTGTATCCAGAAACATGTTATTATGTCTGACTATGAAAATATAAAATCTTCAAATATAAAGCAACTTAGATTCTTTTGTAGGGTTCGTTTTTATTAGGATCATACTCTATGTTTTCTTTAGTAGAAAAAGCATTTGATGATATTCCTTTTCTGTTACATCTTCTGGATGCAGCTTAAAGAATTTATTGAGAAATACATGGCACCTCTGAAAGTTACTTTGGAAGCTGCTGAAGCTTTCATTGAGCAGCGGCCAACATCTTCCATGAAGGTATGCTTTTTACCTCTGTCTTCAGGGTTTTGGATGCTTTCAAATCTATATATCATTTACAGTGGGAGTGAGTGTTGGACTCATCTCTGAGTTGAAGCAAGAAGGATTTCATATTGTTCTCTCTTTTCTTGTTAATTAGGTTGATAAATATTCTTTCTGAAAAAATGCAAAACTTAAAAAAGGCAATTTTCTCAGCTCATAAATAATAATTATTAATATAATTAGAACTTAGAACATGAGCATCCACACAATGTAAAATGTTGTGAGAGACAATTGTAAGGTTTGTGTACATATTTTGTGTAAATGCTCAATTATTTAAGTACACTGCTTTCAGAATTTGATGAGCTATGTTACTCAAATTATATGTTCTTTAGGATTTAAATCTGAGGCTTTGCCAGTAGACCCACAATGATTTGCATCTTGAGCACAACCAAGTTGACAATGTTCTTGTTAGTGGTCTCCACTAACAGCAGATGAAATGATACTGCAATCATCAGGGGCTGCATTAGAACTACCAATTTGAAAAATGCTATGTTATCAGGTTCTGCAGGAACCTTGGCCAAACCCAAACCGGTCTGGACTGGGTTTTGATCCTAGGCTGGGTCCGGCTTGGGTTTGCCTATGATCCTGCCCTGGGCCTCTGTCATGCCTGAATGTACACAGGCAGGACTCTGGGTGATCCTGGGGCAGTTCTGCCTGGGATCCCCCCCCCCTTTTTTTAAAATAGGAAAAGCAAAAAAAAATAAAAATTCTAACCCTAACTAACAACTTTCCTTAGTCTCAATTGAAGAGGAGGGGCATGAGGCTGCTACACAGTGTCATTTACATGGTGCAGCTAGTGGGCATGGCACCGGTGCTGCTTGTCCTTCCAATGAACCAGCTGAGACATTGATGCTCTTGATAAATAGCAATATGATGATTTCTATTGATTTTACATGTGCAGATGCACTAATATAAACCATTTTGATTTATGATTTACCTTCAACGTTTGACAATTGAGAGCTGTGTTCTGTATTTAATTTTGTTCATTTTGAGCAAATATGTGTGTGTGTGGGGCCAAACTCAGCATACTGAACCCGGGGAAGAAAAAAATTGGCGAACTGCCAAGGCCGAACTGGCAACATAGGAAAAATATAAAACTTCTTTTTCTTCTTTATGATGGATCACGGAGGGTGATCTGAAACATTGATTCAAAAAAGCTCACACAGTTTTTTCCAGAAGCTTTTCAATTCAATTCACTTCTTTTTCTTGTTCAGTTTTTTAACTGGCCATTTTCTATACGAGTATCAATTTTTGCAATACATCTTTGTTTATCACTTGCAACTTCATATATGCTGAAAAACACATGATATGTTTGTCTTAAATTTATTTCTAATTTTCCAGTAGTTTATCATTTCATGTGCTATCAGAACTTGTAACAAAACCACCTTCAGTTTCTACACCTTCTGAATTCTGCATTACTTCTCAAAGCATGAGGATGTTCCCAAGTTTCAACTGTTATAGTTCTTCCCCAAACACTTTTCCAAAAAATATAAGCATTTCAATGAAAAGAGAAGAAAATTGTACAGTGTTGTCTGTAGTGCAGATGAAAAGTACTGTAGGAGAAAACTGGGCAACAATGACAATAGGAAGGCAAAAATATGCACAAAGAATTCAAACTGATTACAAGGGCGCATAGTATTTATATTATTCTCAATATTATAGTGTAAAGATTCCAAATTAATAGATACGTGGATCCATTTGCTTCTTACTTGAAAACTTTTCTTTTGCAGGTGAAGTGTAGTAGATTTCATGATGCTAATGGTAAAGCTGTCTTAGTAGGTGACGCTGCACATGCCATGTCAAATGCCCTTGGCCAAGGTTGTAATTCTTCTTTGCAGGTTAGCTGACTTCTTGTTATATTTCATCATATTAAGATATTCGTCAACTGTAACTTTAACCTTTTTAAGAGGAATTTTCAGCGTAACCAATTCATTATAATGTTGATATGTGACATCTCTTTGGTCCATTTTATAAGCAGGATGTATTGATTCTTGGTAGAATGCTTCAGGAGAGAGAGATTTCCGATGCGATAGAGAAATATTCTGAAAAGCAGGTTAAGGAAGATCATGCAGCCGCATACTTATCAGAACATTCATTTCCACAAGCACCATGGCTTTTGCCCTTCTACTTGTTGGGGAACATATTATCTTCTGTTTTAAGCAAGGCACTTCCACCTTCAATCATCAAGCCTTCTATCCAAAGTCTTTGTTCTGAAACCCTCATCCCATATTCTCAGGTATTCAATTTTGAGTTTCCCTTTAAAGAACCTGTACATGTATTATAAGCCAGCATTCATGTGCATGTGTGTTTATGGAAGTTAATGAAGTGAAACTATGGACTGGAATATTAGAGTCAAGATAGTCTAGCATCATTCTATTTAGATTATACTTTGCTCGTTAGAAAATAACTAAGATAGTTAATTTAAAAATTTATACTTCCTCTAAAAGGCTAATAGAGAAATCAAATATTGCACAATTTAGCAAATTCACTCTCAAGGATTTGTAATGAATACAAAGTAGCAACTTCAGAAGAACATGGATCGTGGTAAGCCAAAGTGATTGCTTGATGATAATCCGACTTCATGTTTTGTTGAAAATTGAAATAGCTTTGTATGTAATAGTAGCCATAATTTTGTGGGCCAAAAGTAGATGAGGCTAGATGCAAGCCATAGGTAAATTTTGATGGAATAAATACCCCTCTTGTGTGGCTTTTAAGCTAAACAACTATGTTCCACGACGTTTCCAGGATAGGGATGGAGGGACGGCAGGGGACATGTTTCAGGGATGGTAGTCTGGGGGCCATTTTTTGGGCATAACAAGGGGATGACAGTATAATGCTAAATTAGCCGGCAATTTGTTTTCTCAATCAAATTTCAAACATTTTGGTTGACTGGTGTTGATGGGAACAAAAAATACGTCAAAGGATTGTAACCATATGATTAACATCATTTAATAGGCATACATTGCTCTAGGCTAAGGTTTGAGAAGCTTCCCCCATCCAGTCATACAGTTTGACATGAAACCATGAATAATGGATACATATTATAACCTATTTCCATCCCTCTTCCCAACTAAATGATACATTTGTCCAAGTGTTAACTAGGCCGTGGTGTTATAAGGTCCATGGTATGCAGAGCAGGTGAGAGAGAATTGAAACACAATGGAGAATCAAAGAGACAGAGGTTGACCATCGGGGCTAAGCCAAGCAAGTCCATGACAACGACAAGGTGATGAAGTGACTGTATGGATGAATACAACAGTGATTTTTAATGACTTTGAGGGGTTTTGTTAAAAATGCCAGCTTTCAAATTTATTGTATTAAATCAAACAAACTTTGTGACTTAGGCTCCAACAAAGAGAGATACAACCAATCACAATGTTAACCTCATGAAACCATGATAATAGAAATTATGGCTTATAGAGATCTGAAACACATGAATCTCAAGTATTTTTTTTTTTAAATAGGCAAAATTGGTTTTTTACCATTAGGGAATCTGGATGTCCCCGGGATGGTTGAGGAACATCTCAGACATCCCCTGTCGTCCCTAGGCTAACCAAACATCTCGCAAACATTTCCTGATGTATTATGTCATTTTGGGGATGTTTCGAGGTTCTGGAAAAAATTTGGGATGGCCAAGGGACGTCCCCTGCCATCTTGCTGTCTGGGATATGCCACTAGGGACGAGGACACCAATTTTAGGATGGGGATGTGTCCCCATGGAACATAGCTAAATAGTTATTCCAACCTGATGGTGTGCTTACCACACATTAAAAAGATGAAAGGTTAAGTACTATGGAGGTAAGATCAACCTCAAAGAGAAACAATTTTAGAATCAACAAATCTAGTTGATTTGTTGATAAGATCAAACTCAGGGAGATAAAACTAGATTAAATTTCTAGGGAAAATTGTTATAATTGCCATAAAGGACTAGAAAGCAAACTTCAACTAATGATAAGGTCAAATATTAAATCTAATTCACTTTCACATTTTGGCAAAGTCGAATAGTCAAGAAGGCCAATTTTGCTTCCATTTGGGCAGTTGTTCCCATACTATCATATTTGGATAGGTTTGAAACCGTTTGAATTCTAACAACTTTGGTAGTTGGCAGGTTTTGAACCATTTGTCTACTGAAACAGGGTGATGAGTTTGGCGTGGGCCGAACCCTCAAGGCGACATCATTCTGTAGTCTTGTATACAACACATGGTTCCTGGAGTTATGGACATTCTGTAGAGCCTTTTCATTAGTTCAGTAGTGCTTTTGTATATAATTGTCTTCATGCTTGTTTTCCTCTTTCCTTGTCGGTTCTCTAACTTTGGTGGTTGTTTGTATGAGCATGTCTAATTGTGAGTGAGATCATGTTTCATCTAACAGAATTGATTGACATTGGATTGATTTTGCCCAGTTATAAAAGGATTTTTTCCACAAAAATCCAACAAGAAGTACTTAGGAATGTTTTTGGTATTTATGGCAATATATGATTGGCTATAGAATTTTAGTTGTTTGAAGTAGCCAAGCGTATAAGCCAAGGGGTTTCTTTTGACCTTGGCGGGCTCCATTGAAAAACTTGTTTTTACATCCATTTATTCTAACACCAAATCCCATGTTGCTGCCAATGCTAGTTGCATCTTGACAGAGATTGTCATAAGAGAGAAAAATTCATGATAATCTACCCCCTCTACTTGGGAGTATCATTTAACTGCCAACCGGGCCTTGTATCTTTAAACACTCCCATCAACTCTAAATTTCCTCTTGAACACCTATTTACAACCTCCTGGTTTTTTTCCAATAGGTAGCTCTGTAAATGCTAAGAAATATTTTTCTTAAGAACCCTCATCTCCTCCTCCATTCATAATTAGTGTACGTTTTATTTTCATCTATTTAGGTGTTATTTCTTTTTCCTACACTTTATTAATCTTGCTTAGGCTATTAGAGTGTCATGTGGGCTGACGTGTTGTCTTTTTCCATAGGAAGTTACTCTCGCTATATTTAGCTATTTTGGAGTTACACTTCCTATTGGCCTATCTGCCCTTGCTTCTCTCTCACATTTCCTATATGCACTCCTCTCACCTTGCATATTCAAGTAATGTTATTGTGATCTTTCCTTATGCTATTTTGCTTCTCTTTCTTATTGTTGGGAACTAAATCTATTATACTTCTTTGATTTTAGATCATCTGTATTTGCAATTTTATTGTATCTAATCCTTGCACTAGGTTTTGGGTAGCTTCTTGCTTGTTTGTAGAGGGTTTCACAAGGTTGGATATAATTTAGGTAGAAGGCCACTTTTTCAAGCAGTACCCATAGTTAGAATACAAGGAGACCATGAAGCACTTCAAAATGTTCAATGACGTCTTCTTAATGTTGATAGTCAAAGATTTCGAAAATGAGAATCATTTTTGCATTTTAGAGCATGCTAGGATGGTCATTTTAGAATGGGTTGATTGGTTTATCCAATTTCCTACTTTCACCTATATCAGGGCTTGTGGTTTTGATTCATATCCATATAAGCTATTGTGGTATCCAAGTGATCAAGTTATCTTGATGGAGTATTGCAAGTAGTGGGCAGTTTCTAATGATTTTTGTAATAAGAGGCACAGGTTAGGAGGAAGTTTTCCCACACAAATTGGACCATACATCTGTGCCAATGCCCTAGATGCTAAAAATATGGATGTGAAACTTGCCAATTTTAAAGTTCCACCATAAAAGCAGGTGTTTTGATTCAAAGGATATTATGCTAGAAAGGCTTGGACTGAAATCTGTTTATGTGCCTGATATTGTAGATTTTTGGACTAATTGTGTTGATGACTATGATGCTTGAAGAAGGAAAGACATTTTGTCTCCTCGCTTTGTTCAAAGGTGGATTTGAAGCCTTCGTCACTAGTCAATTGGGCAATTAGAGACAACATTTCCGAAGACTGAATGAACAAAGTCGTAATAGATAGAACAAAAAGATTTCTAGAAAGAAAGGTAGCAGAGTAAGCAATGACAGTATTGAGAGGGAAGAGGTCAAGACCTCGAGATTAGAGTTTGAGTGATCCCAAGAAGAGAGTGGTTCCTAGTGCACAAATGCAAACCATTGGTGAGGGAAATGCAGGTATTGGTGAAGAAGATTTTAAGAAGGAACTGAAAGCTTCAAGCAAGGTTGATGAGATTCCAAGGCCTAACAAATTGAAATTGATCACAAAGAAGAAGGTGAAGTCTCCTTCACATATTTAGATGATTGCTTCCTTGATTTCTCATATAGTAGCACCTATTCTTCCATCACCAATTTCATTCAGCTAGAGGATATTCCTTCAGCTTCTACATCTCCTTTTTGTACTTCATCTTTTCTCCCAATTCAGTTTGGGGAAGAGGTAGCAGCCATGGATGAGCAATCTGAGAAACCTGTTTAGTGGGCTTCTAAGTGGGAACAAGCATACTTGGTAAGAAAGAAGCAAGTGATTTGAGTGCTGAGTCTACTCTAATTAAAAAAGAGAAAACAAAGAACATTAAGAAGCAAAAAAGGCTTAGAAAAGATAAGGAAGGCATATCATTGTAGAAACGACCATTCCTTTGACAAACAAAAGTATTCAAGAAATGTAGACTGCTAATTTTCTGATTTCATAGACAAATCTAAGGCTTGCAAATAGGCGAGGCAATATAGAATTGCTACAATTTGCAATAGAAAGTGCCGAGGAGATGTTGGAAAAAGTTGGAGAAGCTAAGGCAGCTTTGAAAGCTGAGATTACAGAATTAAGAGCTTACATTACATATTTGGTCAACCATTAGCTGAATCAGGTGTAGCATTGCCTCAGAGGATAAAGGAAGGGGGAGAGAAAAGACAGCTAAATAAGCTAGTCTCAAATGTCAAGGAAATTCTACAGTGGATCACAAGGCTTTATGATTATCTATGCTCCCCCAAGTTTCTGGGACGGGGACGCCACGGGATGGGGGGACGCGGTTTTTTTTTCTATTTTTTAGGAGACGGCTATTAAAAAAATAAGAAAATTTTAAAAATATAATGAAATTTCAAATATTTATATGATAACATTGATAAGGCATTCATCATAGACATTATAGAACCTTAAAAATAAATACATAACAATAACATTAGACTTGAATTGAGTTTTCAACTTTTTACATGACAATTGGCAAACAAATTAACAGAATTTAATTGCTTTCATTGACAATGTGCACATATATTATATAAAAATTACAACAAAATGCCCAAAGGCTGCAAGTTTCAACTACAAAATGACAAAAACATAGAAAATATATGGCTGTCCCTAATCAGCATCTGCCTTTACTAAGACTACATCAAAATCGGAGTCTGAGTCCGAGTCACCACCACCATGAGGGGTTGTCTCATCCAGTGGAACCCCAATGATTCCCCCTGTGCCTCCTCATCAATCTGCATAACATCTTCGGGATCAACATCCCAACATGTAGCTGGAGTCTGATGATACTCAGGTGTTTGTCGATCCTGTAGCCACAAGGCACTATGCACGGTGTTACATCCCCTTTTTGGATTCAGTTTTACTATTTACTTTTACTTGTTTCATGGATAGAATAGACATGTGAATATGTTTTAAGTTCATGGGAAACAAAGTTATGATTAGAAATAATTTTATGGAATCATGATTATATATCTCTTAAATATGATTAATTCGATGAAACGAATTAAAATCTCTTTTACGTGGAAAAGAGAAATGTTATGATTGTATTATGCTTTGACCGGGATACAGGTACGTTGACCACAATTTGTATGTGGGAATGTTTTGACAGGAACATGTGGATCAGACTCTTCGTGAAACAAAGAGGAGAGAAGGTATCTTCGGGAAGGGGAGAATAGACCCTGGAATATCAATGGGTATTTGCCACTGAGTACACATCAGACAGATCAACCTAGTTGACTCGAGGTAAGTCTTGATTTTAGTTAAGTCAAGGTTATTGATGAAGTCGTTATGAGTTGTAAGGGTAAGTCACTCCTTGTTACGCTGTTATGGAGGAACAACGTTGTCTGTCCAAACATCGTTGTCACGACGAGTAAGATTGATCGACAATTGCGTCATAATATCATGAGTCTTGTGCCAAATTATGGACGACAGATATAAATGTCGGGAATGTGTCGTATGTCATATCTTGTTAAGTTTACTTGACGTAAAACGTCGACAGTGGTTCGTAGAGGGGGAGATAAAACTCGACCCCGAAATGTCGATCGTACGCTTTGTCGTTGCGATCGCATATTTGCTCCAAATCGCCGTTGTCGTAACGTCTTACGAGCGTGCGACGTAAACATGGTTTATCTCGTTGAGGATAACGTCGTGAAATAGGTTTCAATGTCTTAAGTTTATATGAGCATTAAGTGTTATACCATCGTTTTAATTATAATGATAAGGTATAATATATATATATATATATATGTTTTCATTTGCCACCGAGAGCAAATAGCTCCATTTCGATAAATAAAGTGTTATTAATTGGGCATTAGCTCATTGGACTATCATTACTTCTTAATGTCACTATAAACCATAATATGTAATCTTTCCAAGCTTCGATGTAGGTCAATAAGACCAAGAGTCGATAGCAAGTTATCTCATGATAATAATTTATGTCCTCAGCTCGTAAACTCTATTTAGATGGAGTGGCATAATGCCAAAAACCGTTTTGCCACCTCGCTGACCATTTCATCATTTAACCAAAAACCCCAATGGCATATAGGATAGATAAACCCACGCCTTTGAGAGTGGACTGACGTGGGAGGTATTCTATAGTCGAGCATGTTTAAGCTTATCGAAATGGATAAGCCACGGGTAGTTAGGGTTAGAAAAACAGTTTTTCTTCCCACTTGCCACCCTTAAGAGCATTCGGGGGGAAATCTTGAAAAAGATAGCAACAAAATTAGTTTCAAAAAAGGACGAGAGGAGGGATACCGAGGAGGAGGGGACTTACACAGGGTAGCATATCACTATTAGAGTTGCGGATGCAGATAGAATCTGGAGAAAGAAGAAATGTAGAATGCACGTTGTGCAAGAACGAAAGGGACCACATCAGGTTCATTCTTTCTTTGAATCTTTTGGTTTAAGAATAATAGGTTTATATTCGGTTCCGTAGCTGGGTACCTTGACCTTTTGAATTAAATTATATCTGTATTTGCATGGTTGATAGAAGTAAAGTCTATCAGAGTTTATGTGGCCAACAAAACTTAATCTTAGTGTGTAATGGGTCGTTGGAAATAGACAATCTTTGTAGCTGATATAAGTTATTATAATAGTGTTTACTGAGGACGTATATAAACCTTTGTTTTGTTAAGGTCAAGCTGTGATTAAAAAGGTCAGACAATATTGTTAGGAGGTCAAAATGTGCTTAGTAAGGCCGAACGATATTGTTAAGAGACCAATCTGTGTTTCAACAACCATTAAGCTTAGAAACTCACAAATAGAGTTGCTCAAGTTTTTAGGAAGGCCATTATGTTTAGAAGTGACACTTGCAACTATAGTGTAGGATGAAAATTCTAGTCTCATTTATACTTGGATGGATGTCTTTACCCTCTGCCAACGCCCCAATCCGATTGCAGATAAGGAGAATAGTAGCAAGGGTTGTGGAGTCTCGTTTTACACCCACTAGTTGATTTTGCTAGAAAGTTTTAAATCTCTTCAATAGATCCATTTTGTGTGTATCCTACAATCAATGCCTTCACATCAATTCTTTTCCTCAAGGGATTTGTTGAAACAGATCACGAGCTTTGAGTTTACTTGTACGTTTTGCATATGTGTCGTCTAGGCTCGTTGAACTCCATCACCCTTTATTCTTGTGAATATGTTTATAGTTTGCCCCAAAAAGATTCCATTTTGGCATAGGCTTGGGGCATGTTAGGTAATGTGGAATCAATCGGGTGGGAGACTATTTTATTGCATTTGGCGAAACACTTTTTGAGATGATGTCAAATACATCATGAGAATGGAAGGTTAACCTAGTTTTTGATAAACTAAAGATTATAGAGCATTATAGAGTCTTCTTCCCCTAATAAAGTATGTATGGGTTTAAATTAATAGTCTTGATGTTAGTTATTCGATTATATCGAATATACAATGATATTGATTTGGTTGTGAACATCAATATACCAAGATATAATAACATATATGCCATAGACATTCATTGATAAATATTATTGTGACTTTTGAGAGTGTCTATCTAATCTATCTTTGGTTGCGGGTGTTATCAAATAATATTATTTATCTTGTACTTGAATTCTAAGAGAGTAGTGGGAAACTATGATAGATCCTTTAGTTGATATTGATCAAGACATGTGATGGGAATATGCTTTTAGACCCAATGACATAAGGAGTAACTATTTCGTCTACTTCGTGAGCAGGAGAATATTTGATAATATTGAGCTTTGAGTAGTTGACATTTGTCATAGACCCAAGATTGTCCGACAAAGTGTAAGTCGGTTATAAATCTTAAACAAAGGTAGTTTGCTCCTCGATGGCAAAGATATTGTGACCTTAGTTGATCAATATCTTTATACCCTGACTATTTTAAATATTGTCATTTGGGCATGAGATTATTGTTCTCAACTATTGATGTTTTGATTTGATGAGATTGATTGTTATTCTTTATAACATAATGACATTATAGATCTTAGTGAAGAATTATTACTTGATGACTATGATGGATCCACATACGCATCCTTATATGTGGAATTATTCTACTCATTTATTATCTATTCATAGATATTGGTTCATTATATAAACCAATCACATGAAAGGTTATCATGACTACTATTATTTGATTTTCTTATCAATTTCAAATAGTAATGGTGCAGCCATTCTTGTATATTTTGTGTTGGTTTCAAAATGGGTTTTTACCATTGGAGTCATACTACCCTATTATAATTGTATAACTGTTATGTTTAAATACCAACGTCGACATTAGTTAATCAAAATATCAAACAATCCTTTTGGAAACTAAAGACCACTTAGTGGATGATTTTACCTTCCCAAAACTACTGGAGTATATACTCTATGTTTTTCTTAGAATATTGACCTAAAAATCGCAGGATGTTGTTAGAATGATACGATGATTTTTTCTATTGGGGCACCCTAGAAGGTTGTTTGTAAGGTTCCAAGAATGATGGTATTGAGAGTTATAATGAAATTATATGGATTTCATGGACTCATATTACAAATATATTCTAGATTAAGGATTGATCTGAGTCAGATTGACTGGAATGGATTTACCGTTTAGACAAGTTTGTGTCTAGTATAACTAAATGAAGGGGTAAGGACCCTAGTTATGTTTATTTGATCTTATTTGTGAAAAGAGATAATTGCCTTGACTATGATGCTTAACCTAGGTAAGGTAACCATTGAATCGACTTAAACTCCATTAAGTGTCGATAAGTCTTGGATTTCGGGGATTGCAAGGTTGCAATGAGAATCCTTGTATGGAAAGTTAATCTGTCATGATTATAGAACCTAGACAATATTTGGAAACTTGTTGAAAATAGAAAGACTGAGTTTGAATTGATAAACTATGGGTATAAACATAGTTCATCACATCCATGATGACGTAACCTATTGGGATGATCATATTTAGCTAGAGGGTATCTAGGGTTGTATGATCGATAGTGTTACACAGGATACACCCCCAGTACTTTGATGGCAAATACCATGGGTCATCCTAGGTCTATACTCTTCGTGCAGGGTAGGGCCACTTCCGGTTTGGAAGGTGTACGGGAGACCGTCGGTCTGTGGATGGAGGTAAAGCTCTCCGAAGATGCTTTCTCTCTCTCTTCAACCAGAGGGTAGCCGAGGCTTGTGACATGGAGGACGACAATCGAGTTGCAGTGATCTCTTGGTGAGTTTTATTTTGTAAATTTTTCCTTATGAGTAATATATATAAATATCATATTATTGATTCATTGAAAATAAATGGACCCCTTTGTGATTAAATAAGTTGATTAAACTTCAATGTTTGAAAAAGTGAAAATTTTTTATCAACTTTTTACCTCTCTGAATTTTACTTCATGGTAAAACTGGATTATAGAGTTGGAATTATTTTGGATATTACACACGGTCACCAACCTCTCTGATCATCTAGAGGTAAAGTTGTTCACCTTCACCCACTGAATGAAACTATATGTGGACCAATTCCTCTCTGTAACAAAGAAATTGACAACTTGTGAAAGGAGGCAAGTGGCAAGTATCCTCAACTTTGGTGCATCCTTGCCATGCCACATCCACCATCCAATAGGGTAGGTTTGAGTCAATGTAGCTCTATCCATCCTCACCTTTGGTTTGCTGAAGGTTGGACCACAGAGATTGATAAAGGCTATCCATTGTGTGCGAAGTATAGAATACCCTCCTTAGTATATATTTTTCAAAGGGCCTTCATGAACCCTTGTTTCACCTCCTCATCATGAGATGTAGGCACTCTTCCAGGCCTGGCTACATACCATTTGGGATTTAGAGCATAGGCTGCCATCTGAAGTGGGGTGTTCATAGTGTCCCACCGCAGTGTCACAATGGGCCTAAGATGCTCCTCATAAAATCCCAAAGTAGGATCCCTGCTATGAATGGCTTGCTTCATTTGCCCAAGCATGCTATCGAATGTCTCATAAATCTCTCCAAGGCTAGGAGAGTTTGTATCAACATATCTTATGACTTGCACAATAGGTGCAATGAAGGAGCGAACATATCTGCAAGTGCAAACAAGTTACAAAAATTAAAATTTCATAAAAGAGTAAGATTAAGAATTTAAGAATAAAATCAGCAATTTAAGAGTAAGATGAAGAATTTAAGAATAAATTAGCAATTTAAGAATAAGATTAAGAATTTAAGACTAAAATCACCAATTTAAGAATACATTAACTTTTTAAAAATTTAATAATAAAATCAGCAATTTGAAATTTCTTACCTCATTGTGGACCACCAATCATCATCAAGGATCTTTTGCTTCACACTTCTTCCTTTAGTTGTGCTGGACTTTGGCCATCTACCCCACTCTGTATTAACCACCATTAATTGTAGAGGCTCCTGCATCTCAACCATCCTCTAACAAAAGGAAGTAGCTGGCATATCTAGTATCCATGAGCTTGAGGAATTCCTTCCTCAAAAAAGTCCTGAACAATGCAAGTGAGGTTTGGTGGTTGCAAATGAACATCTGTATGTCTCTAGCTTCTGCCACCACTACCTTCACTCAATCAATCTTCACAATGTTTTTCAATGTGTTGTTCAACACATAAACACAACATGGGGTCCAGAAAATGTGCTTATAAACACTCTCCACTATCAAGCTAGCTAACTTACATATGCGACATGAATTTGTCACCACTTGTACAACATTAGAGGCCCCAACCTCTTCTATGGCATCCTTTAAAATCTGAAATTGGAAGTTTGAATCATTCCTCTTCCCTGAACAATCAATAGCTCTAAGAAAATAAGCGTTAGCTAGACATGTGACAATGATATTGATGATTGGCCGACGTTTGATGTCGGTCCACCCATCCATGATAATAGAGCAGCCATCCCTTATTTAAGTTTGCCTCATTTCTTCCATGAACACACTCACCTTAGAATATTCTCTATCAAGAAGGGTGGTGCGTAGCTTATGTTCTCCAAGGGGGGGCAAATGAGGGACCAACAATAATTACATCTTTAAACATTTGTTTGAAATAGAGAGAGCGAGCCACATGAAATAGTATGGCATGGGCATAGAAAAATTTAGCAATGGAAGACTCAGCCACCCCTCGTGATTGTGCATTAAATAATCTTGCAACAGTGGTAGTTCTTTTCTTTCCCTTTGTAGAAGTATAATCCTCTCCCCTTTGACTTCCAACATTTATGGTTTGTGTAGGCAATGACACACTAGGATACATAGTATCCATTGGAATTCCCTTAGTTCTTGCCTCCGCCTCCATGTGCAACCTAGTTACCTCGGCCTTCTTAGCTAGGGTAATTTTTTCACAACGTTTTACCCCTAGTCCACCCACATGCAAAAGTGAGAATAAACTCTTGTATAGCTTCCCCTATAGTTTTTTTTGCACAAATGACAAAGCCATACTGGACTCCCCCCTAAATTTTTTTTCTTGTCTTTGTCTATGCAGGTTGCAAATTGTAAGAGAGATATTCTGGGATTAAATGGGTCTTTTTCATATAATTTGAATAGTTCAGAAGGGCATTCAAACGGGTTACTTGAACCCACAAGCCCTATAGCACTCCCACTTGTAGAAGAACCCCCAGTTGCTGCAACATTTCTATGACCTCTAGTTCTTTGTTGAATTTCAAGTTCAATCTCTTCAGTCTCACTCCCCTCACCGTTGTTCTTTTTTTTTGGTTGAAAAATCAAAACACAGCTGCAAGTGCAAACATAAAACAAAAATAAACAAAAAACCCTCCCTAAGTGTTTGGAATTTAAAAAAAAAACTTTAAAAAAATGCAAAGGAATTTGAACAAATGAATAAGAAATGGTAACCTTACCTCAAATGATGTCGGTTTGATGCTCTAATGCCTTCTTTCCACTGCTGTTCACCTCTTCTCATTGCTGCTCCTTCTTTTTCTCTTGTTTTGCTCAAGGAGGTTAGGGAAGCCTTCAACAAATCAGTGGATTTGGAGTGTGCATTAACTGCCAATATTTCTTCTTGTGGTAGTGTCATTAGCCTCTTGAGTTTTTGGGTTTGGATGAGTTGGTGAGATTGAGGGTTATTTCTGGCCTTGAGGATTACCATGTTTTGGAGTGGATAGCAAACTTTCAGTTGATTTCTAAGATTCAGACTCTTGCTTTGAAGATTGCCAAGGAAAATATTGGAAAGTTACAAATTGTTGAGTAAGAAATTCTCACTTTCAGCACATCTGTTTCTTATGCATTCATGAATGATTACTTGGAACAATTCAAAGCTAGACTTGAGTAGTTGGTATAGATGTCCCTAGGAGGTCCTTCATTCATTGTTGACAGTATGGATGAATTGATGAGGGTTGTAGTGATGGTAGCATCATTTGAGATTGAATTGCTAGAGTTCTAGTTATTGGTTGGCAATAACAGGAGCTTCATTTATTTAGTTGGATAAGGTGAAATTGATTTCTAACTCAGGTTTCCATTGCTAGAGAGTTTGTTGAGAAAGTTCGAATGGATAGTGAGAAGGATGGAACACCAACACTAGATTCGCCAAATCCTATAGATGCTTCAAGTTCAAATTCAAATGCTAAAGATGAGGTTTCAGATTAGCCATTTGTGGCTAATTTTCATTTTTGATCTTTTCCTATTTTTGGGTGGATGAGGAGCACCTATGTTTAGGCTGTTTTATTCTTTTATTGTTTTAGAATAGATTTGCTTTAAAATTCCTTTCTTTCTTTCTTTTTATATAGCTTTAAGGGGTTGCTTTAAAACTTCAATTTTTGGGAAGATAATTAATTATTTTTAAATCCCTATTCATTGCAACCTATAAATGAGCACCTTAGGCACAAAATATTCTTAATGGTAGTTGAAGTGAAGCTTATGCTACAGAAATTATCATTCACATATTTGATCTAAGTTTTTATATGTGTGTTTGTGTAAGATTTGCTTAAGTGGATTAAAGTGAAGAATAGTGTCGAGCTTTGTATCGACACTGCCATTCATCTTATTAAGTAACTGCATGTGCTTCTAAGGGTTTATCGCTGTTAAATCTTGCATTGTGGTTCGTTGTTGGAATTAGTTTTTGTTAAAATCCTCTCTTGTATATGTGGATCTATTTGTCCTATTTTTAGCTAGTTAGGAAGCATTCGTGATTTAGTTTACTTTGTTTTAACTGCAAGCTTTTATTCATAAAAAATCTCGTTTGTGAGATAACATTTCAGGTCTTGTGCTCAACCTCCGAGAATTAAAAAAAGATAGGTCAAAGTTTATTTTCAGTTATGTCCTTTATGCAAAACCCTATTGATGATGTGGTAAAGTGTGCACAACTAAGAATCTTGTTCATATCTAAGGGTTTAGGAGTAGTGTTTAGTTTTTAGGGGCTTCCCTTGCTAATTTGAAGAGAGATTTATCCTTCTGTGCTGTTCTATTTTGTGTTGTCTCAAAAGAGACAAATTAAAATGCTAGCAACACTATCCTATATAAACCCAAAAACCATACCCTATAGCCCTCGAGTCCATTTCCATGCCCTATAGCCCTTGAGTCCATCTCCATAGCCTAGAAAGACACGCTTAATAGGCTTTCAGTCCAATTCTTTTTGTTCTCCTTCAAAATATGCATAAATGCTTTATATCCAAATACCCTTAGGTATTCAATATAAGGCTTGATGCCACTCCATGCCTCTACCAGAGTTTTTTTCTACTATGACAAAAGATTGAGACCTATTCACTAAATACTAGTAAATAGCTAGTTGTTGCAATTGATCTTGTCCAAAACCCCATGATGATATTTGTATCAGTAATCATGCTTCTAGCACTCCCTACAAGAGTCCTGTTCAACCTTTGAGCAATTCCATTCTATTGAGGGCTGTGTGGGTGTAATTTTTCTTTGTGATGCCACACATTTGGTAGAACTCATCAAATTCTGTGGAATAATATGTTTCTTCATTATCACTTCTGAGGGTCTTTACCTTCATTTATGTTTGCCTTTCCAATAGGGCCAAAAACTTCTTAAAATCCTTTGATACATCACTCTTCCTCTTCAAAAAGTATACCCAAGATTTTCTAGAGTTATTATCAATAAAAGTGGCAAAATATTTGGCACTTCCTAGGGATACAACCTCTAATGGTCCAGATTTATCAGGATGAACCAAATCAAGAATTCCTTGGGCCCTCTGTCCACTTAAAGGAAAGTTACTCTTCTATGCTTCTCAAAGATACAAATCTCACAACATTCTAGAGAATCATTCATGCCTCTTTTGAAGCCTCTCAAGATGTCCTTGTTGCTCAATGTTTGCAATCTGCATTCATCAATATGCCCAAACCAGTGATGCTAAACCATAAGACTTGGTGATCTTGAAGTTGCTCCCTTGGGGTCTTTGTTGAATACCTCCATAGAAGCAACACACTATCACTTGATCTTGGCATTTAACTTATATAGTTTACCGATTTTTATGCCCGTTGTCAAAATTAAGGCACCATGTATCAATTCAGACAATTTTCTTATGAAGATTACATTGACCTTTCTATTAGTGATTTGATTTAGTGATATAAGATTCCTCTTGAGGCCTGGAACATGCCTCTGTTGGCAATTTGGCTGAGCATGATGTTTGATAGTGTGTGTTGTCATTGATGGCAACAAGAAAAGGAACAAAGATTCAACAAGCTTGGAACAAAGATTTTGGTCCGGCAAAGCAGACCCAACCATTTTGGCTAAGTGTTGGCCGAGTACAGAAATAGCGACAGAGAGACAATATTTTGTTCAGCATTGGTCCGTTGTTGAAGATCTGGTCTTGCGGTTTTGGTAAGATGTCTATAGTCCTTAAATGATCTTAAATCCAAAGTTTCAGCTTTTGATCATCTCCGGAAGTGTACCTTCAAGTAGCCTAAGTCCGGCATGACAGAATACAGTACTAAATAGAGCAGAACACTTAATTGTTTTGGTCCGCATTCCTCATGTATTGAATATTTTGTTATGCGGTTTTGAGGTGTTGTAAACACATATATGAAGTCTCTAAATCCAAATTTGCAGAGTTTGAAGTCTACCGAAAAGATAGTTATGAGCATCTAAGTATCGCTACAAGGTTTGACAGTGTTTGACTGTGACAGGGCATGTGTTCTAATGGTCTGCATTTGGCCGCAAGTTGATATTATGTTCTGCGGTTCTGGAGTTATGTTCTGAGATGTCTGAAGAGTCTTGGATATGAATTTGAGCAAGTCTTGTGGTCCGCATTGAAAGTTGTAATCTGACAGATGGACTGAACCAGTAATAATCAGAGTTTAAGGCTGACTTGGTACTTTGATCAGTGTGCGGTAACACCTATTGATTGGATCTTTGTTCTAAGTGGTTCTATAATTGAAGCCGACATATGAGATTGTGTTGCAAGTGTTAATTGGGATTGCAAAGCATTTTGCTAAAAGGATTAGGCCGACAAGCTACACAAGGCATAACTACATGCCTCATCTTTGTAGGCCAACTTAATGTGAAGTTTGCAAGTGTTGCGGATATTTATATGAGATCAAATTCGTTGTTTGAGAAGGTGAAGTGCGAATGTGAATGCGACAGTGAATATGTGTGTGTGCGACATGCCAAGTTTTGTGATTTTGTAAGGACGACAAGTGCAAAAGAAGAGAGATCTTATTTTCATGTAAGAGTAGAGCAGTGTAACAGAGCAATTCAGGATGAAGAGTTTTGAGGCAGTTTTCTGAGCATCGTTGGAGCTGTATCCATGCATTTGCAGATGCAATTTTAGCAGTTCATTTTGGCAGTGAGCCACCTGTTGTGACCAAATCACACATTGCCCCATCGCAAATGGGGACCCCCTTTTTTTAAGCTCTGACGCTTTGCTTTAGTCTTGGATGGTGTCTAAGCACTTTTTAATGATGAAGTTAGTAGTGTTTAAGTCTATAGCTTTGTGGTGAATACTATAGTCCCCTGATGTCCTGATATCCTAATGTATGTTCTGAGATCCTGAAAAATGACTAAGTCTGATATCCTAAAAATCCTGAAAATTGGCTAAGTCTGAAATCTGGTGGATCTCTCAAAAACTAGAATCTACATGTTGAATCTGGTGGATTCGAGACCTATCTCAAACATCCTGAAAGGTATATTGAAAAATATTTAAAGTATAAGTTTATACCTTATCCTGGGGACTTCCATTTCCTAGGCGCGAATTTGTTCCAAGAAGTTAGGCGCACTTCCCCACTTGCAGTGACCCAAAATTGTGCCTAGAACTCAAGGCGCATTTTATCATCCAAGGAACCTCAAAGTTGCGCCTTGAACAAATGATGCTAGAAGTGGTGAAGTATGTTAGGCGCCTTGAAGGATAGGTGTTGGAGATTATCAAAGAAAGTAGCGCCTTAGTAGAGATCACTCGAAACTTGATGAATACACCTCCTTGAACTTGGGCGCATTTTTCATCTCCAGACCCTCTTTTGAGCGCCTTAACTCGGAATGCATGTTTGAAACTATAAAAGATAGCGCCCTAAGTGATAACACTCCTCTTGAGTCACCAAGATAGATGAAGCCTCCAAAATACACCTCTTGAACTAGGGCGCACTTTTGCATCCGGACAACTCCACTCTAGCGCCTAGACAAAGAACATGTTTAATCTATGATTTTGGGGATACTCGAGTGTCTTGAACACTTTCTTAAGCTTATCTAATGATTTGAATCCATAAAAATTGAAGCAATTAGTTATTTGAATAAAGGCGCAAATCCATACCTTGGCAACTACAAAGTGCGCTTAGCAATGAAGGTGTTAGAGAGTCAAGAACAAGTTAATTGAGTTAGGCGCACATCCATCCCTATCCCATCTAGTTCTAGCGCCTAAGATGAAGGATGCTTTCTTAAAACATTTAAGCATTGGGCAACAAGTATGAAGAGTTAAGGCGCAATTTCCAACTCCTAAAGCCTCAAAATGCGCCTAACTTGGAGAACACTCACTCATGACATGGCATCAATTGACATCTATTCAACCATCAAGTTGCACTTCAGGATGAGGAGGAAAGAATCAATATTGAAAAGTCCTTGACAAGTATTGATAGGAGTTTGAAGTCATGATATTGCACTCAGTGAACTTAGGCGCATTTCACTCTATGAACAATCTCAAAATGCGCCTCAAGAGGGATCAACTTCACTAAGTCTCAAGGCGCATATTCTCACCTAAATTGACCAATTTTGGTGCCTAGAGAGAGAATGATGATAGATCTTGCAAGAAAACAAGTCAGGAAGTGTAAGGCGCTAATCCACATTTGGAGGACCTCAAAGTGCGCCTAAGACAAGTATGATTGATTTCATGTGCCATGAGGATATCTAATTGCGCCTAAAGGATGGAGAGTCTTTTGAAGCCATTAGCAAGTGTTTGAAATCATTAAAATGTCAAAAATAAGCCTAAGATCCTAGGCACATTTCCTTGTCTCTGCAAACCTCAGATAGCGCCTTAGGAAGAAATCACATGGATTGGCATCTAGGAGTAAGCGCTTGTGGAAGAGAAGCATGTTAGGTCATGTTTAATTGTTTGCAATCATAAAAATGACAAATTTGAAATTAATTGAGTTAGGCGCACTTTTCTATATCTATAAACCTCAATTTGCGCCTTAAGGAAAAATGCATCAATTAACGTTTGGTAGTGGGCGCTTGAAAGATGGAAGCCTTCTAAGGTATGTCCAATTGATTGAGATCATAGAAGTAACAATATAAAGCTCCTAAGATCCTAGGCGCACATTTCACCTGAGCAACCCTCAACTGGTGCCTAGCCTTGTGAAGGCATGAATCAAGGATGAAAGACCTCACTTTGTTAGAGTTGAACATTGTAATGAGTTTGAGATCAAGAAAACAAGTTAAGTCAAGGCGCACTTTCATCTCCATACAGACCTCAATGAGCACCTAGGAGAAAATTGCATGAAACGACACCTTGATTGAGTTCCTAGGGAAAGAGGGTCATTCTAAGACATCTACAATTGTTTGAATTGTAGAAAATGATAAATTTAAGGCTATTTGGTGCTAGGTGCACCTTTACCTCCCAATAGACTAGCATGTGCGCCTAGACTTGAGACAGGTTATTTAGATGTTTAAAGATGATTCTTTCATGTTATAAAGTGTTTATTAAGTGATTGATATTATTTCTTTGTTGATATTGCAGGAACATCGACGAAGTTGAGAGATCATTCAAGGAGCAAGAGCTTGGAATCACCAATGGACAAAGAGTGAAGTCAAGAGGCAGTTGTTGCAGAAGAGGCATCATGTAGTTGCTTTAGAAGATCACATCAATTCACTGAGTTCATCCATTACGAATCATAAGTAAGGAACCTTGAAGTTACCTCACTAGATCACATAGCTTAGCCTTTGGGGAACTTTATTCAAGAGAGAGTGAGAGACTTAGTGTTTTACTCTATTGTTGACTTGTCTAAAAACAATCATCAACACCACCCTTCTTTCTCTTTCTTTTCTCTTGGCAGTGAGCTGTATGCAGTGAGCATCTTTCTTTGGACAGTGAGCCCTTAAGGGTAGTGAGCCCTGGGCAGTGAGCCTCTTGTAATTCGGTATTGTTACTACATAATATATTGTGAGCTAACACTCACCGCGGTTTTTCCCATTTTGGGTTTTCCACGTAAAAATCTTGGTGTCTGTGTTATGTTTTGTGGTTATTCATTCTATGTTTAATTTGCTTTAATGATGTTGAATGGGCAAATGGATTAATGGTTTAATAAGTGAATGGTTTAAGAGAATACTGATTCACCCCCCCTCTTAGTATTCTGGGTGTTCAACAATTGGTATCAGAGCCTAGTTCTTTGGAAGAAGTCTAACAGCTTGAAGAAGATCTTGGAGATTGAACACATGGCAGGTAAAAGATATCCTACTCCTTCCGAAGAAATTCATCCAACTGAAACTACAGAAGAAGAATGCATGTATGTCAATGAAGAAGAACTCAAAGTTGCTCTTGAAGATCTTGAAAGGACTGAAGAAGAAAACAGGGATCTGAAAGAAAGTGTCAAGGAAGCATATGAGTGCATCAGGAAATTGAGGGAACAAGTCAAGAAGTTCAAAGAAAAGCATAAGGAAGTTAGTGAACAATTAAGATCAGCAAATGAATTCTTGGATTATCTGAAAGTGCAAATTGAAGATAAGGCAAAAGCAGAAGAAGATCTAAATCAATTGGTGAACGGCAAATCAGAAAAATGTGCAAATCTTGAAAAGGAAGTTGGGAACCTAAAATCAGATTTGGAGAAAGCAAAGAGCTATGAAGAAAAGTTCAAGATAAGTTCTGCAAAACTTGATGAGATGCTTGCTAGCCAGAAGAACTTTGATGACAAAGAAGGCTTGGGATTTGAGAAAGGTGAAAGTTCTAAAACTGGTCAAGAAATGAATGCTGAGAACAAGAAGGACAAAGGCAAGTAGATTCGGAATCAAAGGAATGGAGCCAGAAAACCACCGGTCAGGCAACCAAATGCTCACAGGTACCCATCTTTCAATGGTTATTGTAATTCATGCAATAAGTTCAGTCATAAGGCTACTCAATGTAGAAGTAGAGTGAATCAAAATATTCCATCTTTCTCCGGTCAGTGCTTTATATGTAAGAGAGTTGGTCATAAAGCCAATGAATGTAGAAGTCAGATAAGGAATGGTTATAACAATGGAAGGAATGTTCAATCCTTTAGAGGTAACTGCTTTACATGCAATAGATTTGGTCATAGGGCTCGTGAATGCAGAAGTCAGATAAGAAATAGCTATAACAATGGAAGGAATGCTCAATCTTTCAATGGTAACTGCTTTACATGCAATAGATTTGGACATAAGGCTAACCAATACAAATTCAAAATGAATGGAAGGAACAATGGACAGAGGAATATTGTGTGTTTCAATTGCAATAGGCCTGGACATAGTGCAAGGTTTTGTAGAAGCAAGAACATGAGGAAGGATATTTAGGTAGAAAGGAAGAAACCAATACAATAGGTCGATGCGGCAGAAATCAAGAAGGAGATGAACAAGATGTGGGTTAAGAAGGAAGTTGTTGAAGTCAAGAATGAGTCTGTGCCAGATTTTGGTGCAGAAACTTCCTCCGGGAAGTGAATTGGGAGCTCTGGCTCAGGGGGAGTTTTAATGAGATATCCTGTTCCCCTAGCCAGAAATGTGGTCCTGACACCCAGCACGAAGATATGAGTTGTAAAACAGAATAACATATCTTCTGAAGAAAATTCCGGCAGAAAATAATCTAATGCGGCAGATTGCGGAGCAATTTGAATCAACTGTGTGACAAAGAAGGTGTTTAGCAGCTTTTTGGAAATGAGCATTTATGGCAACTAGGTTTCGATGAAAAGGGTTTATAAGCAACATTATTCAAAGGAAATTCACTTTGCAATTCTAGTTTTCAAGCGACCAAGGAGATCTAAGCAGCGAAGCAAATACGACCTCAAAGCACTTGACGTAATCAAACCCTAACCAGAAACGAAGAACAAGGTATTTACAGTCACTACTCTTGCAAAGTTTTTTTGTTGAGCTGTAAAGATGTCTACACCACAAGTTGTTGAGATAATTGATAGGCCCCAACCTAAGTTCAAGAAGCATCCGTTTAAATCCCTAGAAACAAACCCTAATGGTGCGTTCTCAGAAGTGACCTATGGCGTAATGCATAATGAAGATATTAGGGTTTACATCCATGCCAATTTAGAAGAGTATGATCATATAAAATTAGGGCAAGTTTATTTTGCTGAGTTGTCCGGTGACAAGTTTGAATTGAAAGAAGAATACAGTGCTTTGCATGAGAAAAAGTTGGACACATGGGTCGATTTTCCTGTTTTCTTTGAAGATGCTTGGGTTAGGTATGCCCTAAGCAGAATCCATGATGAATTCTTTTGGCTAAATATGCCTCATATGATAACCAAGGATGCCATTGAGGCAGTTACAAGTATGTGTTCCTCTGGAACAGTTCCGACGCTAAAGTCTGTGAAGAATGACACAATGATGAAGCTAACTAGTGCCAAATTTGACAAAAGGGCACTAACTGTCAATGACATTGAAGATCCGGTAGTGAGATTTGCTTCAATGGTGATTGGATACAAGGTCTACTTCTCCAATAGGGAGAATTCTGTTTCTGCAATGGCCATCTACACTGCCTATGAGATGGTGAAGAAGAATACTGATTATGACCTGTGTGAGTTGCTTCGACAACAATTGATGGAGAATCTGAAGAGGACAAAAGATACAAAGTACCCATTCAAATATGGTACTCTTATCATCTACCTACTGTTCTACTTTCTAAGGGAATTACCAGGTATGAGTAATATTCTTTGGTTAAATCACTCTCCTATAGTAGTACAAATTAGGAATCATCTACAGAGTTTAGGAGATGCTGATGCACAAAATGCTGCTCTATGGGGATACTTTAAGAATTTCAGAAGAAAATGCAGGATAGGGTTAGAATCCCTAGAAAGGTGGTTGAGAAGTATAAAGATGATATTGTTTTTATGGTGACCAAAGATCAATGCCTCATGGAGGCAGTGGAACCGAGAACAGTGTGGGTCCCAACAATAGGATATGAGGTTACAGAGGACATTTTGACTGGTTTGGCAGATCTAATGCTGAGCAAACCCAAAGATCCCAAAGAAGAAAGGTTTGGGACTTATGAAGAGAAGTCTCTCAAAGTTCACATGGAACAAACACAACCAGGATCACAAAGAAAAGTAAGAAAATGGGTAGAAGATTTTGCTGTGAGCAAAGGCTACACCAAGGAACAAATAGATGAAGCCAGAGCCAAGGCACAAGCCTCTGAAGCAGCAAAGGCTACAAAAGAGAAAACTGCACAAGAAAAGGCTCCGGTAAGACCTGAAGTGAAGTCTGAGCAAGAAAAGCCTGTTTCCAGCACAAGAAGAAGAACGAGGGCCTCCTCTTCTGCTGCAACTAAACGAGGGCCTCCTCTTCTGCGGCAACTATGTCTGGGAGCTCCGGACCCCTTCCCACTGCTAGTATTGAGAAAGAATTGCTTGAAAAGAAGCCTGTAGAGAAAAAGGATAAAAGAAAGAAAGCAAAGGCCACCAACATAGTATATGTGAGCCTTAGTGGTGGTGAAGAAGAAGAAGAAGAAACAGAAACTGATGAAGAGATAAAGGCAAAGAGGGCAAAAACAAATGAAGCCACTGCAAGCAAAGAAGTGAAGCTCTCCGGAGAAGGGAAAGACAAGAAGAAGAAAAAGGAAAAGAAAACTGAGATCAAAGAAGGTGAGGCCACAATGACTCTAGAAGCTACAGTTAATGCAATGGCTGAGCATGGGAACTTGAAGCCAATTGCTGATACATATGATGAATGCTAAGATGCTGACAAAGAAACAATTGAAGCAGTTGTGGTAAGATATTTAGATATGTTCAATAAGGCATTAATTGAAGTTATAGATGACTTACCGGACAGTTTAGCTAGCATCTTAATTGCAAGAAAAGAAGGGGCTATGGCCAAAGATGCTGAGTTGAAGGAATATGTTCTGATAAAACTGTGTCCAAGTCTCACCAGTGAAGATAAGGTTAAAGTCACTAAGAAGCTCAACGAAGAATTTAGAACCAAGAAGAGAATCAATACTCTAATGTCTGGAGATATTGAGAAATTGGTGAAAGAAACTGAAGAGAAGATACTAAGTGTGCTACATTAACTCCACATCTTGTAAGATGCTACCCCAATTTTTTTTTTCAAATTCATACAATGATATCAGTGTTAGCATCAATTGCATAAACCAACTAAATGCCTCACACTTTTTGGTCACCCAGATCCCAGTATAGGCAAGGTGAGAGCATACAGTGCTTAGCCTATACAAAGCAATTATGCAACAATGAAATACAATTCATCCGCTGCGGCATGTATCCACTTATATCGTGGGAATTCACCACTTTCAGTGGGTATGCATGCAATAATAAGATACAAATCATCCACTTATTCAGTGGGTATTCTCCACTTATCCAGTGGGTAGAAAGAATAAAGAAAAGGTTCAATTTCTCCTCACTGGCGGTTGGACCATCCAGGGGCAATTAAATGAGTTTGCATATAAAGAAAGGTTACAAAGAATTCAAATGCAACACAACTTAGAAATATTGAATAGAGTTGGTTCTTGGGGTCATGATGGTGTAGCATAACAATGAAGATTACCATGCCACATAACAACATCAATAAAATCCATGATAAATCTGATATCCCAGCTGATACAGTCTGAAAATAGCTGATGAAGACCAAGCACTGTGATTACTACCTTATGCCATAAGAACAAGTCATGAATGAATGACGCCAAACATTAAGATGAACACTCCAAACTCATATCAAATCTTTACAGCTCAAGATCTACTGTAATTACGCCCCAAACTGACCACATAACATCAGAAAATCAGATCAGACTTGCATTATAAAGAAAAACCTTTCCCTGCTGTACGGTGCCATTGCTAGTACAGTACTGATCCATGAAATTAGTCAATAACATCTACAGAAGATCACAACAATGTAGACCCTTCCTTACTTACCCCACACCATTTAATCAACTTCATTTATTATCAAATGCATATTAGATATCCCAGATGTAATAAGGATTGCATTATATAAAATTCCATACTCAGGTCAGTACGGCCCTGCTGTACAGATGGCTTCAGAACTCCTTAATTCCTGCCCCAAACAACAACAAATGTATCTCAAAGGAGGCGCCCTTACCTAGCAAACAACTTCCCAACAGCATAAGCATTAAAGAAGACAACATAAATTTATTAACAATTCGCCCTCAGCTGCATGATACGGCCATGGTGGGAGTTCTAAACACAAATCACCAATGCATAACCAATACACCCAAACAACTGATTAAAATTGGTCATCACTGCTCTTAAATCAGATCTGAGCACACACAAACTAATCACCATAAATTTCTGATCAATAGTCACTAAATTTCTTAGTCTGAGCCGTATGGCCAGGCAAAGGTATGGACACTTCCAGAATTTTCAAAACAGCAACAATCTAATCCAAAACACTTCAAAGAGGGCGTTTTTGATAGGCAAAATAATATGCAATCTACAAAAGAATCAAAAGCTTCAATATTAATTTCTTATGAGCATCGATTGCTTCAGCAGAAGTACGGCCAAAATTGTATGGCCAAGGCAGAAATTTCATCAACTACACAAACACTCCAAAAACTCACACCAAAAACCATAGAAAATCATTATTCAACACTCCAAAACTGATAACAAGAACAACTCTTCAAAATCTATCAAATCCATTTAGCACCATGGCAAACTCTGTATGAGCTTGCTCCCAATCCATCTTCAGCACAAAGGTGATTCTTGTATGAAATCACACCAAACCTCAAGAGGGTTTTCGTCCTCAAGAGCATTCTACAAGAGGGTATTCGTCCTCAAGAGAATAAGGAAGAACTCTCTGCTTTAATCCCAACAGCATTTCATTACAAAATCCAACCATGTCCAAACAATGAGCCCAACTTCCCCTTTTATAACTTTTTGAGGGAAATAAAATATTATTTCCTTTATCCCTTCATATTTCTCCTCAAACAATATAAAATAATTCATTATGGGAGCACAACTTAAAGTCACATTTTTAATTAAAAGCTCCTTTTAACTCCAAAGACCCCTTTTTTCAAAATAAACGAAATATTTGATTCGCAAAGTCCCAAAAAGATACATCCATGATTTAAAACTTTTCATCCCCTTTCCAATGAGCTATAACACTTAAGTGTTAAATGAACATTTCCCAACCTTTTTAACTTAAGTGCAATAATTAATTGTTTAGTTTATTAAATCAACTGATTTTGCAGAAAATCCCAAACATCACCAAACTGCAAAATTAAGCATACCAACATACTCCATGATGTTTGGGAAGATGAATGATGCCTTCTGGGCAACTTTCCAAAATTAGACGGCTTTTCCAAGAATCTTGGAGAGCAAACTAGGAACCCGATCAAACATCAGAAAGCATCACTGTCACCTTGGACATCCACTGAGCTCAATGCCAAAGAGAATTAATCCGTTTCCTAGAAGGAAACCCACTTTTTTATAATTAATATTACACTAAGTTGCAATAATTAAATATAACCTTGGGCAACCTTAGTGAAATATTAATTAATTATCAGAATAATAGTCCCAAGCCAAAATAAGCACTAGAAATGCACTGATAAATAACTTCAACCCATCTTTGATGAAATGAAGACTTGAGACACACACAACTGCTCTACAGATAGAACCACGACCACTCCAAGAACTTTGGAGTTCTTCCAACATGCTGGATAGCCTTCACAAGATTACGAACAAGCAAAATGCACATGATAATTAATGTGCCAAAAATGGAACATTACACATCTCAACTATGGTAGATACAGATGAAGAGGAACAAAATGTTGATGCTGACAATTCTAATACAGTTCCTAATGTGAATATTGAACAAAGTGTGGATCAAAGTGCAGTTACTCCTTTGGTGAGCACAAGAAAGGATGAAGAAATGAAAGAATCTGCAGTGGAAAAGAGCTCTGAGGAGACAAAAGTGACATCTGAGGATAGAGCCCCTGTAGGACAAGATGATCAAAGGAATGAGGTAAATGAACAAATGGTTGTCAACTCAGCTTCGGAATCAGAGGATAATGAACAAGAACCCAATGAAGAAAATCCTCCGGAGAGACATGATATTGAAGTGTCTCATGATGAAGGCAAAAGAGACACTGTTGGGGAAGATTTAGTTGACTCTTTAAGAGAGTTTTTGGAGAAACAAAAGGAGACTCAGATTTTGTCTGCACCTGAGTTATTACAAGGACCAATAAACTTGGCTACAATGTCTCCATTGCAGAAACTGAAGCTTGGGTCAATTTTTCAAGTGACAACCCAAGAAGAGATCGTGAAGTCTCACATAGAGGACAATGAGCTCATGAGAGAAGCTATGGCAATCTTTGAAAAGATCATGCCCGGTGTAAAGAAAGACACCTCCTTGATTCCTATATTACAAATGAAAAAGCTTATGGAGTCAGTCAATTCTCATTTTGAGTCCCTTGAACAAGCCGCTGAAAAGAAGGTAAGGGCTGAGATTGACAGTAAAAGGTTAGTTGAGCTCAATGATAAATACTCTCAAGATAAAATTTTGTTAGATAAGAGTATAGAATATGCACAGACGACCATTAAAGAAGCTAGTGAAATCTATTAATTTTGTCTAACATTGCCTGAGATAACGAAGGAGCTAAAAGAGAAAATAGATGGATGGGAAGCCCAATTGATGAAGATCTCCAGAACTTATGATCCCGTGAAGGATGCTATTGGGAATCAAAGGGCAGAAATTGAAACAATTCATTCTGAGATAAATAAGCTGCAGACCCAAAAGGAGGTCATAAAACACAGGATGAGTCAGCTCAGGAGATTGTAAGTTTCAAGATTGCATCCATGATAAGACTTGTAGCAGCAGCAGATAAGACAAGGCAAATCATTGAGGCCCTTGCTACAGTGAAGAAGGCAAAAGAGTTGGTGTCCCAAATCAATGGGCACATACAAGTTTTGAGTCATGCCAAGGTCAGGTGGGATGAAGATGCAGTTCAACTGAAGAAGATCTACAAAGATATTGTCCTTGTAAGTCAGTAAGGTATTTGATTTCACATGTATATATGTGGATAGTACAAACAATTTTTGAGTTTTGGTCACTTGTACATATTTCTGTATCATACACCTTTGCCATTGATGTCAAAGGGGGAGAATGAAGCATATGAAGAAGCATGTGAAAAACATAGACAAGTGAAAAATAAATAAGGAGAGAAGCATGAAGCAGTGTGTAAAGAGTAAGGGGGAGCTGTATGATGGTTTTTCACATCATGTGTTGCCATCAATGCCAAAGGGGGAGATTGTTGGCAATTTGGCTGAGCATGATGTTTGATAGTGTGTTGTCATTGATGGCAACAAGAAAAGGAACAAAGATTCAACAAGCTTGGAATAGAGATTTTGGTTCGGCAAAGCAGACTCAAGCATTTTGGCTAAGTGTTGGCCGAGTACAGAGATAGCAACAGAGAGACAGTATTTTGTTCAGCATTGGTCCATTGTTGAAGATCTGGTCTTGCGGTTCTGGTAAGATGTCTATAATCCTTAAATAATCTTAAATCCAAAGTTTCAGCTTTTGATCATCACCAGAAGTGTACCTTCAAGTAGCCTAAGTCCGGCATGACAGAATACAGTACTGAACAGAGTAGAACACCTAATTGTTTTGGTCCGCATTCCTCCTGTATTGAATATTTTGTTATGCGGTTTTGAGGTGTTAAACACATATATGAAGTCTCTAAATTCAAAGTTGCAGAGTTTGAAGTCCACCAGAAAGATAGTTATGAGCATCTAAGTATTGCTACAAGGTTTGACAGTGTTTGACTGTGACGAGGCATGTGTTCTAATGGTCTGCATTTGGCCGCAAGTTGATATTATGTTCTGCGGTTCTAGAGTTATGTTTTGAGATGTCTGAAGAGTCTTGGATATGAATTTGAGCAAGTCTTGTGGTCCGCATTGAAAGTTGTAATCTGATAGATGGATTGAACTAGTAATAATTAGAGTTTAAGGCCAACCTGATACTTTGATCAGTGTGTGGTAAGATCTATTGATTGGAACTTTATTCTAAGTGGTTCTATAATGTCATGTCCCTATAATGATAATTTATAATTAAATATGAATGACAATTAAATTCATGTTGAATATTATAAAACCAATATATTTATAATAAATTAAATATTACATAAATCGATATTATAAATTAATGAATTAAAATATAATATTTTTAAATATATTATTAAATATAAATAACAAATATTATTATAACGTATATATTATCATATTATATATGATAAACATAAATACAATATTATAAGTTAATTATTATAAATATTATAAAGTCTATCATGTCCGGATATTAAGACATTGTTTAAATTAAAGATTTAAACAACATGATAAAAGTCGGTGAAATTGAGGATAGAGATAATTACGGATATTTAAGTAAATATATATTATTATTAATACTTATTATCTAATAAATAATATTACTATATTAATATTCTTTCTATAATATAATATATCTATTTTAATTGATAAGAGTCATAAATGACAATGATAAATATAAATATTAATAATTTATATATTATTATACTATATGGGAATAAATAAATAACATATAAATATTAATATTATATAAATAATATTATTATTATCCTATACTATAATTATATAAACTAATATAAAGTGAGATAAGTAGTTCCCATGAATCTTATATAAGATAAAAGTATGTATGCCACGATTATAATTACAACCATTATAAGACAAGCTTATTAAGTAATAAGACTTGTGCAGCGATTAAGTTGGTTGACCCTAGCAATCACCTTAATAAATAATAAATAAAAAAGACAACATTATTAATATGTATCTTTGTTAACTAAATTAAAGCCGCAACCGTTGGAAAGGGTATATCCTTTTACCCACGGTAAACCCTTGGAAATATATGAAATATATAAAAGGGCATAAGGGCGTATGATGGGAAAGGTGTGAAAGATATATAATAAAATATATAAACGGCAACAGCAATACAATAAAAATTATATTAGTCATTCCATCGAGCAAGGAAAACATTGGAAAATAGAAAGAAGACGGCAGCCATAGGTAAGGAATCCCAGGTAAGCTACAGCAGATAAGTAAGTATTTATATTTAATTTGTTCAATCTATAATTAGTAAAAATAAATGGTAAGATTATTATATATAAAAGAATAAATATATGCATGTTGTAAATGATAGATAAATACTCTAAAACACACTATGAATTGCATAGGGATAAACTAATATAATGAATAAATGTCAATGGTATATGATCAATTTTGATATAAGGCCATGATGTCTAATATAAGGCACCTTGTGTTAAATGATAATAAGAAAAATTATGATATTTATGAAATTAATGAAAAGACAAGTTGGTGATATGCTTGGCGCTGACTAGGACTCTCCCTTTAACCCCTCTATCACCTCTAAGGTATGACGTAGTTGGAATAGTTTGTTTTATCCTAGGTATCTCTCGACTGGACGTAAGTCCCTCGAGCCAAGTGATGAGGAACCCCGCGTGTGGGAGAAATCCTTGGGCCTAGAATAACTTGTAAAAGTTAATTTTGCTCTACGGATGGTGACTCTCGTTTGGATGAGGTACTCCGTTTGTGAGTGAAATCCCACGAGCCAAATGGTGAGGGACTCCGTGTGTGAGTGAAACCTTTGGGCCTTCGTAAGAGATGGTGGAACTATTTCCTTAATGAAATCATACTTGGTGATCTAGAGCTGGTTAACGCAAGAGTCTACCATAAGTCCCTCACAAGTCATATTATGAACCAATGATAAAAATGAATAACATATATGTGAATGTACTGGAAATGTTATAATGCATGATGATGAAATGTAATGTGAATATGATCTAATATGTTATGGTCTTAATGATTACATGTTGAAAGAAATGATAAATAGATTACTAATACTCTCTTTTACTAAGTTGAAATTGTGCAAGGTGGTGAAAAATTTCAGCTTATTAGAAGGGGACATTACAGTGGTATCAGAGCAGTCATCCTGCCATCCTATGAATAACAATTAAATAAAAAAAATTAAAAAATTAAAAAAATAAAAAATTAAAAATTAAAAAAATACAAAAATAAATTAATTATGGAATATAGTGCTGAAAATTTAAAAGATAAAACCCTATTTATAAATTATTATTTTAGGGCACTATATTATTTATGGCACTATAGTTTATTAGCTATATTCATTTGTTACATTTTATAGAGGTTATTTTATATTATTGGTGAGTGTAATATTATTTAAAAGGAAACCTAATAAAATATAATGTTATAAAATATTACTTTAGGACACCTAATTATAGTTGCTTGAGGACAAGCAATCTTGAGTGGGGAGGGTTGTCATGTCCCTGTAATGATAATTTATAATTAAATATGAATGACATTAAAATTCATATTGAATATTATAAAACCAATATATTTATAATAAATTAAATATTACATAAATCATATATATTCTAAATCGATATTATAAATTAATGTAATTAAAATATAATATATAATATATTTATTTTAAATATATTATTAAATATAAATAACAAATATTATTATAATGTATATATTATTATATTATATATGAATAAATATAAATACAATATTATAAGTTAATTATTATAAATATTATAAATTCTATCATGTCTCGATATTAAGACATTGTTTTAAAGGATAGAGATAATTACTTATATTTAAGTAAATATATATTATTATTAATACTTATTATCTAATAATAATATTACTATATTAATATTTTTTCTATAATATAATATATCTATTTTAATTGGTAAAAGTCATAAATGACTGATAAATATAAATATTAATAATTTATATATTATTATACTATATGGGAATAAATAAATAACATATAAATATTATTATTATTATCCTATACTATAATTATATAAACTAATATAAAGTGAGAGAAGTAGTTCCCATGAATCTTATATAAGATAAAAGTACGTATGCCGCGATTATAATTACACCCATTATAAGACAAGCTTATTAAGTAATAAGACTTGTGTAGCGATTAAGTTGGTTGACCCCAGCCATCACCTTAATAAATAATAAATAAAAAAGACAAACATTATTAATATGTATCTTTGTTAACTAAATTAAAGTCGCAACCGTTGGAAAGGGTATATCCTTTTACCCACGGTAAACCCTTAGAAATATATAAAAGGGCATAAGGGTGTATGATGGGAAAGGTGTGAAAGATATATTATAAAATATATAAACGGCAACAACAATACAATAAAAATTATATTAGTCATTCCATCGAGCAAGGAAAACATTGGAAAATAGAAAGAAGACGACAGCCATAGGTAAGGAATCCCAGGTAAGCTATAGCAGGTAAGTAAGTATTTATATTTAATTTGTTCAATCTATAATTAGTAAAAATAAATGGTAAGATTATTATATATAAAAGAATAAATATATGCATGTTGTAAATGATAGATAAATACACTAAAACAAACTATGAATTGCATAGGGATAAACTAATATAATGAATAAATGTCAATGATATATGATCAATTTTGATATAAGGCCATGATGTCTAATATAAGGCACCTTGTGTTAAATGATAATAAGAAAAATTATGATATTTATGAAATTAATGAAAAGACAAGTTGGTGATATGCTTGGAGTTGACTAGGACTCTCCCTTTAACCCCTCTATCACCTCTAAGGTATGACGTAGTTGAAATAGTTTGTTTTAGCCTAGGTATTTCTTGACTAGACGTAAGTCCCTTGAGCCAAGTGATAAGGAACACCGCGTGTGGGTGAAATCCTTGGGCTTAGAATAACTTGTAAAAGTTAATTTTGCTCTACGGATGGTGACTCTCATCTGGATGAGGTACTCCGTGTGAGTGAAATCCCATGAGCCAAATGGTGAGGGACTTTGTGTGTGAGTGAAACCTTTGGGCTTCCGTAAGAGATGGTGGAACTATTTCCTTAATAAAATCATACTTGGTGATTTAGAGCCGGTTAACGCAAGAGTCTACCATAAGTCCCTCACAAGTCATATTATGAACCAATGATAAAAAAGAATAACATATATGTGAATGTATTTATGAATTTAGGAATGTTATAATGAATGATGCTGAAATGAATTATATGAAATATAACATGAATATGATCAAATGTGATATAATTCTAATGATTATATGTTGAAATAAATGATAAGTAGATTACTAATGCTCTCTTTTACTAAGTTGAAATTGTGCAAGGTGGTGAAAAATTTCAGCTTACTAGAAGGGAACATTACATATAATTGAAGCCGACATATGAGATTGTGTTGCAAGTGTTAATTGGGACCGCAAAGTATTTTGGTGAAAGGATTAGGCCAACAAGCTACACAAGGCATAACTACACGCCTCATCTTTGTAGGCCGACTTAATGTGAAGTTTGCAAGTGTTGCAGATATTTATATGAGATCCAATTCATTGTTTGAGAAGGTGAAGTGTGAATGCGAATGCGAAAGTGAATATGTGTGTGTGCGACATGCGAAGTTTTGTGATTTTGTAAGGGCGACAAGTGCAAAAGAAGAGAGATCTTATTTTCATGTAAAAGCAAAGCAGTGTAACAGAGCAATTCAGGATGAAGAGTTTTGAGATAGTTTTTTGAGCATCATTGGAGCTGTATCCATGCATTTGTAGATGCAATTTTAGCAGTTCATTTTGGCAGTGAGCCACCCTTCTTTCTCTTTCTTTTCTCTTGGCAGTGAGCTTGTATGCAGTGAGCATCTTTCTTTGGACAGTGAATCCTTAAGGACAGTGAATCCTTAAGGGCAGTAAGCCCTAAGACAGTGAGCGCCTTGTAATTTGGTATTGTTACTACATAATATATTGTGAGTTAACACTCACCGTGGTTTTTCCCATTTTGGGTTTTCCACGTAAAAATCCTAGTGTCTGTGTTATGTTTTGTGGTTGTTCATTCTATGTTTAATTTGCTTTAATGTTGTTGAATGGGCAAATGGATTAATGGTTTAAGAGAATACTGATTCACCCCCCCCCCCCCCCCCCTCTCAGTATTCTGGGTGTTCAACAACCTCACCTTAAGGATCATCTTTGTTCTTCCACCCTTGAACTAAATCATTTCTGATCTAATACCTGCAATACTGTAGTTGAAGTCATCACTGAAGAAGAGCTTGCCAATATCTTTCTTCTCATAATCCATAAAGCATTCTTTATTCAATGTTATGTGGAAAAGATGCACCTGATTTGACAAACCATTCTTCCTTAATAATAGCAAAATAACATGAGGAAGTGAAGTAAATACTTGCAGCCTCTTCCTCACCTTTGGAAAGCATGACAGTGGGCTCCATTTTTTTTTCCTTTGGAAGCTTTGTGAAACTTGTATTCCTTTGTAGCATGCCCTCTTGGTGGCACTTCCAATAAATAATCTCCTTCTTCCTTACTCTACTAGAAGAGCTTCCTTTTGAATTGGATCTATTGCTTCCACTTGATCTTTCATCTTTCTCTTAGAATAACAATCTATTGAGACTCAAGCTCTATGGATAAATTCAGCATTCCATCTGTCTCTTCTTGAAGAACTTGGGCCACAATATCATCGAACTTGAGTTGGTTATTTTTAGCATGACCACTTACTACCACTTGTGAGATTCTCCCACGAGTCTGATAGACTACTTAACAAGATCATGCATCTCTCTTCCTTGTTCACTTTATGGTCAATTGATTCAAGCTCAATTAGTGAGTGGAAGGAATTAAGATGTTGAGTCATCTTATCCTTTTACTTCATCTTGAGGCTGTAAATTTCCCTTCTCTAAAATATATTTATTAACCAAGCACTCTGCTTCATATAGACATGCAGCTTATCCCACAAGGATTTTGCTGAAACTGCATCTTGGGCATTGATTAGACGAGTCAGAAAGACATAAGTGTATAGCAACACTAGCCTTCTTTTACATTCTATCTCAATTATCTTGACAGATTCTGCAGCTTTTTACCAGAGATAGTAACAAAAAGATCTCCCTTGTCAAGGATGAGATCCATCTTGATCTTTAGGAGGTTGAAATTCCAACTTTTCTTCTTATTATTTTCATTCCTTAAATTTGTATATACAACATCTTCTGCTCCAATTTTTTTTTAAATCAGTTATTAGAACTCTACAATGCAGTAACTTAACACAAATGCGCTCCTCAGCTATGTACTTGTCCACCACATTTCATGACCTGAAATGCTTCCAAAATTGAGATAAACCAAGGTTTCCTTTTTAAATCCTATTCTGGGACTGATCTCCAGCTGATCTATGTGTATTTCCTAATGTATCAGCAATAGTTCTCAATCACCCAGCTTCCAAGAGCGGCATTGTCAAATGGTATAATTTTGTATAACTTCTGGCGGTACAAGGAGCTCATACACAAGACAAAGCATCTGATGGCTCTGATACCAGTTGTTAGTTTTGAACTACAACATAAAATATTATAAATAAAAATATGCAGCAAATAATCAGATCAGAGTTACATGCAGAAAAATAAATCACAGCATAAGATAGAAACCAAAGATATCAAGTCATAGAGATGACCATACTATTTTTTGTATTTTTACTGTGTATAAAACAATGGGTTATTCCATATGCTACCTATCCACCCATGTCAATCTGCAATGAGATGGACATGCCAACTATCTATCTACCCATGTGAATTTCCGATGACAGAGACATGCCAACTACCTACCTACCCATGTGTATTTCTGATGAGATAGGCATGCCAACCAAGCATCCACTCACTTACTTCTCTGAGAAGATAAGGTGCTTATGGGTACACCAACCCCATGCTGCCTCATTATGCATTAGCTGGAACAATAGTTGGCAAAATTTCCAACACATATTGATAGAATATACTTGCAGATATTAGCAGCAAAAAATCCTCGAACTTCTTTCATCCCAAGTCCCTTGCTAATCCACAGGCATTATAAATGCTTTCCTATGAATATGATGTCCTCTAAATTTTTGTGTGTGTATCACCTTGATAAACAGCATCCCCCATGGGCTTTATTGAAGTTTTGTTTTTCCATATGTAAACATATGTTTAAAAAAAAAATGCTTCTTGAAGAGTCAAATTTTATTTTATCTAAAATGATCTTCACACAAGACACCATTTCTTAGGCTTATTTTGACTGAGAAAATTGCTTATGTGCTAGCAGATAGTCCAGATGCATAAAACTTGGTTGCAATTTGTTGAGCTGACCAACAAATTAGCAAGAGCTGAGGTGCCCACCAGCTGATGGAGAAATCTCTGATCTCAATGGTTACTCAAATCACTGAGCGACTAGAGCAGAAGTTTGGAAATGACTTTGGGGATCCTGTCTCATCAGATTTTTTTATATGATCAGGTTTCAGGTGAAATAACCCTATTACATAAAATCAGTCTTGAAACAATTAAAAGTGAAAAGGTGACAGTGTAATCTCAACAATATACAATTTTTTTCTTTGAATGTCATTAGTGTAATGGTCTCATGGAGGTCATCTTGAGATGACTTAAAAATATACTGGTCAAATCCCACAAAAATCAAAATTCTGATTCTATCTAAAATTAAATCATTTCAAATGAAAATATTATGTCTTTTCTTTAACAGTTTTGTTTTTTCACCAGTTGCTTGTCTAACTGCAGGTATGCATTTGCTCTATTTCAGCTGATAGACAACTAGAAACATATGAAGGATATTAATTTGTAAAGAATACTTAACTTACTAGATTTTAGTTGGAGTATGGTTGTATAGCTAGAAGCCATGGTCATGATTGTGCTTGTGGTGATCCTACTTATTTTTTGTCGCAAACCATTTATCTATATGCTGCTATGTTTAATTGTTTTTTTTACAATGTTTCAGGCTGGATACTACTGTGTTTTTTTTTTTTTTCCTTATGATGTTTTGTGTAATGTCCTAATTTTTTTTGAATTTTACAATTATGATAAAAATGCATAACCCTAACACTTTCTGATCACCAAGATCTCGATGTGGGCAAGTTGAGAGCATACGGTGATTGGGACACTATCTACCGGTGGCAAGCCACACAACTCTACAATGTATGCAATTAAAATCTAAAACTATTACAGAGTTAGTTCTGGCGGCAAATCTTATAGAATGAATTACAAACTAAATGGTCCTGGCGGAGAACTGCATAGTACACTACAAACAAAATATAACTGGTGGTGAACTACTCAGTTTAACATAATAAAACCATACAACATGAATACTGAAATCCCACACATTATTTCTTGTTATGACAGCAACAAACTCCTCTGAAATTATGAATAACAACAAATATATCAAATGCAACAGCCAAGAATAATCTGAATAACAGTAATATAGTGAAATGATAATACTCAAACTGTGCGGCAGGCTGTAGAAGCTATTGCCAACTAATAAATGTCAATATTGCTTAGTCCTAGTGCTGTACAGCTGTTTGAAAACTATATAGAAGTCTACTCAAACTATACGGATACCCAAACTTCTTTAAAAAGCTGATAAAATCATAAAAGCTGATTAAAATCAGATAAACTAATAAAGTCCAGACCAACAGATTCTTATGTCAAAGTTTATCTCCTCTAAACTGGCTGATTTCCTTTGAAAGTGTACGACAGACAAGGACTGTAGTAATAATAGATTTCCTTCTGGCAGCAGCTTCCCTTGGATGGTAGGGGAAAAGACCCAATAGGTGAGATAGTTCCAATGGCTGAGATAGTATATGTGCATTTAAGTCCAATATTTTTAAAAGTTTAGTACTAGTAGTTGTGACTTTAAGGTTGTTAGTGTTACTATAAGTACTAATAATTGAATGAAATGTGCCCTTTAGATTTAAAAAGCAACCAATCATGTGATGCCACATCAGCCCACCAACAAAACATGACTTAATGCACACCTATTTGTCCACCCTTTTTTGGGGGGAACTATTTGACACCTCAACAAAAAGCATGTTGATGTGGCATCATATTTGATGATGTGGCCCTGAAACCTTAGTTATAAGCAGGGGCCTTGCCAAGTAAGCTATTGTAAAAAATTTGGAGTTATTCGAAATTGCCACGTACGATTTTGAGATGCATGTAGTTAGGGTGCTCAACCACTGGGTCCTCTCCCCTACAACACTAAAAAAAAAGTTGATTTTTATACTCTCAAAAAGCTGATTTTAACCTTTTGGAATGATGCAATCCAACCAAGAAGTACGACTGCATTAATATGGCACCTTCAGTGAATATTAAATCCCAAATAATGTGATGGTATTGGGAGCTGTACGACCCACCTATGCCTTGCAATTTCCTTGTACGACGCCATTTTGTGGTAATCTAATCCTGTAGAATTGGGCAGACTTTTAGCTTGGAACAACAACAATAAAAAGTCAAATCGCTGAATCAAATAAAATATTTAATATTCTCTACAAATCTGGAAACTATTCTTCACACACCCATAAACTGGAAACTCAACAAACCACAACAAAAATCTGAAAAAAACTAAACTAAACCACAACAAACTGAAACAACACACCAAAATCTAGATATCTTCTCATAACCCCAAAACCCAACAGAAACTAGAGATACTTTTGTAACTTTTCCACACACTGATGATCCCTGGATGGAATCACTCTAATGGAGATGAGAGTTTTCATCCCCAAATCCAATCTTTGCAACACATAGGTAATCTTTGGATGGCAGTACTCATATAAATAGGAGGGTTTTGTCCTCAAATCCATCTGCCAAAAGGGTTTCGTCCTTAAGCAAAAAAATTAACATACGTTCGATCTCAAGAAATGGGAGTTTTGATTTCATAAACAGGATTTCGTTTTTTTGGGCACAACTCTTTTTTTATATAGGCTCTTGAAGGAATATAATTGAATGTTATATTCTTTTCCCATTTCCCTCCAAAGTTTATTTAAAAAGTGTCTAGAAAGTCCCATCACTATTTGGACCCATCCTAGTGACACTTTATAACATAAATTTAGGCCATCTTTTAAAAAACAACTTCTTAATAATAAAATATAAGTTGTATTTTAAGAATATAACATAAAATTACTTTTTGTACAAATTAAATTATTAATTATTTCCTTATCTCAAAAAGGAAACATGACAATTAGCCCTTCCCAAAATTGTTCATTCTCAAGTAATACTGATTCAACTCTTCAACTCCTCCTGATTGAACCTCTATGCAAATACCAAGGTCCCAAATCATCCTTGGGAATGTTCTGAATCCTTCATGTGATGCAGTGTGTTCCTTTGATTGGATGTGTTGTTGAGCTCTGTTTAAGAGGTTCTTCTATAGCTTTGTCTCTCTTGCTTTCAATTTGCTTTGCTTTTCAATCCATAGTCCCTTGCAAAGCTTTCTTAGTCTTGCCTAACTCTATTAATTGTTTTATTCTTGCAACTTATAACTTTCTCGAGGGCTATTCCTTGTGAAGAATGAGCTCACTATTTAGCTTTCACTGTGCTACTTTGATATTATTATGAATCGAAATCTCCAAATGAGTATTAGTAGTTTGTTGCATAGCCTTAGGAAGCTCTATCGTGGTTTCCTTAGCTTGCCTTTGTCTTGCTTGAACCAAATCAAATTCCTCTTTAAGCCTTTCAAGTTCTTTAATTCCCTGCTTTATTTATTTAACCTTTGCTTTAGTCTCTTGCTCCCTGAAAATTATTGCAGAAACTTGTCTTGCCTCGTAAAGTGCAATATGGGCCATTTCTAAAGAATCCTTATTTGAAATTAAGCTCAAAAGTGAGTTCATAAAATTTGTCCCTCATTTCCTTAGTTGTATTAAAGGCCTCTTCTATCGGTGTGAACGGGGTATATTACCTAACTGGTTCCACATTAGGTCCTATTCACACATGTCTAGTTAGGTTTACTTAGGGACACTTAGGATAGTTATCTTTTTGTGTCTCAAGTCATAAGATTAAGACACTTGTTATATAATCTTATGTTGTCCTATGTTTCACCTTGGCCTATATAACTAAGGGCTTCTCATTGGAATATTATTCATATTGATGTACATGATGTATGCATATTTGCATCATTTGATAGAATGGAATTATTCTTTCATGTTGGGTATCTCTTGTGCTTTCACTGAAGCTCTTAGATCTTGGGTGGCTACCTCCATAGCCAAATTTTGCATGGCATAGAGCATTTTATACCGACTCTTACATCTTCTGCAAATTTGATGGCAATATCTTTGTCTTTTACTAAATGTAGATATTCTAATTTCATTGTTTCCAATGCATTCTTTACTGCTTGCAAATTTGCAAGAGTGACTGTATGCTTAGTCCTAGCATCACTTACTTCACCCTTTGCCTTTCTTCTTCTCTTCAATTTGAGCACTCTTCAAACTTAGAGTTAGTTCTTCAATGAGCCTTTTCGTGCTATCCAACTTCGTTAAGACTTGTACCTCTTTCTTTTTTGTTACCAACAATTGTTTCTTCAATTCATGCAGCTCTTTGGGCCTCTACTCAATTTCTGCAAAATGACTCTTCTTTGCTTGCTCTTGGCTACAATCTCCAACATCTTCGCATAAAAATGTTTTTGAAGTATCTCCATTGACGGAAAGAAACTTGCTTTGTAGGGACAACATGATCTTCAAGACTTATTAAGATACTTTTCCCTTTGTGAGAGTGATCTACATATCCTAATTGATGAAATTCTGATGCTGTAGATTTCTCATCAATTACTACTTCTTGAATAGATGTAGATACAATTTCATGTGCTATATTAAAGTTGACCATCCCAAGAAAATTTTGAATCATTAGACTTTGACTTTCTTTTATGGAAGATTGCATTACTTATAAATTTACTGCTTTACAAGCATCATATGTTCAACCATTCAAAATATCCCCCTTCACATCCTTGAGAGTTGCCTTGCAAAGTCCTCTAGCAGAAGGAATGACGACACCACGAACTAGGAGTGTACCAACAAAATAAGGCATTAGGTGAGAACCCATTGCTTGCTCCATTTCAAACATTAGTATCGAGTGTTTCAAAGTATCACTTGGATCCCATACTCTTATGTAATGTCCCCATTTCCGGGTTCCCTTGCAGCTCAGTTGGAGCTAACTTTCTGGGTTGGTGACAACCTGATCAGAGGAGTATTTTGATATCACCAATGTGTTCAGGTGATCCAGTGGAGTTGTCTGACACTTTCCAGAGAGATTTCGGACTTGTCCATACTTACTATTTATAGTAAGTGCTTGCATGGCGACAATCTTTCTGGGTTTGTTCTCTTTGGCCCTCGGAGAACACTGCTATTTATAGTAAGTGTCAGTCTGGCGTTGTTTTGGTGACTTGACAGACATCCATTGGCTATCTCAGATGTTGCATTGAGCTCAGTGATATCAGATGGTTTACGGTGATGTCTTTCCAGGCAACTTCGGACTTTTGGGCCATACTATTTTTAGTAAGTTAGGGTTTCTGTTCGTTTCGAGAATCTCAGAGTTGGATGTGAAGCATTTCGGCGAGACCTTTCCAACGGTCTATAGATTTTAGGATTCCGATGTGTTTTGAGCCTCCATTTTAAAGTCCGTAAATTATTAATGTTTATTTAATATGAGACTTTATTATAAAGGGGATATAAGTGATTTTAAAGTATACTTTATAATATAAGTTAAAGTGTCATTTTAAAAGGGGAGATATAAGTGACTTTTAAAGTATACTTTGTTTTATAAAGTTGTGCTCCAAAATTAAAAAGAATGAAAGGTGGGAAATGAAAGTAAATTAAATGAAATGAAAGTCAAATGCAAATTGAGAATTATAAAAGGGCATTTGAAGTTTATTTTATTCATTCTTGATATTACATTTTATGATTCTATTTGCTCTGCAAATGAGGGTTTGGAAGAAATATCCAGCGTTGGCTCTTGGTGACAGAAACCACCATTAGTTTCAACTTCCGCAGGTGTGAAAGATCACTCAAGGGGACTCTTGGGCAGCTATACTCAGTGGCTGTATTCGAGCTTCAGTTTGGTACCATTATTGACGGAGTTGGAGATAACAAGACAGATCTTATTGCAGTTTTGTTGCAGCTAAGAGAGTATTAGTGACGGATTGTATTGCAGATTTGAGAGGGTTTGGATGTTTTATTTGCTGTTGTTCCTTTACCCAGGTTGTACCAGCACCCAATAGTGACGTGGGTTTTTGATAGCTACATCTTTGACGGAGTTTATGCATAGAGAACACTTGTGCGGGTTATTACTTGTATTTAGAGCAGCTGTATGCATTTCTATTGGTGAAAGAGATCAAGTTGTAACTTCATATTTGTTGTACCTTTCATTTTCAAACTTGCATTTTGTGAACAACGAAGTGGGTATGTAAGATACTTCACTATTTTGGCTATCTATTTTTCTGGGTATTGATGTTTTAGATACTAGAGGATATTTTATGAACTGGGTTGTCAATATTCTGTGAAAATACTGAGTATCTAAGCTGATATAAAAATCTGGAATTTTCAGCTATGTATTCTCTATGTAATGTTCAGTTTTGAGTTGAAAATTATTATTGCAATATCTTCTATTTTGCTGCATTATATTGTTGTATCAAACATTGCAAAAATATCAGAGAAAACCAAAACAAACTAAAACAGACAGGTAGAAATCCAGAGAATTAAATATCCTATCAAGGGTGGGATATTACAGTGGTATCAGAGCTGGTTTTCCTGCCAGCCTGTTGAAGTTCTAACATTTGCCACAGTTTCTTTAGTTACAATCAGAAATTGCAGTTGTTAGGAGCAGAGTTAAAAGATGTCTACAGACAAGTCTATATATGAATCGATGCAAGAACTATATAATCTGATGAGGGAACCAGACATGAAAGAGACATTTACGAATGGTTGCAAGACGTAAACAAAGGGAATCAAGTTCGAGAGAAGATGCTGTAAAGGTTAATGAGAGCATTGATTCTTTTGTTGAAGAGAAGAATGTTAAAAATTCAAAAGATTGTTTGGTAGCCTTTCCAGTTTACACACCAGTAGAGCATGAGAACTTGAATGGTCAAGATAGAAATTAAGAAGTTACCCTTGAAGAAGGGTTAGAGCAGGAAGAAGTTCTGGTTTGTGACTTCCAGCCTACAGGTGATCGTGGGGAAGATCAAAGTCAGTCATCTATCGTAGCTACATTTGAGGAGGAATTGTCATTTGAGAGTGCAATTTTCAATCATGAGACGGATGTTGCAGCAGGTGATGAGATTGGATTTCAGTGTGATACACCTCATGGGTCAGGACCTAATGATGGGCATATTGTGAGTAGTTATGTTGACAACTTCAAATCAGTTGATGATGATGGCTCAACATTCAATTTCAGAAATGTTGACACAGTGTTTGCTTTGAAAACCAAACTAAGCCTATGCAGGGGAGTGACAGTCATGATGCCAGTACTAGGGAGTTGGAGAGTGATTTATTCACAGAGGCAATCAATCATGAGTACAGTGAGCACATTTTTTCCGAATAGAGCAATCGGCCTTTTAGCACTTGGGATCCGGGTGTGATGGCACCTAAGTATGACGAGGATCCGGTTTGGGATGAATTTCCTTTTGACTATAGTGCTAATCTAACCTCATCTCCACAGTTATGCATGAAGGATGGCATTGACGACATTGGTGGCATTGGCGGTATGGTTATGAACGCTGAAAACAAATCTGATTTTGTATTGCATGATGCTGATTTCAATTCAGAAAATTTGGATGAGGTTGATAGGTCTCAGGAGTCCTATCATTTAATAGGACAGCTGAAGGTAAATGAAGACCAGGGTATTGCAACCATTAGACACTTTGATGATATTCATAAGTTGATGGCAGATTTGTGTTGGAAGGCACTAAGGGAACGTGAAGGTTCTGAAGGTGGTATATCTCTTGATGACTTGCACGAACTCAAGAAGGCTTTGGTGGGAGTGAAGTCAAACTACCTATACTCACTTGCTGATAGAGATCATCTCCTCACACTTGGTGAGATGTACTCAAATGCCTTGAAAAGAAAAGAAGATGATGTAGACAAGCTCCCCCTTGAGCTTAAGGATACGATGGATTCTTTGAGGAGCACTCAAAGGGCTCTCCAAGAATCAACAGAGCATGAGGATAAGTTTGGTTGGGGAATGACAAAGAGTAGAGACATGGTGGGAGGACATGGAGGATCCCATGATGAAGTCATGGAGATAAAAGAGACCTATACACATGAAGATTTAGCTTGCAGCCATGGGACAAATGTTATGGTACATAACACACTTGATTTTCCATGGGAGACATCCCTTGGACCAGAACTAATTGTTGAGCGCTCATCCATGGAAGAAGAAGAGGTAAGGACTGATTTTCTGTGTAACAGCAGTCCCCTACCTTCACAATATCATGACATGGCAGCCAAAGGGAAAGAGGTCCGATTCAGATTGGAGGCAAGTGATTTTCAGTTAGAACCACCTTTTGGATCTGCACTTGTAGGAGAGCATGGAACCAAGGAAGAGGACACGGTTGAAGAGCTAGAGGATGGCATGATAAAATGTGACAGCAGGTTTGATTTTCTGATTCATGACAACAATTCTATTCCTTCATTTATAACAGCCACTTCACATGAAGAGAATGAGGAAGAAGAATCTTCCAAGATTGGCACCTGTGATTTGGATGTGGAGCAATCAGGTTTGAAGTATGATTCAAAATTCTTTGTTTGTTCACATCGGCAGTTGGCGTCACTTCTTTTGGAGAGCCATTTGAATCGTCGTATCATACACTTGGATGGCATTTTGGAGCATACACTTTGTGGATCAGCCACTAGTGTTATGACTACATATGTAGATGGAGATATGGGTGGTGCAGATTTGGTTTGGCCTTTGATCATTCATGGAGCACTTGAGGAGTTTGCTTGTGATGAGTCTCATTTTGTTGATGACTCTTTAGTAGGGTATGTAGTTCCTCTAGTTCAGAGTTTTGTGATGCATAGCATGGAAACACTTGCATTTGATGGGCATACTTTTAGATGGCAGCTGGCTTTTGAGCCGAAGTATGGAGATATTACTATGATTTGTGGTTTTGAGGCACTAATGTTTGCTTTGTGGCTAGACTATGGTGTTGGGCGTAGAGGTGAACATGTTTGCATTGGTGTTCCAGCCTTAGTTCGTGAGAATCTACTCCTTACATTGATAGGAGATGGTTGTTCTACTTTTTGGAACATGGGTTTCTCGCATAACTTTTGGAGGACAGCAGCTGTTCGAGAGTTTGGAGGAGATTTGCATCATCTTCTCAACTTTGGAGAATGGGATAGGATTGATACTCTATCATCCTATGGCCTTAGCGGTGTTAGGTGCATCCACATAGGTCTGATTTTCAGTCATGAGGTTGTTGTTCTGCTCTATATCAGCAACTTGGAAGAAGTTGTTATACACTTTCTTGCACCTATGTTGGGTATTCTTCACCTCCATGGGAGATCTACAGGAGTTGGAGATTGGTTTTGTGTCATTACCATTTTGGGATGCTTCCAACTCTTCATGTTTGTTGGACGTGATGACAGGGTGATTTGGGATCCAGGTACAGTTACCAGGGGTGTGATGTTGATTCAGACATTGAAGGATGGACCCTGCAATCAGTTCGAGATGTTGATGGATATTCCAACAGGTATTACTATGATGATTGCAGTTGATTGGATGAGTTGGTATGCTCGATATGGGCATGATAACACTTGGAGGTTAGGTGTCAGTGAGGGGCTATCAACAGTCTATGATCGGAATGGCATTGTCATGATGTATGACTCCAGGGACGACACTATTGTTATGGGATTATGGTTAGGGACTGATTGGCATCACTTCCGGGTTACTGTGAGGGGATATGTTAAGGATTATTCTTTGAGTATGAGCAGATTAATTTTGTTGACCAAGATTGATTTAGGCAATGGGATTTTGGATATGGACCTCACTGTGGCACTTTGGCAGGGAATTTTTCATGATATGGTTTTCAGCCCTTGCAGATATTTCAGTTTGGATGATGAGGATGATTACATTATGGGGTCACTGGAGGAGAGAGCGCAAACTTGGTGCTATGGATTAGCAATTTTTATCAGAGTAGCACAACAACAACATGATGGATATGTCTATAGATTGATTTGGGACCCTGGGATCATTCTTGATTTCAGTTTGGATCAGTGTGTTGATCAGAGATTGTATTGGCACTGCTTGAGGACAAGCAATCTTTGGGAAGGGTGGACTGTAATGTCCCCATTTCCGGGTTCCCTTGTAGCTCAGTTGGAGCTAACTTTCTGGGTTGGTGACAATCTGATCAGAGGAGTATTTTGATATCACCAATGTGTTCAGGTGATCCAGTGGAGCTGTCTGACACTTTCCAGAGAGATTTCAGACTTGTCCGTACTTACTATTTATAGTAAGTGCTTGCATGGCGATAATCTTTCTGGGTTTTTCTGGGTTTGTTCTCTTTGGCCCTCGGAAGACACTGCTTTTATAGTAAGTGTCAGTCTGGGGTTGTTTTGGTGACTTGGCAGACATCCATTGGCTATCTCAGATGTTGCATTGAGCTCAGTGATATCAGATGGTTTGCGGTGATGTCTTTCCAGGGGACTTCAGACTTTTGGGCCATATATACTATTTTTAGTAAGTTAGGGTTTCTATCCGTTTCGGGAATCTCAGAGTTGGATGTGAAGCATTTTGGCGAGACCTTTCCAACGGTCTAGAGATCTCGGGATTCCGATGTGTTTTGAGCCTCCGTTTTAAAGTCCGTAAATTATTAATGTTTATTTAATATGAGACTTTATTATAAAGGGGATATAAGTGATTTTAAAGTATACTTTATAATATAAGTTAAAATGTCATTTTAAAAGGGGAGATATAAGTGACTTTTAAAGTATACTTTATTTTATAAAGTTGTGCTCCAAAATTGAAAAGAATGAAAGGTGGGAAATGAAAGTAAATTAAATGAAATGAAAGTCATGCAAATTGAGAATTATAAAAGGGCATTTGAAGTGCATTTTATTCATTCTTGATATTACATTTTATGATTCTATTTGCTCTGCAAATGAGGGTTTGGAAGAAATATCCAGCATTGGCTCTTGGTGACGGAAACCACCATTAGTTTCAGTCTTCCGCAGATGTGAAAGATCACCCAAGGGGACTTTTGGGCAGCCATACTCAGTGGCTATATTCAAGCTTCAGTTTGGTACCATTATTGACGGAGTTGGAGATAACAAGACAGATCTTATTGTAGTTTTGTGACAGCTGAGAGAAAGTATTAGTGACGGATTGTATTGCAGATTTGAGAGGGTTTGGATGTTTTATTTGCTGCTGTTCCTTTACCCAGGCTGTACCAGCACCTAATAGTGATGTGGGTCTTTGATAGCTACATCTTTGACGGAGTTTATGCATAGAGAACACTTGTGCGGGTTATTACTTGTATCTAGAGCAGCTATATGCATTTCTATTGGTGAAAGAGATCAAGTTGTAACTTCATATTTGTTGTACCTTTCATTTTCAGACTTGCATTTTGTGAACAACGAAGTGGGTATGTAAGATACTTCACTATTTTGGCTATCTATTTTTTCTGGGTATTGATGTTTTAGATAATAGGGGATATTTTATGAACTGGGTTGTCAATATTCTGTAAAAATACTGAGTATCTAAGCTGATATAAAAATCTGGAATTTTCAGCTATGTATTCTCTATGTAATGTTCAGTTTTGAGTTGAAAATTATTATTGCAATATTTTCTATTTTGCTGCATTATATTGTTGTATCAAACATTGCAGAAATATCAGAGAAAACCAAAACAAACTAAAACAGACAGGTAGAAATCCAGAGAATTAAATATCCTATTAGGGGTGGGATATTACATCTTATGTATAAACAACTTTGAATTTTAGTGAAGGGATCTCTGTGTGCTTTGCTACAAGTTATGTCTTTCACTTTTTCTCCCTCCTTATGACAAGAAATTTGTATAGCATGGAAGAACTACAATGATGTCAAATCTATATTAGCATCATTACCTTCGTATCTTGAGATATAGTCATGGATATTGTCAAATTGCTTATCATTAGTTGCTAATCTGAAAATTTCAGCAAGCTCAAAACCAACATTAGTATCTACTGAGACACTTTTCTCATGTGCATGCCTTTCAACAAGGTCATCCTAAAACTCCACCTCATATGTTTATTCATTTTCCAACCTGAAATCACATGAATGCTTAGAGTGTCTATCTTCCTTTGTTGATACTTTTGATAAATCAACACCATCATTTTGGGGACTCAAAAGATTCTTCTCAATTTCATTTTTATAGATATCTTGCAAATCATCCTTATATGGCATGGACTCAATCTTTGGAGGATCGACAGGTGCATTTTGAATAGGATCATCTTTCCCACTTGTGCATTCAACAAGTGATGTTTTCTCCTTGACCTCATTAAGATGAATCTTTTGCTGGCCTGCAATCTTAGAAGTCAAAAAAATATATTTTCTTCATTAAATTCCATACTTTCCACATGTATAGTGGATTCTTCCAAGGTCTGCTTCCTTTCAATTTCTTACAACTTTGATTTTTCTTCTTTCTCATGCTCCACCATCTTCCTTCCTGGCTCTTTATCTGGTATTTATAATTCTTCATCTGACAACACTTCCACAAAGTGCACTTGTCCTTTGCCTAGACATTTGTGGCTTGGCTCCTAGGGTTCTTTGCATAAGAAGCAATGATTTTGTCTTCTAAGTTCATTTTTTCTATTATCTTTCTTTCTTGCAATATGAGAGCTCTTTTTCTGTTGATCACTTGGAGTAAATTCTTCAATTGTCATTTCTACTGTTAAGTGTGGCTTCAACTTCTCAAAGTGTTTAACAACATTTTTAGCCAGTTTATGTGCAATGGGTGAGACTTCTCGCTAATTTTTCTCAAACTAGCCAATAAAATAGATAATAATTGCCAGGAAATATCGTCACTCTCGACTACATCCCTAATCCTATAGTGTGTATATGGTTATGAGTAGTTGTCTTGTGGCTACCTTAACTCTTATTTTAAGTTATATAATCATTAATATAGTTGTATATAGGTAGTTAGGTTGGCCCGGGTGGCATCCATGGCATAAGTATGGTATATATAGGAGGTAGAGGTTAGTTATTCTCATCATATTGAGTATTGTGTTCTTATTGAAGACTATTGAAGGTATCCCCCTCAAAGTGGATTAGGAGGTTGCCCTCTTGAAGTGGCATATTATTATCACATATTTGCAACATATTTCCTATTATATTCTTCTATTGTGCAAGTTGTTTCATTACAAGTGGTATTAGAGCATGATCTTGGCACCATGAAGGCAAGAAATAAGGCGATTTTTTTTTTTCCTGATTTGGAGGTCATTTTGTGAAGCACATATTTTTCTCATTTTGGCAAATCTTTTCAATATTTTTAAAGGGTTTTTTAAGGACATATTGGAGCTTTTATAGTCCAGATTTCAGAGCAATTGGAGCAGAATTGAGCAAGTTATTGTAGAATTAGGGTTTCTACCATTTTCACTTGTGAAGCACATATCTCTCTTATTTTGGCAAATATTTTCAAGATTTTTACTGAGTTTTTCAAGGGAATATTGAAGATGCTATATTTCCATATTTGAGTGCATTTGGATCAGATTTGAAGAAGTTATTGTGAAATTAGGGTTTCCACCAATTTTGCTCTCAAGACTGCAAATTAACAATTTCGTGGAGATTTTTTGGGGCGTTTCCCCAAAATTGAAATTTTTGGTTCATCTCTGTTTTCCCTTTGTCCTTGTGTCTTGTTCTCCTTTTCTTCTTTTATCGACAAATTGTCCTTTTCTTGAACTTAAAGTTTGAGGTCTAATATTCTGTCGGCAAACTCAAGACTTTCAAAACTTGACTTATCTCTTTGTTCTGTCGGAGAACATCTTTATCGGCGAACTGGTCAGAAAGATGTTGAGTTTACGAACTTTATCGACAAATTTCTTAGTTCTCAAACTCCTTTCTTTCTTGACAAGCGCTCTTTGTCTTACTTTCTTTTAGTCGACATTTTCTTGTTTTTGCGAACTTATAAACTTGGTTCGTAAGTTATGGATTTTCTCGATTTGATTTCCCGACTAGCCTTAAGTCTTGTTGAGTTCCCTTATCGGCTGTCCTTGTTGTGAACTAAGTTTCGTTCTTAAGTTTCATTTTTCTCTGGTTTCCTGATAAGCCGATAGTCTTCGTTCATTAAGTGTCTCTCGCCGATAAAAGAAGAAATGTCTTTGGCTCACAACCTTGTTCAATAAAGTTCGTGGAGACTACATTTTGCCGACTATCATCACAATTTCAAGTTTAGTTCGTAATTTGGTGAAATCTTTGAGAAAGCAATGGGCACGTGTATATAATCGAGCACACATGAAGTTTGTGAACACTGCTTTTTGCCGATAAAACAAAGGAAGGGATTAAAAGTTGTGTTCGTCAAAACAAAAGTTTGCCGATAACTGAGTTTTGTGATAGCTAATAATCGCTGATGGAAGAGGAAATGCGACCTTTGACAAAGTGCTTTGGTAAGTCAAGTGGTGGCATCTATTGCGAGGGGTATTAATGTCCTAAACTCTAATTTGTTACCTTATAAAGTAAAAAGCTTTCTGTTGTCACTTGGATTTGCACCCTATGTTGGAGCGGTTTAGTGCTGCAACAATCTAGTGAAACATTGGGATGATTTCCAGGTGTGGGACCCTGCAAGGAAATCAAACGTCCAGAGAAGGCTGGTTCCTTTTCTAAATATGAGATTCAGAGTGTGCTAAGACTAAACCTAATCTATTCACTGCTGTGAAAAAGGGGAAGAAGGAGAAACTGTAAATGAAAAGGTGATACACCAGGTTTGAATGTTCAACCCTCAAATCAACCATTTATGCACAGAATAATAACAAACAACAGACGAGCATACACAAATCACAAACTACCTGTAGAGGTAAAGGACACTAAATGAAATCCAAAAGGAAAGAAGCATTCACAGATGGAGATCAAACAAAAATATTACACAGAGTAGAAGAAGCCATGAATTTAAGGTAAAAATCTTATTGTTTATTCTCAAAGAGGTGTCATGCCCTTGTATTAATTGAATTAATTATGTATTATTCATTCAAATTAAAGATATGAATGACATTAAAATTTATTATTATAAATCATAAATTGAATATCTTTAAATTAAATATTATAAGTTGAAAATATTTACATTAAATAATATAAATAAAAAAGATTCAAATTAGATATTAAATACACTATATTTTATATATACTTAAATATATTTAAATATATTCAATTAAATATTAAATATACCATATTTCATATATATTTAAATATTATAAACTAAATACTATAATTCAAAAATATTTAAGTGTAGATAAATTAAATATGTTTTAAATATTTTAAGACCACATAAGTGGTAGCGAGGGATCTTATATAGAGCGATCAGAAAATAATCGCTAGAGGAGATACGAATGAAAGAGAGCATCGATTAGCATGAGGTGGCAATTAAAATAAAGTAATAAACGACAATGATTAAGTTTAGATAGTAATTGGCAGTGCTACCAAAGGATTATGTCCCTTGTGAAAGGTTATCCTGCTTCAAAAAGACACCTCACTTCATAGGAATTAAAGATATAAGTTTAGAGTGGTGTGAGAGAGGGGGGATAGACATAGAAATTGAAGAATAAATATAATATTCAATCAGAAGAAACTGATATACAGGTCTGCAAGAAAGAGATATAGACTAGTATATTTATATTTTAAAAAATATATCTATAGTATGCCGAAAGATATCTTCCAATTTGTTGGCATTTATAAATATTTTATATGCTCACATGAGTTAATTTAAAGAGACTATGCTGCGAGACTTTTCATATTCTTCAAACGTAATAAAGATTTCATTCCATAACTGCCCAAGTTTTTTTATTTTTCTATCTATTTGGCTTCCACAAATTTTTTTATTTTTTGTTTAACGTAATAAAGATTTCATTCCATAACTGCCCAAGTTTTTCTATTTTTCTATCCATTTGGCTTCCACGAATTTATTTATTTACACATTTTTTGAATTTTGTTTACTTGGGAATCTGAATCTTAATTGGTTACGGGAATCTAGATCTTTCAACCCTTGCTGTGAGTGTAGAACGCCTCGTGGCGTAAAAAGGCAGTAACTTAAGAAAGGACCCATTAATCTACTTGTGGTAGGATACTCATATGGGAGTATAATGTAGAATTTAAATATGATTAATGGTTTATGCTTATTGTTATCATAAATTATTATTACTAATGTGATTATTTGTAGATGTGAATTTGATTAGTTTATTCTGCACATACATCCACCATGATAAGAGAAGGGAGAATTGCAAAGGGGGAACGGTGAGAGGGCCATCTACCAGGTACGCCACCCATGGGGGAAATAAGATAAGCCTACATGGGCCAAAGGGGTTCTGCCTTTTAGTTGAAGGGTGTTGCCTTTGGGCTTAGAGAGTTTTGGCTACCAGGACACTCTTTGTAACCTCACTCTCTTATCATGGTGTGACAACATAGGGAGATCAATCACGGGGAAATGAGAAAAGATGGCAAGATGAAGGGATAACGGATCCTCACTAGGTAGGCGATCTCATATGAATGGCATGCGCCACATGAGATCGAGGCAACTTCATATGAATGTCATGCACCACATGAAGTCGAAGATACCTTATATGAATGGCATGTGCCACATAAGGAAGATAGACACCTCATATGAATGGCATACGTGGTGCAGTCACAGTTAGGAGGGTCCTCAAAGAGAACAATCTAGATCGTGCAACTAGAGTAAACACAACAGAAACAACTCAAAGATATGAAACAAATGCAGATTCAGTCATTCAATATATCATAGAATTCAAATACAAATTGGCCGGCAACATGTGGGCTTATAATTAGGGCTCAGATGCCTGATTACAGAATACTAGGATATGCACAAGATGTAGCTTTGAAGCTCCTTTGCATAAAATCTAACTATGATCTTATTCTAATGATCATCACTATTTTCCTAGGCATCTATTACATTAATATATATCATCTCCAGAACCAAAGATTCCTTCGTGTCGGCCAAGAAAGGTCACAAACTCCAATAAAGAGCTGTAACGTGTGTACACGGATAGGTCAAACCTAAATGCATAGAACTCCTCCGCAAATGAATGGAATGATGTGTGGATCTTGGAGAAGGTCGGCCATGAACCAAACAACATTGAATGATGTGTCATTCAGCTTCGAAAGTTGTGAAATGCTCCACAGGTCTTATCCTTTAGCTAATTGTCTGAGACTGCCAAGATGCTCCGTTCTGAGAAAACAATCAATCTTCTAATAGCGATATCTTTCCGGTACTTGATCCAAATGCTCTAAAAATTGGATATGATGTAGATGAATGAATCTAGATGCTAAGTCCAACTCCGCAAGATCTGAAATGCGACTGCGGTAGAATGCAGACCAAAATATATAAACTGCTACTGACTGAACTGCCTGAACTGAACTGGAAAATGAAAAGAAACAAACTGAAATGCAAATGTTTTTGGTTGATGCAAGATTGCTCTTGAACCAGGGATGCTCCTGCATCAATGCGCCACATGAGGATTAGGGTGATGGTATATCCGCCCAAGGTCCTAGGGAGGCTAAGTTACCCCATCAAGTCACTCTCTTCCATGCTCCCCCATGATTGAGCATCCCAAGGTAAGGTTTAATATTTGGGTTAGCTAGTTCACTATAAACTTAATGATGTTTAATCATGGTACTCTATTTGATAAGTTATTATTGTAATTGTTTTCTAACATTGTTTGCAGGAATTAAATCAAGCCAAGGTACTCTCTAACCCTTTGTTTACTTGGAAATTGATAATTTAGGGTAAAATCAGTATTGTTCCTATAAGGGACATTACAAGTGGTATCAGGGCATTCATCCTGCCATCCTGTGAAGGGAAGTTAATGTGAACTTACACAAGGAGGAACCCCATAAACAACAACAAGGACGGCGATGACGACATGGAAGGACAAATGGGAAACGATTTGAAAGCTTTTATGGAAATGACAACCAAAGCACTAATGGATCAAAACGACAAAACAACCCAAGTACTTCTTGGAGCACTACAAAACATGGTTAACGCAATTGATAACCTCAAACCCAACCCTTCAAATGGGAAGGATGTAGGATCTAGCCTTTCAAAAGATAACGATGTATCCTCCAAACCTAGGATACCAAACCCCCCTTTCCTACCTAAGGAAGATATACCAAGGGAAGAAGAAAATTCAAATCCACCATCAATTAGCACCAAGGATATTGCCATAGCTTACGCAAGTTTAGACCCAGGAGTTACAAAAGTTGTATCGTTTAGGGATTTTTGTGAATCAAAGAAAAATGAAGCACCTAGGAAAGAAAAGAGACATCAAAATAAAGACTTAAGACATAAGGTGAACAAGACTTAAGACATAAGGTGAACAAGGTAACCCTTCCAAACTTCGATGGCTGGGGTAAAATCACAGCCCATGCATGGTTACAAAAGATGAACCACTATTTTATCCTTAGTCCAATGACAGAAGAAGATGCTATACAATTTGTTATCCTAGATTTAGAAGGATTGGCCTACGAATGGTGGCACCACAGTTTAATCACCAAGGCATAAAAACTTATGATGCTTTCACAAAGTTACTCATTGAGAGGTTTGATCAAACACACCCTCAAAAGTACTTTAAGGAATTAACAAGAATAAGGCAAAGGGGAACCCTTGAAGAATATATCACGGAATTCCAAAGATTAGCAGTTATGGTTCCAGAAATATCTGAGAGGCTCATTTACCTATTCATAGATGGATTATCCGATTCACTCCATGGCCTCATAAGTGCTTTTGACCCTACCATACTTAGGGAAGAAATCCAAAAGGCCACATGTCTTAATGCCAAAACAAAGGAAAGGGAAATAAGCAACTCAAAAAGAGAAGATAAACCCCTCATGAGGAAAGATAGGCACAAGGAATTGTATCTTTCTTACAATGACCACAAGGAGCTAAGGAGGAAAGGCCTTTGTTTTGATTGCAAGAAAAAATGGGAGAAAGGACACATTTGTGGACAAGGGGTAAGGACATGTTATAGATGCAAAGATGTATGGAAACCGAGACACAAGTGCCAAGACCTTGCGAAGAAAAACGTGTGTTTTAAATGCAAGGAAGAATGGGAACTGGGACATCTATGTGGACGTAAGAGGATCTAGGCCCACAAAATTGAGGCAACATCCAATCAAGGGACAAGAGATGAAGAGGAAGAGGGACCAAACAAAAGAATAAGGTACGAGGAGAATGAGGAAGGAGGGACTTTGGCCTCCATCTCAAAAGCATCAAAACATCATCCCTTTAGAATTCGTGGCGTATTTAAGGGAAAAAAAGTAACAACCCTTGTGGACAGTGGGACTACCCATAATTTTATAGAGGAAAACCTGGCTGCAAGGCTAAGTTTAGGAACATAAGACTTCAAAGGATTTAAGGTAGCTTTAGCAGATGGATTCACCACACCTTGCACAAAGAAGGTTTCCCAACTTAACATCACTATGGGAAGATACCAAATCAAGGACAAGTTCTATGTTGCAAAATTAGGGGATACCGATGTAATTTTGGGTACTCCTTGGCTACATTCATTAGGGGATGTCAACATAAACTTTCAAAAATTAGAAATAAGATTTGAACACAATGGGGAAAGGGTTTTATTGCAAGGTCTATCTGATGGGTCTCCAAGGGTAGTTTCAGCTAAGAAAATGGAAAAAGTCCTTAGGCATGACCAAGTAGAGTGGGTGGCTCAATGCCTAATCCTAGATAAAACTTCTCCTAAAGGGAAATCAATCCATGTAGACATACAACCATTACTGAAAAAGCATAAAAGGGTCTATAGTGACATTCCTCCAGGTCTTCCTCCTAAAAGAGGTTTTGAACATTCCATTGAGTTAGAAGAAGGATCAAAACCAATGGTTACTACCCCCTACTGCCATCCTCACAAATATGAGGAAATTGAAAAAACCATAAAAGAATTATTATAATTAGGGCATATCCAACCAAGTTCCAGCCCTTTCGCCTCATCCGTTGTACTTTGAAAGAAAAAAGATGGCACAATGAGGATGTGCATAGACTATAGGGCATTAAATAAAAAGACAATAAAAAATAGATACCCAATTCGTCGAGTCAATGAGCTTATTGATGAGCTACATGGAGCAGTCTACTTCTCAAAGATTGATTTAAGGTTAGGATATCATCAAATTAGACTAAGGGAGGAGGACATTCCAAAGACGGCTTTTAGATGCCACTACGACCATTTTGAGTTTCTCATCCTACCATTTGGATTAACCAATGCTCCAATCTTGTATGAATCATATTTTTAGAGGACAGTTAAGGAAGTTCTTATTGGTCTTATTTGATGACATCTTAATCTATAGTAAAACCTGGGAGGAACATTTGAAGCATGTGGATGAAGTATTAGGAATACTTGAGCAACAATCCTTATCTGCCAAATTATCCAAATGTGAATTTGGTAAGGAGGAAATCTTGTACTTGGGCTACAAAATTAGTACTCAAGGAGTAAAGGTAGATGAAGAAAAAATTGAGGCTATCTGAAGTTGGCCGCAACCTAAGACTCAAACACACCTTCGAGGATTCTTGGGATTATGCAGTTATTATCGAAGATTTGTGAAGGGATTCTCAAAGTTAACTGCACCACTCACCGACCTCATTAAGAAGGAAGCATTCAAATGGAATGAAGCACAAATAGCCATTGAAAAACTGAAGGAGGTGATGAGTTCTTGCCCCATATTAGCAATACCAGATTTCTCTTCACCCTTCGAGTTATATTGTGATGCTTAAGGGGAAGGCATTAGAGCAGTACTAATGCAAAATAGGCATCCCATAGCCATTGAGAGCAGGAAACTCAAGGACATAGAACAATTTACTCAATTTATGACAAAGAAATGCTCACAATTATGCATGCTCTTGCAAAATTCAAACAATACCTGATTTGTGGAAGATTTATTGTAAAGACTGACCACAACAGCCTAAGATTTTTCCTAAACCAAAAAGACTTAAATGATAGGCAACAAAAATGGGTAAGTAAATGATTTTGACATTGAATACATGAAGGGAAAAAACAACACCGTGGTCGATGCATTATCATGAAGACCTTACCTAAGATCAATGACAACAATATCCACAGAATGGAAAACATCTATACTCATCGAATATGCTAAAGACTCATTCTCAAATGATGTAATAGAAGGGAAAATATAAGACGAGAGGTATCGGGTCATTGATGATCTCATTCTTTATAAGGACCAAATATACATTACACTCGGGTCAAAGGTAAAGAAGGAAATTTTAAAAAATTATCATGACAACCCATTTGCGGGACATCAAGGATACTACAAGACTTATAAACAGATGAGGGTGAGATTCTCATGGAAGGGCCTTAAAGGGGATGTGTTAAAACATGTAAGGGAATGTATGGTGTTTCAAAGAAACAAAGAAGAACACACTTATCCAGCAGGATTACTTCAACCCTTGCCCATACCCAACCAGAAATAGGAGAGCATATCAATGGACTTCATAACAGGATTGCCCAAAGTACAAGGAAAGGATTGCATATATGTGGTGGTTGATCGTTTGACCAAATATGTGCACTTCATGGCTATATCCACAGAGTTTAAGGCCCCTCAAGTGGCCGACCTCTTCTTCAAAGAAGTTTTTAGACTACATGGACTTCCCCGAAACATTGTGAGTGATCGAGATAGTCGATTCCTCAACTTATTTTGGCAGGGACTATTCAAACTAGTGGGAATAGAGTTAACTCCTAGCACTAGTTATCATCCGCAAACTAATAGGCAAACTGAGATTGTCAACAAATCGTTGGAAGGGTATTTAAGGAATTATGTTACAGGGCAACAAAATACTTGGATCAAGTGGCTTCATTTGGGGGAGTACTGCTATAATACCACCCACCATATGTCTATAGGAATGAGCCCCTTCCAAGCATTGTATGGATACACAGCGACATCTTTTGGAGACTTGATTCAATCAGAAAGCCATGTACAAGGAGTCAAGGATTTCATACAACAAAATATGGATATTATGAATGCACTTAAAGATAACCTCCACCAAGCTCAAAACGAGCAAAAGGTATATGCGGACAGGAAAAGAATTGAACGAACATTTGAGATTGGAGATTTGATCTTTTTGAGGCTACAACCATACAAGCAATCATCACTTAAAGTTAGTGGGGCAGAAAAACTTAAGCCTCGATTCTATGGACCATATAAAATATTAAGAAAGATAGGGGAAGTGGCCAATGAATTGCAACTCCCCGTGAATAGCCGAATTCATAATGTATTCCATTTATCTCGCCTTAAGAAAGTCTTGGGGTAACATATTATTCCCTATGAGGAATTACCACCACTCGATGATGAGGGAAAACTGATCTTGGAACCAGATGTAATGTGCCGTACTTGTTTGTATATTTTTAAAGTCTTTTTTATGTGTTATTTTAATATTTAGAGGTGTTATTATAGACTAGACAAAAGATGCAGAAGGGGTTTCAGTTTTCCTACAGATGTGTGTTGTCGGAGCATACAATATATAGCATAGAACGGAAACCCAGAAAAGATACAACAGATATGAAGATACTAACAGATACCCAGATCATAAATAGGCCAAATATGAATTACTATAACATACCCATATGGAGAAATGCAACTTTGTATTTATGCTGAGGCTGAACTAGCAACTGGGTAGTATAGTATTCATTTACAACTCCATGAAAATACCAGCAATGAACATACAATAGATATTAGCAAATAGAATGACCCTAGACACCTCCAAAATTGATGGATATAATAGCTGCAACAAAGATTAGTGAGACCTCCAAATCCCATGTCCCTCTACGAGAGCTATACGGCCCTGATAGAGGAGTAACCAGCCACCAATCTCATACAAATGCCTTTGATTCTTCGTTGTAATGATCTACACACTGTAGGAAATGGTAGGCAACCAAGTTGAAGTAGATAATTTGCAATAAAAACCCTCCAACTTCCCTCCAAAGTGGTACGACCAGACTTGGAAGAGTACGACCAGCAAGGGAGTGTCAAAATAGTCCACAAACCTCCACAAACTCCCTCCAATCTATACTCAATCAAAGATATCAACTGCTCCAAAATAAAACTACAAATGATCTACTCAATAAACCTTCAAAATCTCATCCACGAACTCCATTAAAGCATATTTGTGAACACTGGATGCATCCACCTCTAATGGCACCTTTGGGTGATCTTGCACACTTGTAGAATGCCGTTACTCAGGGAGGTTTTTGTCTTCAAAAGCCTCTAGTTCGAATCCTCAAACCCTTCACAAGAACAAACCCTAGCAGAGCTCAATAAGAGAAAATATCATCAACATAGCATAACAAATGAACTCCTCTTTTCTTCTTTTATTTCTCTCCTCAAGTTGGGCGTTGGGATTAGTGAGGGAATATTATTATTTTAAATTCATTTTCACCCCTAGGGATGGGCGCCCAAACACAAGTCCTAAGTGACCTTTTAATATTTTTATTTTATGAGTCACTTTATAATTAAACATTAAAATCCCTTTTAAATATTCCACTTGACTTACGGACTTTAAAATAAATGCCCAAATGCAGTCGGAATGCCATGATCTATAGCTCACTGGAAAGGTCTCGACGAGAGGCATCTAACCCCACTCTGAAAATCATGATCTGACATTGAACCCGGACTTACTAAAAATAGTAAGTATGCCACCAAGCACCCAACTATCACTGACAACTGCCAACTGGATCCGAACCACGACCAAACAACCAAATGGCCCATTCTAGGCCAACACACCATGGTTCCCTAACCAAACTGCTAGTCCACAGGAACCCAATGATGAATTAACATTGTATCAAGAAAGGGGACATTACAATCCGCCCTCCCTAAGATTGCTTGTCTCAAGCAATCTCAGATCACGATGCTCCAATATTTGCTCATTCGCCCATGTAGCATCCTGCACTGGCAGGTTCTTCCACTTTACCAAGTACTCTTTGATAGTCCTCCTCCTCAAAGTATGTTCCCTGGTGTCAATTATTGCCTCAGGTACCAAAATCAATTTCCCCTCTTCATTGAGAGGAGGTGACTCTACTGATGGAGTCACATTATGGCCCAACATCTTCTTAAGGCAAGATATGTGAAACACATTGTGTACCCTGCTACATGCTGGAAGTTCTAACTCATAAGCCACTCCTCCAATTTTCTTGGAGATCCTGAAAGGTCCATAGTACAGTGGCTTAAGCTTCTCTGCCCCACTCTTCTTGAGAGTGGATTGCCTATAGGGCTGCAACATTAAGTATACCATGTCACCGACCTCAAATGATCATTCAGTTCTCTACTGATCTACATACTGCTTCTGCTGATTCTAAGCTTTCTATATATTCTCTTTCAAAGACCTCATGATATCCTGACTCTCCTGAAGGTCTTTGGCCTTAGGCACTCTACTATCACCAAACAGTAAATCAACAAAGCTCAGTGCCTCATACCCATACAAAGCCATGAAGGGTGACATTTGGATGGACATGTGATAAGTGGAATTATAACAATAATCTCCCATGTAAAGCCACTTAATCCATGCCTTTTGTTGCCCTACTACATAATTTTAGATGTATCCTTCCACCCATTTATTGACAATCTCTATCTGGCCATCTGTTTGTGGGCGGTACCTCATGCTGGGGGTGAGCTCTATTCCTGTCAACCTAAAGAGCTCCTGCCAAAAATTACTAAGGAACCTGCTGTCCCTATCACTAACAATGCTCCGTGGCAACCCATGAAGATGGAATACCTCTCCAAAAAACAACTCTGCAACCTGAGCTATAGTGAAGGTGGTAGGAATGGCAAAGAAGTGTGCATACTTCGTCAATCTGTCCACTACCACATAAATACAATCCCTACCTTGGACTTTAGGTAGGCCTGTGATAAAGTCCATAGAAATGCTATCCCACTTCCTCTCAGGAATGGGCAGGGGCTGCAATAGTCCTCTTGGGAAAGAGTGCTCCCGCTTGTTCTGCTGGCATATTAGACACTCTCTCACATACTGCATAACTTCTATTTTGAGGCCCTTCCAAGTGAACCTTTCTTTGACCTGCTTATAAGTTTTGAAGTACCCTAGATGCCATGCCATAGGCAAGTCATGGAATGCCCTCGAGACCTTCTGCTTCATATCTGATCCTGGCACTAAGAAAATCTTGTCCTTGTAAATGATTAAATCATTTACCATTGTGTACCTATCATCCTTAATAGTGCCATCTATTATCCTAGTAGCCCATTTATTCTTAGCATATTCTGCTGATATCATATCTCTCCAGTCATCTGAGATAGCACCTAGTGCACACAAATTGGGCCTCCTGGATAAGGCATCAGCAACAATATTTTTCTTGCCTTTGACATAAACAATGTCAAAGTCGTAGGCTTGAAGCTTGCTGACCCATTTCTACTACCTCTCATTCAGATCTTTCTGGCCAAGGAAATGTTTCAGACTGTTGTGATCTGTCTTCACTACAAATTTGCTGCCCACTAGATACTGTCTGAATTTAGCCAATGCATGCATGATTGAAAGGAAGCTAGGTGTGCGGAAATCGCTTCCTACACTAATCTAATGAGGAGAGATGAGTGCAAATTCATTTTAATCTTTACAGTTACAACAATGTTAACCCAATAACAGAGATATTGCAGCAAACACATACACAAGAATGTAAGACAAAAGAAGAGAGAGAGACAAGATATATGTGGGGAAAACCCTTACAGGTGAAAAACCCCACACTCCAAAACATAGCTCAAATGTATTATCTAAACAATGAGGTTTACAATACAGTTACAGAGCTAATGCTCTTACAGGAGTCTTCGACACTCGTATCTAGAGACAATCTAGCAGCATAACAGTACCTATCAATGACATAATACATCTCTCTAAAGCACCTGTTTATATAGAAGATACAAGGCAAAAATGGCTCTATCTTGAGATGGGCATCCAACATGGCCTCATGGCCCAAAACCCACGACTATGAACACTTGTCCAACACTGTAGGATGTTCATGAAACTTGTCATATCACCTCATCCCAAAGAGGTCGCCTATTCCTAAGTTGGGCAATGACAGATACTCTTACAACACTTACGACTGTCATAGAATCCGTCATAGCTGTCATATCTTACAATTGTAAGAGAATCTGTCATACACAGGCTAAAAATAGCATATTCTCTTACAACATGTCATAACCCTCCTTAGGGTGCCCAAAGATGCCTTTTTCCAAGATGCCTTGTGACACATGTCTTCATAGGAATCTGTCATGACCATTTCGGTTAATATTCCCTTACACACTATCCAAGATGCTGACACATGGCAAAATATTCCTACCACTAAGTGGGACACCTATCTCCTCATGTGAGGACAAAATTACATGTGGTCACCTTCCACGTAGGATGACACATCACCGTGCCAACTCCCACATGATGACAAAACATGATTTGCATCGTAATTACACAATAGGCAACAAATAAATATATTACAATAAATAAATGTAAGGAATTACCAAGGTTGAGACACATTAATTCCCAACAATGATGGCTAACATCTCCTTGTCATATTTATTGTAGATGCGTTCTACACCCCTCAACTTCCTGCTCTCAAATGCTATGGGGTGTTTGTCCCGCATGATCACCGCACCAATGCCTTCCCCTGAGGCATCACACTGTAACTCAAAAGGTTTTCTGAAATCAGGAATAGCTAACACATGACACGTACTCATAATCTCCTTGAACTTATCAAAGCACTCCTGTGCCCTACCCGACCAACTGAAAGCATCCTTCTGAGTCAAGTCAGTGAGGGGGACAGCTAATTGTGAAAACCTATTCACAAAACGATGGTAATATCTAGAAAGACCAAGGAATCCCTTAAGATGTGAGAGATTCTTCGGTGGTGGCCAGTCCACAATTGCCCAAATCTTCTCCGAGTCTACCTTCACACTACCAATACTTATGATATGACCTAAGTACAACAACTCGGTCATCCCAAACTCACACTTTGACATTTTTGTATACAATGACTCCCTCTCTAAGATGCTCAGAACAATGTCAATGTGTTTTAGATGTTCCTCCCAAGTCCTGCTATAAATCAATATATCATCAAAAAATATCAGCACAAATCTCCTCAGCTACTCTCTAAACACCCTGTTCATACAGGATTGGAAGGTGGCTGGTGCATTGGTCAAACCGAATGACATGACCAGGAACTCAAAGTGCCCATAATGGCACCTGAAAGCTATCTTCTCCACATCCTCATCCCTAACCCAAATCTGGTGATATCCAGATCTCAAGTCTATCTTGGAGAAGTAATAAGCCCAATGCAACTCATCTATCAGCTCATCAATGTGGGGTATGGGTACCTATTCTTAATGGTTTTCTTATTTAACTCTCTGTAATCAATGCACACTCTGGGAGTTCCATCTTTCTTTTTCACCAAGACCATTGATGATGAGAATTGGTTTTTGCTAGGCCTGATGTGACCCATCTCGAGAAGCTCTTTGATAGCCTTCTCGATTTCATATTTGTATCTCTTGGGGTGCCTGTATGGTGTAGTAATCACTGGCTTAGCACCCTCCTCCAACTCAATCACGTGCTCAATACCCCTATCAGGGGGTTTACCTAGTGGAATGTCACTAAACACTTTGCTGTGTTTAGTCAAGAGAGCCTGTATGTCAAGTGGATACTCCCTTTTTCTGTTGTTCTATTACTGCAGGCATCACCATCACCTCTGCTGCCCACTGCACCTGATCATGACGAATCAATCTCTTCATTCGCTTGAGAGAAACCACTCTCAACCCACCATCTGAAATACCCCTAAGCACATGATGAACTCCGTTCACCTCAAACTTCATCTCCATGGTCCTCAAGTTGAGTGTGAACTCTCCAATGTCGTGCAACCATCTCATACCCAACACAACATCCATATCACCCATGCTGACTACATAAAATTCTGACTGGCAAGTGTAGTTATTCAGCTGGATGGTCAAATTGGGGATTCTCCTAGTGCAGGTGAGTACAAACCCATCAGCTACCTTCACCTTAAATCCACCAAACTCTTCAGTTTTCAGCCCTCTCTTCGCAACCAAGCCCTCATCTATGAAGTTATGAGTGGCACACATGTCAAGTAGTGTAATACATCACTGTCCACCCAATACTCCTCTTATCCTGAATGACCCTTCTCTCTAGATACTCGAGATATGAGCTGTAGGTAGGGCGGTCTCCTCCTGATCTGATGCTTCAGATGCAACCTCAGTCATTGAATCATTATCCTCTGATTGCTATTCTGAATGTGACTTAGATTCAACAGACTCATCTGCTGAAAAATATTCTAATTATTTTGCTTTTCCTTGGGCAACACACTTGTGCTTAGGATCCCAAGGCTCTCTGCAGTGAAAACAAAGTTTCTTCCTCTTGAGGTCATTCAGCTGATCATTATCTAACCTAGAAGAATTCTTATGCTGTTGTCTGACATCTCTCTGAAAATGTCTTCTGTCTCTCTCCTTATCTCTCCTGTGCTGAAATCCCTTGGATTGAAATTTGTTTCTCCAAACAAAAGACTCCATATCACGGGCCTTCTTCATGGCCTCCTATAAAGATGCAGGGTCTGAACCCTTTATCCACCCTTGAAGAGGATCTGACAACCCGTCAATGAAGAGCATGATCAGTCTACGCTCGGAAATGCCAAAAACCATCACTGAAAGGTCCTGGAACTCTGATATATAGGAATCTACATAGCCCACCTGTTTCAACTAAGCCAACTCTTTGAATTACATTTCAAGATCCTTCTTGTCGAATATGTCTATGAGTCTAGCTGTGAACTCCACATAAGAAGTAATCTGCTCATCTCCCAGAGTGACCTTGCCATTGCTCCACCACTTATGCGCACTGCCCTCCAAATGTAAAGCGACATAAGTTATTGCATCTTCTTCAGGCATGGGGGTAATATGTAGGTAACTATCCAATTTCTGGACCCATGCTCTGGTGGTAGTCTTACCAGAACTATCAAAATAGGGAAGAGTCATTTTGCTAACCTTTTTATAGAACTCCTGATTTTGTGGTCTGTTACCCCTGCGGGGTCTATTCCTCATCCTTATGTCAGAGTACTCACCAAAAGTCATTTCAACCTGAAACTCTGTACTGGATGCTCTCCAATCTCTCAGGATATCATCCTGGAATTCAACCTGTGTGGCATCTGGTTCAGGAACGTTGTTTTTGGGTGCAAATGTAGGTATGCCAGGCCTATCACTGGCTGTCAATTGGGTGCCTCTCATGTTGGTGACCGAGGCCTCGTCATCATCTCTATCTCTATGTCGCTCACCGATATGTCTATCACCGTTCTGCCTATCACCATTATTCCTATCGCCATTATTTCTGTCACCCATGTGCCTATCACCTCCATGGTTTATTCTGTTCCTGTCTCCTATGTTGTTCCTGTTCCTGTATCGATAGTTATTATTGTTATTGTTATTATGATTCCTATTGTTTCTGCCATCGGGGGGTGTTAACCCTTCAAGGATTTGACCCAACTCTGCCTGTGATTCTCTCAACTCCTGTTGTGACTCTCTCAATGCTCTTTCTATAGCCACCTGTCCTTGAACCAAAGTGTTGAGAATTTCTCGCATGTTGGGTTCTTCATTCTGCCTGTCACCCATTTCTTCAACCTATTCAGGAAGCACACCTGAAAATGGATCTGTCCTCGACACTTCAATATCTTCCTCGCTGTAAAAGACCACTGGTTGTTCCTCTGTGGCTACTATCTCTATGTTGGTATCAAAGGGATATGTCTGTGGAACCTGTAAATCAGGCCTTGACCTGTTCCTTCTAAGATAATACATATTAGTACCCAGGTGCATGTCTCATGTTCACTTCTGCATGTCTGAATCTGACCTCATAGGATGGTAGGAAGAGCTATGCTCTGATACCAGTGTAATGTGCCGTACCTGTTTGTATATTTTTAAAGTCTTTTTTATGTGTTATTTTAATTTTTAGAGGTGTTCTTATAGACTAGACAGAAGATGCAGAAGGGGTTTCAGTTTTCCTGCAGATGTGTGTTGCTGGAGCATACAATATATAGCATAGAACGGAAACCCAGAAAAGATATAACAGATATGAAGATAATAACAGATACCCAGATCATAAATATGCCAAATATGAATTACTATAACATACCCCTATGGAGAAATGCAACTTCGTATTTATGCTGAGTCTGAACCAGCAACTGGGTAGTATAGTATTCATTTACAACTCCATGAAAATACTAGCAATGAACATACAATAGATATCAACAAATAGAATGACCCTAGACGCCTCCAAAATTGATGGATATAACAACTACAACAAAGATTTGTGAGACCTCCAAATCCCACGTCCCTCTAGGAGAGCTGTACGACCATGATAGAGGAGTAACCAGCCACCTATATCATACAAATGCCTTTGATTCTTCGTTGTAATGATCTACATGCTATACGAAATGGTAGGCGACCATGCTGAAGTAGATAATCTGCAATAAAAACCCTCCAACTTCCCTCCAAAGTGGTACGACCAGACTTGGAAGAGTACGGCTAGCAAGGGAGTGTCAAAACAGTCCACAAACCTCCACAAACTCCCTCCAATCTGTACTCAATCAAAGATATCAGTTGTTCCATAATAAAACTACAAATGATCTACTCAATAAACCTTCAAAATCTCATCCACGAACTCCATTGAAGCATATTTGTGAACACTGGATGCATCCACCTCTAATGGCACCTTTGGGTGATCTTGCGCACCTATAGAATGCCGTTACTCAGGAAGGTTTTCATCTCCAAGAGCCTCTGGTTCAAATCCTCAAACCCTTCACAAGAACAAACCCTAGTAGAGCTCAATAAGAGAAAATATCATGAACATAGCATAACAAATGAACTCCTCTTTTCTTCTTTTATTTCTCTCCTCAAATTGGGCGTTGGGATTAGTGAGGGAATATTATTATTTTAAATTTATTTTCACCCCCTAGGGATGGGTGCCCAAACACAAGTCCTAAGTGACCTTTTAATATTTTTATTTTATGAGTCACTTTATAATTAAACATTAAAGTCCCTTTTAAATATTCCACTTGACTTACGAACTTTAAAATAAATGCACAAATGAAGTCAGGATGCCATGATCTATAGCTCATCGGAAAGGTCTCGACGAGACGCATCTAACCCCACTCTAAAAATCACGATCTGACACCGAACCTAGACTTACTAAAAATAGTAAGTATGCCACCAAGCACCTAACTGTCACTGACAACTGCCAACTAGATCCGAACCACGACCACACAACCAAATGGCCCATTCTAGGTGAACACACCATGGTTCCCTAACCAAATTGTTAGTCCACAGGAACCCAATGATGAACTAACACTATATCAAGAAAGGGGACATTACACCAAAGATGATCCTTAATGTACGGGATAAAAGACTAAGGAACAAACTATTGAGGAATATCTTGTCAAGTGGAAGGGCCTACCCGTTGAAGATGCAACTTGGGAGGGAGCTGCGATATTCGATCATCCAAATCTTAAGTTGCTTGAGGACAAGCAAATTTGGGAGGGGAGGGCTGTCATGCCCCTGCATTAATTGAATTAATTATGTATCATTCATTCAAATTAAAGATTTGAATGACATTAAAATCTATTATTATAAATCATAAATTGAATATCTTTAAATTAAATATTATAAGTTGAAAATATTTACATTAAATAATATAAATAAAAAATATTCAAATTAGATAAGATATACTTAATATATTTAAATATATTCAAGTTAGATATTAAATATACTATATTTTATATAAACTTAAATATATTTAAATATATTCAAATTAAATATCAATTATACCATATTTGATATATATTTAAATATTATAAACTAAATACTATAATTCAAAAATATTTAAGTGTAGATAAATTGAATATGTTTTAAATATTTTAAGACCACATAAGTGGCAGCGAGGGATCTTATATAGAGCGATTAGAAAATAATCGCTAGAGGAGATACGAATGAAAGAGAGCATCGATTAGTATGAGGTGGCAATTAAAATAAAGTAATAAACAACAACGATTAAGTTTAGATAGTAATCGACAGCGCTAACAAAGGATTATGTCCCTTGTGAAAGGTTATCCCCCTTCAAAAAGACACCTCACTTCATAGGGAATTAAAGATATAAGTTTAGAGTGGTGTGAGAGAGGGGGGACAGACATAGAAATTGAAGAGTAAATATAATATTCAATCAGAAGAAACTGATATATAGGTCTGCAAGAAAGAGATATAGAAAAGGCATTAACTTAAGGAAGGACCCATTAATCTACTTGTGGTAGGATACTCATATGGGAGTATAATGTAGAATTTAAATATGATTAATAGTTTATGCTTGTTATCATAAATTATTATTACTAATGTGATTATTTGTAGATGTGAATTTGATTAATTTATTCTGCACATACATCCACTATGATAAGAGAAGGGAGAATTGCAAAGGGGGAATGGTGAGAGGGCCCTCTACTAGGTACACCACCCATGGGGGCCAAAGGGGTTCTACCTTTTAGTTGAAGGGTACTGCCTTTGGGCCTAGAGAGTTTTGGCTACCAGGACACCCTTCGTAACCTCACTCTCTTATTGTAATGTCCCTTACCTGACTTGCCCTAGAATTCGCTTGTGAATTAGGTTTAGGGTTTCTTCTCTTTTAATGGGGTAATCTTGGGTTGAATAGATCATACGTTATTTTGAATTAGTACCTGCAGCATCATGTATATTCAAGTCCATATTGCTACATGTTAGTTTTAATATCTAGTATTCATCAGTCCAACATAAACACATTTGCAATTTGAAACACATAGGTAAAAGAAAAACATTCATGCTGCCGGGGGAGGTAAATGCATAAGCCCTTAGTAGCCTAAGGCCTACCACAATCCTATTGCCCAATCCCTTGACTCGGGCCTATGGTGGCTGGTCCTTTTGCCAAATCCCTTATCTCGGGCCTAAGGGGCATGTTACAATGTGGGACCCCCATCCCTCCATAATCCAATCCCTTGACTCAGGCCAAAGGGGCATAACGCCCAATCCTGGTCTCGGGCCAATGGGGACGGAAACTAGATGGGGTTTATAGGCAATCTACTAAGGTCTAGGCATTCCCTCTCCTGGTTGAATTCATAAAATGCAATACATGCAGTTTCCACACACATTTCAAAAACATACAATTTGCCTTTATTATTATAGTGTCCCTTTTTGTCTGTTGTGACTCTTCTTGAGTCAGTCTCATGCCTATTCTTTAATATTTATATATTATAGTATTTGTTATAATATTAATAATATCTCCATATTATATTATTACATATATTATTAATAGTTATATATATCTATATATATATATATATATATATATATATATATATATATATATATATATATTTGATTGCTCGCCAGCACTTGAATTCTATTATTATTTTATTATTAACATAACTATATAATATATTACTTATTCATTATCATTATAATATTACAATTATATATATATATATATATATATTATTGTTATTATCGTATCATTATTATTATATTTTTATCATGAATATAATTTTTAATAATGTTTAATCGTACCGATCTCTATCAGGTCATCACATCCTTTATCTACTATATATATTATATTTATTTATTTATTTTTACTAGAATCATTCCTCTCATTTGCTGCTGACGTAGATGTCTCTATATATTAATTTATGTTGTCTTTCCTTTTATATTTTCTTCCCATGATCTTTTCCTTCTATCTCACAACCTTTATTTATTTCGCTTTCGAGATATGTACGAAGAGGCACGTCTCTTATTATGCTTGGTGGTAAAAGACATACTTACCCTCTTATAATTTTTATTACTTTATATTAATTCCCTTCTTGTGGTAAAACTAGTTCTAACCATACGTAACTCTCTTATCATAAGATGTTTATTTATATTATTTGTATTTATATTATATCATTATAATAAATGATATATTATTTATTTTATATTATTTATATTATATCATTTATATCATAATAAATGATATATGATTTATATTATATTATTTATATTTATATTACAATATAAGATAATAACAATAATATTTGTATTTATATTATTAGATATATTTATAATATGTTATTTATAATATATTATTTATCTATATTATATTATTTATATGTGTTATTTATAAATATAATAATAATATATCTTGTTAATTGTTTTAAATAAATATTATTTAAATATATTCCATTTATAATATTATTCATATCTTTAATTTGAATGAATAATACATATTAATTATAAATTACTAATATAGGGACATGACACTTATCATGGTGTGACAACATAGGGAGATCAATCATGAGGAAATGAGAAAAGATGACAAGATGAAGGGATAACGGATCCTCACTAGATAGGCAATCTCATATGAATGTCATGCGGCACATGAGATCAAGGTGACTTCATATGAATGGCATGTACCACATGAGGATTAGGGGGATGGTATATCCGCCTAGGGTCCTAGGGAGTCTAAGTTACCCCATCAAGTCACTCTCTTCCATGCTCCCCCATGATTGAGCATCACAAGGTAAGGTTTAATAATTGGGTTAGCTAGTTCACTATAAACTTAATGATGTTTAATCATGGTACTCTATATTATAAGTTATTATTGTGATTGTTTTCTAACATTGTTTACAGGAATTAAATCAAGCCAAGGTACTCTCTAACCCTTTGTTTGCTTGGAAATTGATAATTTAGGGTAAAATCAATATTGTTCCTATAAGGGACATTACACACGGTTACAACTGATACAAGACGTGGTTTTTTAGACCAACAACCAACTATAATACATTTGATTTCATGCATTTTATATCATTTTACAATGAGGCACTATCACCTATTATAATAAATTCACCCTGGGCCTGTCAGAAGATATTTTACAAAAGGAATGTTTAAAAACATATGTTTGTCTTTGACATAAATGTAGAAAATATCTTCTCAGAAGTAGCTGAACAAACATCTGTGTTGAAACCTTGCATCTTCTTCTACCTGCAACAATAAATGCCCAACAACAAATTCCAGTTGGAGCTGGCTTTTTGACTTTCAATCTGGTTTCTATTCTACCCTAACAGCAAGATGTCATCATTATTAACCATGGCAGACCCTTGATTCTGCTTCTTTTCCTTTGTCTCTGAAGATTGCGGAAGCCGTCGGAGGTCGAGCCTCCGGCCTTCAGCATTTCACCTTGCAAGAGAGAAGGAGAAAGGAGAAAACCCCGCCCTCAGAGCTCCACTATACAAAGGAAGATCACAATATCGGTGGACTTTGGGCCTTAGGCCTTCCACCTTTCGCCTTCCCAGAGAAAGAAGAAGAAAGGAGGTCTGAGCCTCGAAAGTTTGAAGACTTAGCCATTTTTGAAAAGTTTCAGCGGAGTTCATGTCTCGGGCCTTCCGTCCTCTACCTTCCATGAGAAGGAAGAAGGAAGAAGGTCCGATCCCCAAAGTCTAAAACACTTAGAATTAATTGAAATGACAAAAGCGAATCTGGATGATGTCACATCCACGTGGCAGCTTTCCATTGTTCCGCAGCTATAGATAAAGCTTTACTGAAATGCTCCATGGAATGGTAGAAAAGGTCACAAAGTGGGCCACGTGGCACCCATTGGGTCGCTTGGACACTTTAACTGTCGAACCTTGCCATGTGTCCTCTTTCCGCAGTTCCGCAAGCATGCTGCAGACCCACCCAAAAGGCTCCATGGAATGGTAGAATGCCTTAGAAAATTTAGCACCCATCGGGGGTTGGGCTTCGAGCCTTCCATCTTATGTCTTCTAAAAAAAGGAAGAGGGAAGAAGAAAATTCCAAAGTCCAAAACTCCGATACACTTAGCCGAATTTCCAAAGAAAAAGAGTCAGAGCTCGGAACTCGGGCTTTCAGCCTTTCACGTTCCCAGAGAAGGAAGAAGAAAGAAGAAAGGTCTGACCCCCAACACCCGAAGGACTTTGGACACTTAGAGGATTTTACAAGGCAAATAAGTGGAGTTTGGAGCCGATTAGGATGACGTGACAAAAGGAAGAACTGCAAACTCTGAAACTCCGAAAATGCTAAAAACACAAGGAAAACTCAAGATTTTTGGACTTAGTCAATTTTTTTTTTGGGGGGGTTTCCTTGCATTTCTAAATGGGAAAACACTTAGAGATTTCATGGATTTGGGCTATTTGATGGGAGAGCAAAATAGGACAACACTTTCTTTTAAGCGTCATTCACAATTGTTAGCGAGAAAGTTGTTCTCGGGAGCCAACCATGGTCAGTCAAGCCATCTTCTTCCTGTAAAGTGTCGCCATCAAGGTAAGTCCCTAGTCCTTTCTCCTTTTCAAATTGAAGAGATCATTACTAGCTAGCTGAAGGGGGGGTGTATTTGTGGTCTTTCTTATTGTTCCTGACTTGTGAAACCCTACCTCTTCTTGCCGTTAATCATAGCTCTTCTTTGCTCGACCCAAGTCTCCCGTGTCTAACCCTTGTCAAGAATTTTACTTATTGGTTACTTGGGAATATTAAGATGAAATATAAATACAAAGGTTTGGAAATTTCCTTCATTGTGAGAAATTAATTGGTGGGGGTCAAGGACATTGACCTGGGACATGTTAGCCTTCATGAAGTTTGGGTCAAAATGAACGCCAATCCCAGATCTCCCATCGCTTAGAAAATTTTCTATAGTGGGTTGGCACACGCAGGAGGTTTCCCTCCGGTGGTAAAATGCATCAACTTGGTGATGGTCTGCATCCAAAACTATAATGCAGAAATAAGGGAAATCAAAACTGTCAGTGGCAAAGTGATTTTGCAAATAAATGTCGATTCTATTGCTGATAGGCTAGGCCTGCCTGTACATGAAGAGTATGCTAATGTAACACAGGAGAAAGCCACAAATTTCTACATAGATGGGAAGAAGTGTAAAGACATAATAGCTACCACGTGGCTAAAGAAGGAGAAAAAGGGAGGATCACAATTGCCCAAGAATTTGGTTAGAGGTCACTTCAAATATGACATTTCAGACATAATTACCTTGCTGCATAGAGTGATGGGTAGTAAGGAGTGTGATAATTTTGAAATCTGGATGTGTCAATTCATTCTTGTAATTTGTATTGTGAAGCAATACATCGACCGGTCTCAGTTAATAAGTGATCACCTGCATGATTAATTGGTAAACTTTCACAATAATAAAAGATTTCATATGTGCTCATTTTTTATTTATTTGTTGGCTACCACACAACATAGTTGGCCAGGGTTGCAGGTAGAAAGTCCATTGGCCCCAAATGTACAAGTGTATGATTACTTTCCTTAGCTTCAAGAGGAGAATGGAAATAAGGTGTACATGAGAGTAAATGATGCTTTCTTAATGCTTATGGTTAGGAGACTTTGGGAGAATCCTGAAGTCAGGATCTCAACTGAGGCAGCCAACTGGATAATGAATTTTGGTAGTTATTTTATTCAATTTGACAAATTTACCTACATCAGAGTAGGAGGTTTTGAATTTCCCCCACTTAAATTGCCAAGATATGCTTCTGATTATGTGATATTTTTAGATGTAGATAGGACTATTTGGCAGGAAAAAGATATTATGATTCTAAGAAGGGGTATCCATTTCCATTGAGGCTGACTCACTATATTTTCTCAAAACCATAGGATGCCAAAAATGTGGACAAATTGTTGGCCTAGTTTCACTTTCAGTCTTATGGCTCCAGAAGTTTCTTTGATAGTAAAGACTTTGTGAAGAAAAAATTGTATTTTCCCATGTTGAGAGAGCACAAGCCTTAGTTGGAAGACTTTTGGGCGGATTGTGTTGACGAGTATGAAATTAGAAGAAGAGATTGGTCTAGACTGACTTTAGATCAAATGAGAATTTATAGACTTGGCTGGAAGCTTCCTAATGTAGTTGATGACTACTCTGATATGTTAGACCCTGCCTTTGTTCTTGAAAGTGCCAAACCCTTACCCGAGGTTGATTGGGGAGTAGATGAAGTTACAGATCTTAAGGCTAGGTCTCATTTTGTCTTACATAGATGTCAAATGTGGCTACATTCTAAGTTGAGTGCTGATGATGTAGGTTCTCCTCTTAAGGAGAAAATTATGACCCAACCACAAATATCTACAGATACTGATAACATTAGCACCCATGCCACTGGCCAAGATACTGGGCTACCATTTCTAGCTACAAGGAAGGATGGGTCAGATGGTCCACAACAAGAAACACCTTCTAAAGTTTCTGTTGGGGATAGTGTACAAATGCCCATGAAGAAACAGAAGACCAAGAAGTGTCTGAATCCACAGGTGGATAAGAGACCAAGGCAACAACAACAGGGGTTGCAGAATGAAGAAGATGAGGAGACAACGTCACATGCAAAACATAGTGGAACTCCTCCTCATATTTCTTAGGATGGATCATTTCAAACTCCCCCTCCCCCTCAACAGCAGGTAGTAGTGGATAATACTTCTAAATCAGATAAGTTTCTCATAAAGTCATAGATAATTGTTTAGTGACTACGACCCCAGCTTGGTTGAGAACGTAGGTTGGAAATAAAAGGAGGTATTCTCAGATCATTGACACATAATTTGATGCAATAGCTAGACTACTCAAGCTAGAGTCTACTCCAAAGAAGGCTAAGCGAATGTCTAGGCTAATGGTGGACCCAGTTTCTAAGCACCAATATGTGGAGATAGTAGAGCCTATGGTAGACAAAGAGATGAAAGACATATCTGTGGATGACTTTCATGTGAGCACTGTAGATTTGGGACCACCTTCTATGCAAGGTGATATTCATAATGCCAAGCTATCCGTTGACATTTTAGCTAACAGATTAGAGGAAAAAGAAAAGGAAAATGAAGTCTTGGAGGATCAAGTGAACATTTTAACCTCATATATTAAAGCTATTGTTTATGTATACACCTAAAAATGACATGACTCTACCTAAATAAATATTTTCAATATTTATTTCATCTTCATATTCCTCTATCAATAAATAAATAAATTTATTTATTTATTTGATTCACTTTCTCCCATTTAATTAAATAAATTACATTTATTTAATTAATTTCATCTATATCAACTTTATTCTTCTAAATAATTAAATAAGTTTAATTATTTAATTAAATCTTTCATTCTACCAAATTTAAATAAAATACAAATTTATTTAAATTAAATCTCCAAAAAATAAAATATATTTAAATATTTTATTTATTCCTCCAAATTATCTACAAGTAATTAAATAAATTTATTTATTTAATTATGCTTTCTTATCTTCTAAAAAGTCTTCAATATCTTCTAAAAATAAATTCTTCTTGTCATACAAAAGCAAAAGCTGAGTTAACTGATTTAAAGCTATCAACAAAGCTCTTAAATTAGAAAAATATATTCTAATTTAAGAAATGAAAACTTATCCTTATCAAGAAAGTAGTTAACTCAACAAAACATCTTTTTGAATGACACATGTCCTTCTATTCGCGCACGTTCTCTCGAACATTCCCCTCCATTGATCTTCTTATTTCTTTTCCACCGTTGATCTTCTCTCGCATAACTCTATAAATACAACCGTCTTCTTCATTTCATATCCAACTTTCGAGTAAACTTATGCTGTAGAATCTATAGTGCGCCATTGGCACCCCACTTTCACATCACTTCATCTATCATCCATTCCATATTGTGTTGAAGCTCATCTTCAACACAACAAGTATCTGAGCCATTTCTCCTTGTCATCTTGAGGAATCGAAGCAAGGAAGCAAGCTTCCTGAGGGCCATCTTTATCACAAAAGATCAAGAAAGAATAGGCGAACAATAGAAATCGCAAGGTAAAAAAGGTTGTGAGTATCTCTCTCTCTTATTTTAAATCTTTTTATCTGCACCTTCCATTGATGTTTTGGGGTTTTTATAACTAGTTTTATTCATCCCATTTTACCCATCACATTTCTGGCACCCACCGTGGGGCCCTTGCCCCTAATCTAACCAAAAATTTGAGTTTCTAAGTGACAGGTTCCGTACAGGCTTCAAGCAGGTTCAGGCGGCGCATCTGATCGATCTTGAGGTGCATATACAACCTATTACGACACATGCAAACTTCCAGTGCATACACCTCCTGAGCCGACGATTTTACCTTCTATTCCGGTGCCTGCAGTACTATGGCGCATACATCCTCTGAGACGGTGCATATACTTCCTGTTTTGGCGCCTGCATAATCCTGGCACATACACCCTCGAACACAGCGCTTGCATACTGTTTTATGGCGCATATATAGAAATGGCACTTCTGTCTCTTTTTCCTGCACTTTTGACATCTGTCTTATCGCATCTATAAAACGACGCTTACAGTCTCTGTTTCTGCGCATACAGACTGATAAGCGACGCATCTGATTTTCATTCTGATTTTAGGATTTCTCGTAGTTGTAGGATTTTACGCTAACGTTTGTCTTGCAGGATTAGAGGCTAGATAGATCATTTAGTTGCACTAATTAACTCATCTTAGATTAATTAGGGGAAAAAGTAAAAAAAATGCATGCATGCAAATCTCACGTAGTCCTTAACTAGGAAGATAGTAACGAACAATCACTGCTATCTTTGCATTATTACTTCTTTACATTATTGCTATCTTTCTTAGTTAGAACATTGCTATCTCACAAAGGGAAATGAACCATTGCTATCTTTAACCACTTCAAAGTTAACAGATGTGTGAGTGCCCAAGTAGATAACACATATAGTTTTTTTCCTTTTAAATAGGATTGGATTAACCGCTGTCTTCTGTGTCTGTTGAATGACAATAGGCTTATGATCTCCCGTTTACTGGGTGACCAGAATGCCAGACTTGTTATTCCTTGTGTTTAACCTTTAGAGGGGCCTACCCTTGGATGCACGCATGTCTAAGTGGGAACGACCCTGAGTGGAAACAGGCTAAAGCCAAGCCCTACCGATCCACTTTAAATAAACTGTGCTTGAAGCGAAAGCTTCCTACAACGAGTGCTGTTGTGTTACACCAACAACCAACCTCCCCCAAAACCCTCCAAGGTGTAACCCTTGGAGGCTGGGAGACTCCATAACAAAGAGTAGTGCTGTCGCACGTGTAACCACTCAAACGGTTGCCTTGACTACTTAGCCACTTGTTTAGTATACCAAAAACCCCTATTTGTTGACACAAAAGGTGGAACCTTTGAAGCGGCCCTGATTCATGTGATTCTTAGTAGAGGTAGCAGGGACAATCCTATGGTTCGGTGGGGGTACGAGCCTAAGGAAACCCAGATCTGGTATGCGTGAGAAGTGAGTGCCATGGAGGGGAGCCAGTGCTGCCAGATCCTGGAGCTACACACTTTGAATATGCACAAGTAGGGGATTCAACAATACTGTCCTTTCCAGCCTAGGTTGTAATTGTTCTTGTGTTAAAAAAAAGTCCAAAAATATAAAAAAATAACAAAAGATAAAAAATCATGAAAACTTCTATGCGCTTGCTGTCTTTTGCCATAATTGAAAATCAAAATTCAAGAAAAGACCAAGTTTTCACCCAAAAATAGAATTTTTTTAAAAAATGTGCCGAAAACTCTGCAAATTCAAATTGAAAACCAGAATGCGCATTTGCTGCGACCTGTGGTGCATTTGCTTAGACTTGTTGCGCATTTGAACACTATTGCAGCGCATTTGAAAATTACCAGATTTGCGCATTTGCTGTGACCTGTGGCGCTTTTACACTCTGTTCCGGTGCATTTACTGCTGCGCATCCAAACCAACGAGCTATTCCGTACTTCCTAGGGAAAAACTGTCAACTTTTCAGAAACTATTTCAAACTTGTCTCAATTATTCCAAGATCTGATTAAAATCATGCAAGTCAACCATTTCCCTCTTCTTCTACACCATAGCTACTTTTTCCACACTCCATCATCCAAAATCTTGCAAAATTCTTTCAAAATCCAACAAGGTTAGAACCAAGCTATTCTTGATTGCATCAAACCTCAAACAAACCTAGTGAGTCTCCACTATCAAGGATCACTTATCCTTTTCTCTCGTAACTCCACTAGTGGCTTGTACAAAACTAGTCCACATCAAGTAAATAGATTTCTATCATCCTTACTTCGACTATCATTTTGTGCACCCAACTTGTTTGACACCAATTAGATCTAAGGAGAACCTTGCTCAAATCTTAACACACTCTAGCACCTCTTGTTCAAAACTCTCAAACTCACTCCATCCCATCTCTAGTCCCCTTGCATGATCTTAACAAGGTCCCAAAAATAAAAACAGATTGAAATGGCTGAGAAAACTACTCCGACCTCTCACGACAGTGATGAGTAAATCTCTATGGAAGAGGTCCTCCAAACATAGCAAGACTAAAGATTTTAATGCATAATGGATAAGGTACTTGCCCAAGACCCTACCAAATTCTTTCTACACCTAGCACAACTAGGAGTCAAGCTCCCTAAAGATTTTGATGTAGAAGCTCTAAAAGAACCTGAGGAAGAAAGAAACCCTGAGGGAAGCACACACGAGGAAATACCCATAGACAAAAGCAAAGCAACCATTGATTCCATGGATGCCTTAAGCTTAATGACCCAACAAATCCAAGATTTACAACAACAATTCACATACATGCAAACGAGAGCCTCAACTAAACATTATTCCCTAGAGGATATTTCACCATATCCTTTTGATAGGACCTTGATCATGATACCTTTCCCCTCTAAATTTGAGGTGCCACAATTTGATAAATATCGAGGAAAGGGTGATCCAAGGGACCACATTAGAGAGTTTAACACTGCTTGTCTCGAAGTCGCACACAATGATACTTACCTTATGCGACTATTTCCAAGAAGCTTAGGAGGACAAGCCATGGAGTGGTTTTCTAGACTACCACCCGACATTAGAACATTTAACGAACTTGTGGACAAATTTGTCACACATTTCTCCTACAATATTGAGCATGACACCTCAATCTTAGATCTTTGTAACACTAAGCAAAAAGGTGGGGAATCTTTCACTGGCTTCCTACAAAGATGGAGACAGTTGGCAAGTAAGTGCCCACATCAAATGCCTAAAACAAATGCTAGAAATGTTTGTCCATAACTTACAAACCGACCTAATCTATCAAATTCAAATCCAATGTCCTAATTCCTTTAGTAAGGTCATTGAGATGGGTCTAATCATCGAAAAGGCTTTAATCGCAAAAGGACAAATAAAACTATATAAGGACACTCCTAGTACCAATACCAACGTAGATAAACCAAGATTCTAGACAAAGAACAAAAACATTGTGAATGATGGGGTGGTAGATGCCAAGAATGTGGCACCAAAACAACCAATCTTCAACTTATTGACTCCTCAAAACAACCCCCCGCAAAACAAACCAAGAAACACTGAATCACGGTTTACAAAATTCCAACCTAGGAGAAAAATCACACCTTTGGGAGAATCATTGGAAACTGCCCTACCAAAGTTAATCACAAGTAAGCTCATAACACTTCCATCGGCACGAGAATATGAACCAAAAGTCAAACCTCCTTGGTGGAACAACAACGATTTCTATGAATACCACCAAAATAGGGGGCTTAAAACCAACGACTACATTGTGCTCAAGCACACTATCCAAGATTTAATAGAGCAAAACAAAGTGTCACTTGATGGGCATACCTCTAATAATGATCACCGGGCATTCAAGGATCCTCTTCCCAACTACGAGCAGGGAGGGCCTTCCAACCTAAATAACAGTGGAACCAACAACGTGAATTACACAAACGTCGCCTTTGACTATGCTGTTAACCATATCTCAGAAAGTGATTCACACATCAATGTGATCACTATAAACAAAGATTCAGATTGTAACGTTACCACCCGCAGTAATAGAGTCACTCTTAGAGGAGCCTCCGCCCCTCTGGCTAATCAATACAGTATCTTGGATCAGCTACATAAGACACCTGCACATATCTCCATTCTGGAACTTCTGCATTTGTCCCCATCCCATAGGGCCATACTTGATAAAGCTCTTTCCGAAGCCTTCGTCCCAACGAACCTTGCCGAAGAATAGTTTCAAACTATGGTAGGTCACATTACCTCACCTCACTCCCTATCATTCACTAAAAAGGATGATATGTCAATCACCCAACCTCATAATGCCTCTCTTTGTATCGAAGCCTTCATTCACTAACACAAGATAAAGAGGGTCCTAATCAATGGAGGAGCTGGTTTGAATATTTGCCCCTTGAAGTTAATCCTTGCATTGGGGTTTTCGAAGAAAGCTATAGATCCAAAAAAGAAAATCACTATCAAAGCCTATGATGAGGAAGAGAGAACTTCCAAGGGAATTGTTACTTTACCAATCAGAGTGGGACCTATAGTAAAAGATGTGACTTGCCAAGTCCTTGATATGGAGCTGGCATATAACATTCTTCTTGGGAGACCATGGATACATGCTCTGAAAGCAGTGCCGTCAACATACCACCAGTGTATCAAGTTCCCTTATGAAGGTCAAGAGATCACCATCCAAGGTGACCCCAATCCATTTCAGTATTGCAACTCCATTCAATCTAAACCTGAGGTTGTGATTCCTAATAACTATGCTTCTGCTTCATCTTCCTCTCGTGTTGACCCAGCTTCACTTGCTTCCACATCAAAAGCTTCCCAACCTGACCTTAGACTCAAAGATAAGGGCTTGGGCGAGTACACAATCTCCCAATCCCTCTGTTTGGCACAACTTCCCCTATCTCCAAGATCATATGGAAGACCTACTCTGAGCAAAACCAAAGTAGACAAAACTACCAAAGGTCCATTTATCAAATGGGGAAGCCTCGAGGATGAGAGTGATGAAAAGGATATCCTGCAATGGCTATACAAGGATGAAGATAGTTCATCAACACAACAAGACCATCACACTATACAAACTTCAAACAATATGGTCAAGGATTCCAAATGCTACAAAGAATGGGGTATGAAGGACATGGTCCACTCGGTTCACGAAAAGATGGTATCACTGAACCCATCCAACCTCATACCTTGACAGCCCGAGACACTACAGGGCTAGGTTACACTGGCACATCAAGAACCAATAGAGCAAATAAGAATAAAGGCAAACAACCAGAAACATCTGCTAGTAATCTGGTTAATCAAATTCAGCAACTGCAATTGGGTAGTGAGACTGATTCTAATGAATATGAATGGGATAGTCTCTCAGAGCTATCTTGTGACAAAAAAGGCATTGACATTGTCCATGAGTATGACCCAACCCATGCAAATGAGAAATGAGGTCCAAGGGCTAGACCACTAGAGTCTGACCCGCGTAATAACGATAGTGAAAGTCATGAGGAAAGAATGATATCCCCCTTGACAGATCCACTAATAGAGAGTACCATCGCAGACTTTGTCTGTGCTTATAATGACCTCCACAACAACTCTATCTTAACCATCAATACCATCGAACCGGACCAACCCAATGACCCCCTACCATTAGTGCACCCCGAACTCATAAATTGGGACTTACAAGGTACTACCCCTAAGCTCGATACCTTTCAGAACGATGAAGCCATCATAGACTATCTTGAGCTTAGAGATCATATACCCGCAGGGGACCATAGAGTTGGTTATGCCATAGAACTCAATGACAAGGCCTATTTTGGAGAGAGTGCCAAGCCTTTTAGTCTCAAAAATGTCAAAATAAAAGAAAGATCTAATGGTGAAAACTACTCTGTGGCAGTGTTAGATCATGAAAAAAGTAAAAATATAGATGTATCCAATGGTAAAAACCTCTCTGAGGCGCCAAAGGATGGAAGGCTTGACCCTCTACCCAATCTTACACATCAGGAGAGATCTTCAATATTGATAGAACTAGCAGAGCCGATCAATGTCAGCATAAGGGATAATCCCATAATGATCCACATGGCACAGTCTTTGATAGCACAAGAAAAGCCAGCATTCACTAAATTCTTCAAAAGGAAACAAATCAACTTTGCTTGGACATATGCAGACATGCTAGGGCTAGATTCGAATCTCATAATGCATCACTTATCCTTGGCTCTAGGAGCTAAGCCAGTAAAGCAAAAAATCAGAAAGATGCACCCACATGTGGCCCTCATGGTGAAAGAAGAGCTGAAGAAACTATTAGATGTCGGATTCATCAGACCAATAGACTATCCTGAGTGGATTTCAAACATAGTACCAGTTGCCAAACCAGATGGCAGGGTCTGAATATGTAATGACTTCAGGGACCTGAACAAAGCTTGTCCGAAAGATGATTTCCCCTGCCAAACATTGACATTATTGTAGATCTCACGGCAGGGCACACCATGCTATCACTAATGGATGGTTTTTCGGATACAACCAGATAAAAATTACACCTGAAGACCAACACAAGACTGCATTCACATGTCCTTGGGGCACCTATTGTTGGTGTGTCATGCCATTTGGTTTGAAAAATGTCAGTGCAACATATCAGAGAGCTATGACCACAATCTTCCATGACATGATGCACACTATAATGGAAGATTATATGGATGACATTCTAGAAAAAACACTCACAAGAGAAGGACACCTGGCAGTACTGGACAAAATATTCAAAACACTGGAACAGTTTAATGTGTGCCTCAATCCAAAGAAGTGCGTGTTTGGAGTTACCTCAGGTAAGCTACTTGGATACATAGTGTCTGCCAATGGAATTGAAGTCGACCCAGCTAAAGTAAAGGCCATCATGGAAATGCCACCTCCTAAAATCTCACTCGACTAAGGTCTCTATAGGGAAAACTACAATCTATCAGAAGATTCATTTCTCAATTGGCAGACAAGTGCCACCCATTTTCCCACCTTCTACATAAGAATGTCCCTTTCAAATGGAATGATTCATGTGAGCAAGCATTTCAATAGTTAAAAGAATATCTCATGAAGCCACTTGTATTGATGCCACCGATTCAGGGTAAACCTTTGCTGCTGTATATCTTGGCCACACCAACAACTCTAGGAGCTCTCCTCACACAACAAAATTATGAAGGGAGAGAACAAGCAATCTACTATATCAGTCGAACACTTGTTGGATATGAACTGCAATACATGCCAATTGAAAGAGCCTGTCTCGCTGTGGTCTTTGCCTCACAAAAGTGGAGACATTACATGTTGTCACATTCGGTCAAACTAGTAGCAAAAATTGATCCACTCAAGTACTTACTCAACAAAGCAGCTCTAATAGGTAGATTGTCCAAATGGGTCATGCTTCTCAGTGAATTCGACATCGAATATGTAGACAGGAAAGCAATAAAAGGCCAAGTACTTGCAGATCAACTGGCAGATGCACCTCGAACAGATGATAGCCCTTTGAGCTTTGAATTTCTAGATGAATTTATCTTTCACATATCCACAACAACCTGGAAAATGTACTTCGATGGATCATACACTCAGCACGGATCGGGAGTAGGTATTTTGTTGATCACCCCTAGTGGCGACACCATTCCTAAATCATACAGATTACTCTTTCCTTGCACTAACAACATGGCAGAGTATGAAGCCCTAGTCATTGGCATCAAGCTAGCAGTTGAATGGAATATCCATGAACTTCAGGTATATGGTGACTCATAGCTGGTCATAAATCAAGTAAATGACGACTACCAGACAAAAGATGAGAAATTGATCCCTTACAAACGAATGGTAGATGACTTCAAAGAATACTTTGTCAAGATCTCTTTTGAGCAGATACGAAGGATTGAGAACAAAGCTGCAGATGCCACGGCCACGATTGCATCTCTCCTCGATATTCCAAATAATCAACCACGTTATGAGTTCGTGGTAGAGCTAGTGTCCTATCCTACATATGACTCTCCTGAATCCCATATCATTTGCCACATTGTTGGAGCTAAATCCCCCCTCTATGGAAAAATATTTGCCTATCTTAAAGAGAATACCCTCCCACCTGATCTCTCCAGTAACCAAAAATGCACCTTCATCTGTCAAGCATCCTGGTATGCCATTGTCACCAATACCCTATATCGCAGAGGTCTCGATTGTACTCTCCTTAGATGTCTCGATAGTGAGGAATACTACTGGCCAACCATGGAACAAGATTCCTATCATTTTGTAAACAAGTGCAAGAAATGCCAAATCCATGGGAACCTGATACATGCACCAGCACAGGAGCTGCAGCCATTAACGACTCCTTGGCCTTTATGTCAGTGGGGACTTGACTTAGTGGGCAAGATTCACCCTCCTTCATCCAGCGGCCATAAATTCATAATCACTACCACTGAGTACTTTACAAAGTGGATTGAAGTCGTGCCTTTAGCTAATATCACCGGCAAGCAGATTGCCTCCTTTATCTTGAACTATATCATTTGTCGCTATGGTATCCCTTCGTTCATTGTCACGGATAATGGACGAACTTTCAAAAATTAAGATGTCAAGGAACTATGTGACAAATTCCATATCCAACACTGCTTTTCAACCCCCTATTACCCCCAAGGCAATGGCTAGGTGAAGGCATCAAATAAAACTATTTTGAAAATCCTAAAGAAGACTGTCAATGATGCCAATCGTGATTGGCATGTCCAATTAAATCCCACGCTGTGGGCCTGTCGTACAAGCATCCACACACCCACAGGTGCAACATCATACTCCCTAGTCTATGGATCAAAAGCCATCTTGCCCATTGAAGTCAAGATCCCATCCTTGTGAGTTTCTTTAAAAGGCCTCATATCTGATGAAGAGTACAAAGTGTCCAGACTTCAAGAGTTAGAGTTGCTCGAAGAGAAAAGGCAATAGGCCTTTACACCTAAAAGCTTATCAACAACGGATGTCCCAAAGTTATAATCATAGGGTAATGCCCTGAGTATTCCAAGTTGGTGATCTAGTCCTCAGAGAAAATCCCAGAAATCAGCAAGATCAAGAAAAGAAAGGCAAGTTTGAACCCAACTGGCTAGGTCCCTATGTCATCATTGTAGCCTATGGTTCAGGAGCATATCAATTGGCTACCTCTGAAGGTGAACTGTTTGATGATCCTATCAACAACATGCATCTTCGCAAGTTCTATACCTAAAAGCCAAATGCAAGGGAGTCCTTAAAAATTCAAAAAAATTAGAAAAATGATCAAAAATAAAGCAAAAAAAAAATTAAAAAATCAAAAAACTAGAAAAATAACAAAAAAATCGTCCTCTGGTGAAAACTTGGCAAACAGGCACCTGGCATAGGTACCATGATGAAAACTTGGCAAACAGGCGTCATGTGTACTTTTAGCTTCTGTGCAAATAAAAGCAAGTGGTGAAAACTTGGTAAACATGCGCTATCTGCGACAAACCACTTCCTCCATTTGTTGTGACCTCGTATCTCTTGTGCCCATCATGTTGTTCATCTGGAACCAGTCCTTTGAACCGTTGTCAAACTACGTCGCCTCTAAGTTATCACGTAGGCAAGGCCATTCTCAATGCACCCCCGAGGCTCCGCTCCCTTTCTTTCCTGTCCATTCTGTCAAGTGTCGTTTGTCCTTCTGTCCATACCATTTTTGCATCTTTGTCATCGCCTAGGTCCTAGGTCCATCAGGTTCACCCCGAACTACGTTGCCTCTACATTGTCACTAGGCAAGGCCATTTAGCAATGAGCCCCTGAGGCACTAGGTCAGTCCCTTAGGGTTCGTCTCTCCATATCTGTCTGTCATATCACCCATAATAAGTTGATCCTTTGTCTAAACTAGGGGCAACTCCTCGACCTAGTTACGGATTTGGATTCTTGAATGCCACTTTTTCTAAGAGGATACCAATAAAGGATTGTGATACGTTTCACTAGACAAGCGCACACAACAAAGCAGAGCTTCCAAGCAAAACTCTTGGCACAAAAACATCAACCTGTCCAAAGCAGAGCACCATACCGAAACACTCAAACTGACTCTATATCAATTATGGCAAAAAGACATATCCAATGCGAGAATGTTTTGTGAACAGGTTAACTTACAAAGTCTTGGATTTTTGTCATTATGTCTTCCTATGCTACTCAAGGATGCCAAAAGCTAGAGATGCTATGATGGGGGCATAATCTTTTTCTTTGTCTGTTGTTTGTGGATTAAACTTTAGTAATGTGACGACTTTTGTCTAACGACATGATCAACAAAAGATCATTGAGGACTTTGGAGGTCTGAACATGAAAAGGGGCAATTCTTGTCTGTTGAAATGCAAGAAGTGCTCAGGTCATCTAGATTCAAGTTTGACTAGATGCTTGTGTCAACTTGCTATATCAAAATCCATGTAAGGAATACTCAGGTCATCTCGGTCTAATTATACCTAGATGCTTGTATTTTCTTACAACATTTGAAAAAGAGAAAAGAAACAAAAAGTGCCTAATGATGAAATCAAAATACTTGCAATATCAAGATGACAATCCACATCCATCCCATATCCAAAAATCCATATCAACCATGCAATAAGAAAATCCTGCAGTGTATCAAATGAAAGCCTGTATTTCTTCTCTTTCTTCTCTTCCACCTATCTATATCATCTCTGTGTCGATTGAGTACATTTGGACATATCAAAAACCTAGCATAGAAAGCATATCATATCACATAAGATAGTCATTCACATAATTAAATCATTTGCATACATAATAAGTGCATTAGGTCATCCACATACATTTGCATCCATATATCATATCAAAAATTAAAAACATATAGAGTTGCATAATCATATCAATAACATTCACATTAGCATAATCAAATCATTTACATCCATCTAGTATGCATCACATATACAAAGCATCATAAGATAGATTCCATCCATAACATATAAACACATAACATATACATGTAGAACATCAATAACTGCATCATCATATAGGCATAAAACATGTCCAAATGAGCAACATATCAAAATATCTGTCCATCTTTCAAAGTCATATCATGAAATGTATACAAAGTACAAAAAAAATAATGATACATGTCTCAGGGAAAAAATAATACATATATAGGCTATCTCAGCCACCAAAAATGTGTACATCAAATCAAAAAATGGTACAAGTGTCCAGGTCTGGCTAACCTTGCTGCTGTGGAGCACTGCTCCCTGCACTGCGCTCTCCTCTGTCTCCCCCTGATTGTTGGGGACCTCTCACTGATGCCACAAATCAGGATCCACTTGCCCTCTGTGATGCCTCAGACTGACTCCTGTAGCTAGGCGCACGATGGTCCGCTGCCACTGCCCCGTGGTATAATCCCCTATAATACTGAGCCCGAGCCTGCACTCTGGCAAGCTCACCCTATACTTGGGCCAGCTGTGTCTATGCCTGCTGTACTTGTGAAACCAAAAAGATTGAAGTACCATTTGTACCTAGGGCTACCATTGCCGCATCTCTCTCTGCTCTCATCGCCCGCACACTCGCCAAGGCTACATCTCGCTCTCTGGATATCTCTGCTATCTACCCTGCATCTGCATCTCTCTGGGACTCTACTGCTCTCAAGTGGGCCCTCAACTGCCTAACTTGACCCTATAATGCAACCATGGCCTATTGTTGTAGATCAGGCTATGGAGCCTGCTGTGCTGGCACCTGCCCCTACATCTGCTACTGTGCTACTAACTGTGGTAGCGACATCTGTCTCTGTGGTGCCACCTGCTGTACTGGCACCTGTACCTGCCCTGCAGCCTGCGGCTACACAACCTCCTATTGACCCGAAGGTCCCTCCCCAGACCTCCTCCTCTGTCTTGGTCTACCTCCTCCTCCTCCATCTCCACTATCATCTCCCTGACCTCCTCTCCCCCTCCGTCTCCTCCTCCTCCTGCCGGCTCCACCCTCATCATCTGAATCCTCCTCATCTATCCGAGGAGCCAACTCTCCAAGTCTTGAATATCTAGGAAATGGATGAGCAGCGAACCACTCCTCATAATCTGGTGTCATGCCTGCATCCACTATGTCCCTCCTCATAGGCCATGCTGCGTAGGGGATCTACTAAAAGTCTGCCAAGGCCTCCTCATATGATGCCACGGGACCCCACCTATATCTCTCTGCATGGGTCCTCGCGAATCGCGCCTGCCCCTGTGGCCTACCTTGCACTCTGCCAAACTGCCTCTGTACCCTACTAATAATCTACTACTCTAATATGTACCTCATCTTGCCAATGAGCTACCGAGTCTAGAAGGAGTACGGAAGCTCGTTCGCTCATCCTCCCATACATCGTAGTCTAGGTATGGGCGCTAGATAACTAGATCCACGTTATCAAATGTGTGTCTCTAATACATGAGCTTCTCCAGCTTGTACTGGGAGATCATGTTTGCATAACCATAGCTGTAGGGCTCACCTCTCTACCTATGAAAAAGACATATCGGCCGTGTGATAACTATGTACTCCCATAACCAAAACTGTAAAAGAGACACACATGCTGAATAACTGGCTCCTCTGTGATACACAACCTGGTGCATATCCCTGTACAAGTGTGCTAGCATGCACACACCCCATGCATACTGAGTCCCAGCAGTAATCATACTCTCCAACACCCTCCCCCAGCGAGTCAGGAACCCGTGTGACCTCCTATCAGGGCATACTACGCCACCGATCAATCCTGCCACTATCCTTGAGAAGTAGTCATAGCAGTCATGAATAACCTGCCATGAAATCACCTGCTCAACCAACTCTGGGTCATCAAACACCCGTCTACACTCAGCCAATCCAGCATCACGCTGTGACTCATACTCTACCAACTCTCCCTGAATAGGGAGGTGCAGAATCCTGTACACGTCCTCTAGAGTGATCGCCATCTCCCCGGTCGGTAGATGGAATGTCCCATCCTCACTGTGGAATCGTTCCACCGCTGCAGTCAACAACTCGGGGTTCACGTGAACCTCGGGCATGAAGCAAATGTAATGCAAACCCATAGCACCAAGAGCCTCGCGGTCAATCTCTGTCAACATATACCGCTACAAGAATGAAAAAGGGAACTGCTCTCATGACATCAGGGTATCCCGGATATCCTCCTGCAACCAAGAAAAGCGTAGCGTCAAAGAAATCCATATCCAAGAAAAACCTGCTCAAAGCAATCAAATTATCCTATCATTAACTTAACATATCAAATTAATCAAAACAACATATCATCTCTTAACTAGATTCTCGGCAATCTCAGAGATCGCTCATCAATTGACGCATCGATCAAGGTGCCAGTTGGATTAATTTCGTTAAGTCAACTAATTATCCTAGTGCAAATGCGCTGAACCAGGTGGCAAATGCGCCGATTCATATCATATGTGCCACTTCACCGTGAATGCGCCAATCCTTGATGTGTATGCACCGTTCTGGCACATGCACCGTTTCTATTGTCACATGCGCCGTTCCACAAAGGATGCACCAATTCCTAGCCTATATGCGCACATCTATCATATGCACCATAAGATCTCTCATATGCGCAACTTCGCAGCATATGCGCCATTTCGGGGCGCATATGCGCCGAATTGCAGTTCGGCACATCTATCCTAGCTTTTTTTCCTAAGCATTTATTGCCCTAATAAATGACTTTTAGCGAGTTTTATTAAACTACATACCGGTGGTCCTGCCTCAAGTGGCTGATTGAACCATCAGACTCACTCAAACCGGTGCTCCTCATGTGGAATATCCATATCTCTATCGACCGCTCTAGCTCCCATACTCTCCTAAGCTCTCAAAGACCAATCAACTAAGGACAAGTGTACAAATGAATAGGACTTGTGGATCCAGCTCCTATATATAGCAAGTGAACCATAGCTGACTGTGTGACAACTGTCACTACTTCCCATATCTATTCCTCCAAACCATGTCCTGTCTTTCTCCATCCTAACCCGCTTTTCATCTTCTGCTTCATGAGATTGTCCGTCTCACGCTTTCTGCCTTCTTCCCGTCCAATCTCTCGAGGGGGCATCCTGTCATTAAAACTTGTACTAGGGGCAAACTGGGGCATGTATCATTGTCAAAAATTCTTATTCTTTGAAACAACGTGATAAAACACATTGCATCAAAGAGGGGCAAAATGTATACACCTAAAAATGACATGACTCTACCTAAATATTTATTTAAATATTTATTTCATCTTCATATTCCTCTATCAATAAATAAATAAATTGATTTATTTATTTGATTCACTTTCTCCCATTTAATTAAATAAATTACATTTATTTAATTAATTTTATCTATATCAACTTTATTCTTCTAAATAATTAAATAATTTTAATTATTTAATTAAATCTTTCATTCTACCAAATTTAAATAAAATGCAAATTTATTTAAATTAAATCTCCAAAAAATAAAATATATTTAAATATTATATTTATTCTTCCAAATTATCTACAAGTAATTAAATAAATTTATTTATTTAATTATGCTTTCTTATCTTCTAAAAAATCTTCAATATCTTCTAAAAATAAATTCTTCTTGTCATACAAAAGCAAAAGCTGAGTTAACTGATTTAAAGCTATCAACAAAGCTCTTAAATTAGAAAAATATATTCTAATTTAAGAAATGAAAACTCATCCTCATCAAGAAAGCAGTTAACTCAACAAAGCATCTTTTTGAATGACACATGTCCTTCTTCTATTCGCGCACGTTCTCTCGAACATTCCCCTCCGTTGATCTTCTTATTTCTTTTCCACTGTTGATCTTCTCTCACACAACTCTATAAATACAACCCTCTTCTTCTTCATTTTATATCCAACTTTTGAGTAAACTTATGCTGCAAAATCTATAGCATGCCATTGGCACCCCACTTTCACATCACTTCATCTATCATCCATTCCATATTGTGTTGGAGCTTATCTTCAGCACAACAAGTATCTGAGTCGTTTCTCCTTGTCATCTTGAGGAATCAAAGCAAGGAAGCAAGCTTCCTAAGGGCCATCTTCATCACCAAAAGATCAAGAAAGAATAGGCGAACAATGGAAATCGCAAGGTAAAAAAGGTTGTGAGTATCTCTCTCTCTTATTTTAAATCCTTTTATTTGCACCTTCCATTGATGTTTTGGGTTTTTATAACTAGTTTTATTCATCCCATTTTACCCATCACAGTTTATACTTCCTCTTAGCCATTGGATACCACTACTGGAATTCCTAAAGGTATAACCACTAAAGTGTTTGGTCAGATAAACAAATACAAGTATCTTGGGAATGCAGTAGAAGAATGGGTTGAAAAATTGATAGTCGACGACCTACTCTTTATTCATAATGTCTTTACTCTTTATGGTAAGATTTATGATAAGAAAACAAAGATTCTGAATGATTTGAAGATAATAAAGAAAGATGAGGCTATGTTGAATGTAGCCATGAATAATCTTGTTGCTATGGTTAAGTTGGATTCTAGTATCCTTGTTACAGAAAAGGTCATTGAGAAACTTGAAGATAATGAGTCAGTGAAATGGTTAGCTGCTGTGGACTGGAAATTGTACATGGAGAAACAATGCCTAAATGACTTGAAGAACCTAGCCAAGAATAATAGATCCTACTTGTTTGATCTCAGGAGTGCTTGTGGATCTTTAGGAGTTGATCTTTATGATGATACTAAGTCCAATATGTTAGAACTGGATGCTATTAAACATGCCTTTAAGGCTCTGTTGACCAAAGAGTTGAAAGTGAAAGAAGATGCCACAGAAAATTCTATAGAACAACTCAGTAATGTGTCTGGCTACTTAGTCAATTTCAAGAAGGATATTGTTGAAATGGAAAGAAAGTATGAAGAGGTTAGCAATATATTGCAAGAGTGGAGAACAAGGCTAGCAATTACAAACATTCCTAATGCTAAAAATGTCCTCTTAATCCTAGGGAAATTCAAAGTCCTCCAGACTAAGTTAAATGCATCCCAGAAAGCAGAAGAGGAAGCAGAAAAGAAGGCTCCAGATGAACCAAAAGGATCTGATGCAACAGATGATGAAGATAATGAGCCGTCTCCATAACTGTTCATTGATTTTCATAGTTGGTTATATTAGAACTCATTTATGTATTTGAGACTAGGTCTTGTCTAAGACTCGATGGACTTTATTTTATTATATATTGTTGGTTGTATAAACAGCTACATAAGAACTAGTTAGTTCTTCTTTTTTACTATATAATGTATGAGTAAAAGAGAAAGGGGATCTTTTGGGCAAAATTTGTTTTTCAAGATTAGATCACAAAACATTTTTTTTTGGGGAAGAAATGGGGATACTTGATATGGTGTATGTGGCTAATTGATTTCATAAATACCAGAGGAAGGTTGGCAGTGAGTCTATTGTTTCTTTGAGTATTTATCATTTATTCTTCATATGTTGAATATGTGATGTATTGAATTTTGATATCTACATTCCACTGTATGAAGTATTGATAACCTGCTTCTTTACAAAACTATTGCCATTAGAGCGTCTTCTTTCTTATGTAAGAATTTGATACAAAGGTGGTGGTATAATTACTGAAGATTGCTCCTTGGTTTCTTTCATTTGTATGTTTGGAGGAAAATCAAATAAATCATTGTTGTGAATAAGTCCTTGCCTACAATGCAAATGTGTGTTGTGGTTATTTGAAAGTTCATATTTGTAGAAAATGCCTTTCTCGCTTTCAGGTTAAAAGTGTATCAGTAAACCTTAATCTCAATCTTACAAAGGGAGCTATACATTCTAAAACATTCAGAGGGCAGTTCATGAAACTGTCCAACTGATTGATATAGTTTGTTATTGTTAAAATTGGGCAGGTCATTATTAAACAAGTAGTAACAAATCTATTTACCAACATGGGGAAGTGAGATCTAGGTTCTGGTAAGTTACAGTAAATTTTTTAGATTAATTGGATTTGTTTTGTGTGATTTACCGTAGATTTATTTTCTCCCATCATGGCGGGGCTAGCTACAAGAGGCAAAAAGAATAATTATGTGTATGAGGAAATCACCAAGGTTAAGGAAGATGTTTCATCAATGAAGATGGGAATTTATGAATTATCTAGGAAAATGGATTCTCTTCTAAGTGTCTTGAACTATAAGGAAGCAGATTCACATAATAAGAATTGGGAAGAATAATAAGAAGAAGAAGAACAAGAAGGAGTAGCAGAAGAAAAAGCAAAAGAAGTAGAAGAAGATGGAGCAGAAGGAGAAGGAGAAGAAGAAGAAGAAGCCAAAGAAGAAGAAGAAGATGAAGGCAAAAGAAGAAGTAGAAGATGATGATGATTATGAAGGAGAGGGAGAAGCAAGAGAAGAAAAAGGAGGAGGAGGAGAAGGAGGAGGAAGAAAATAAAGAGAAGAAGAGGAAAAAGAAGAAGTCAAACTCATAACATCTTTCCATGCATTCTCACTACTTGGGGCATTTCAAAAATCATTATTTTCTAAAAGAGATCTTGACCAGACCATTCAACCAATGCTAGGGTACCATCTACCATTCCTCACCTCTTCCTCGAAGGCACATCAAAAGGTTAGAGAAATTGAAGAATGCATTCATCACCATCAAGAACTAGATGCAAAGGGAAGACACATCTTGCAGCTAAAGTTAATTTTCCAAACACACATGAAGAAGCTGAGAACATCTATAATTCCAAATTACCTCATTATATGGAAATATTTTCTAGTCAAAGTTACAACATGGGTGTTGGAATTAAGGAACACTGAGAGGGGAGGTGAATCAGTGTTTTGCAAAACTTATTAGATTGTTCCTTAATTTATTTGCCACATATATTCAAAAGAAAGAACTATAAACATAAGAACAGAAACAACAAGATCATAACACTTGAACACCAAGATTTTTACGTGGAAACTCAGTTAAGGGAAAAACCACGGTGGGGGTTAACCCACAAGAAATTATACTCTGTTAAAAGTATTACAAATGGGGAAGGCACATGCCTTCAGGCTCACTGCCCAGAGCTCACTGCTCAAAAAGGCTCACTGCCTACAAGAATGATTACAAGAAGATTATAGAATGTTTGAACTGATGAATAGCATCTGCTAATGCAAGAATTCAGTTCCGATTAAGTACAAAATACTAATCTTACACACTTCATCCTTTCTCTACCCTGTTTACTGTTCTGTCATGATCTGAGCTTAGATCTTCACCTTCGCACTTCTTTCTACCTTTTTCGTACTTAATCCATCACCACACCACACACACTCCAAAACACTCGAATCCATCGGCTATATATATCTGCATCAAGAAATTCAATCAACTGTAGTCAGCTTCAAAAGAACTTAGAACATTTATTAAAAAACTCTGCTCTGTCGGCTGAATCCATGGACAAACAACAATGCGGACCAAAAACTTGTGTTCCAAATCATCAATCATGTTTTCCAATACCACTGATTATCACAAATTGATTGACCAACACTTTTTCTTCATCCAGACTAAGATCAAATACTAGGTCGGCCTGTTCTTCTTCTGACTGTATTGACTAACTGGAACCTGATACTCAAATGCTTATAACTTTTGAGTCCTTCATCATCGGAGGCTAAGATTCTAGTTTTAGATAGTCTTGACAATCCTTATCACTCCATAAGATCCACAACACACTGTGAATTACCATAGGAGAGATCTGGACCAAGATACCAGACCCTGTCACATGCTCTGTTTCTGACATCTGAACTTAGACAAATCCTCACTCTAACTTCCGGTATGAACAAATCATGTAAACGGATGAGCAGGATAGACTTAGTTGCCATCAATGACAACACCTGTCATGCGTAGCAGTGTCTCTTGCCAACAATCTCCCCCTTTGGTATTGATGGAAACACTTAGTGAAAAATGACTAAGTGTCAAAACAACTTCCCCTTTCTATGTATACTTATGTTTTTCATTGATCTCCAATACTCCCCCTTTGCTGGATTCCTCATTTTTCACTACTCTTTATTCCCCCTTTGACATCAATGGCAAAGGGTGGTATCCGGAACCAAAATTTACACAAAAATCCTATATACCAAGCCGCATATGTACAAATAGTCCTTAAGTCTTATTTACATAAACTCAAGTACATCACCAAAAATGTTCTTCAATCATGCCAGCTCACTATCCCAACTCTTCTTCATAGTGTTCAAAATTGAGATATGACCACTGAATAGGAATGCTTGTGATTCTATCATCCGCAGATCAATGGGGTCACTTGACTGAGCTGCAGCTTCAGTTTCGGTCAGAATATTGAACATTGCTTCCATTTTGGGGGAAATTAGTCCCCGGAGCTCACTCATCCTTGCCTCTATGCTCTCCTTTTCTTTTGTCAATTTCTTTATATATTCAATCAAGTTGATTGCTTGACTCTCCTTGCTTGTCATTGATGTTGTCACAGGATCAAAAGATTTGGATACACTAGATAGTTTTTGCTTATACACTTTTATTTTATCTTCAATATCCTCTATAACTTTAGGACAGGATAAGAAAAATTTATATATGTTTCCTCCTTCTGTAAGAGCATTTTGAATACTCTTTACACTGGCATCCAGCACCATTCTATCTACTCCAGTCAACCCCTATAAAGCATCAAATCTTTTAACATTGAATTCCTTTTGAACCTTGACTTCTGCAGATTTTTCAAGAGATTCAAAATGGGTACTTACAGAGTTTATCAATTTCTTTAAATGTCTAGAGGGGGATGTTGAACATTCCTTCTAAAAAGTGGGCATGATCTTCTCAAAAATCCCTGATGCTAGACCAAGTAGCTCGTTGTCTTCTATGTGAGACTTCAGTATATCTTCTCTTGCTTTGGCTTGAGCTATAGAAGCCAACTTTATCTTCTGCACTGGAGATAAGGTATCAAAATTTATTGGACCTTGAATTATGTCCTGATCTTCTTCAATTTGTTTGTCTCTTTTCATAATTTCCTTCACTGCTTCTACAGTGTCTCTTGCCCAAAATGATGATGTATCTATCTGATCCTTACCGGTACTGTCGACCGGATTGTCCTGCTTGGGCCTCCATCAACCCTTGCAATCTCTTCTTCATTTTCATTTTTCTCCTTGGCCTTTTCTTCTTCTTGGTCCTCACCTTCTTCTAATTCATGCTCTTTATTCTTTAATGAGTCATCTTCAATTTGATCATCTGCTTCAACATTCATCTCTGTATCTTCTTTGTAAGCTTGATCCGGAGGAGTTTGAATACATCCAGTATCATCATTTTCACCTGTCATCTTTACATTTTCCTTGTTTATTGCTTCCTCTTCTAGAACAGAGGAGTCATCTAACTCAGTTTGCTACTCATTGTTCTTCAATTCTTCAACATCTAGAATTGAGGAGTCAATCCCATCATCAATCTCTTTTTCAACAATAGGAAGATTATGTATTTTCAATGCATTCAGAAGAATCTACTGAGTATCTTTGACTATCTCATATGTTTCACCAAGCATGAGTTTATTCATTCTCTTCTTACTTCCGAAGTCATCCTTCACTTCTTTAATATCATGTTCACCTGATTCGGAGTAATCTGAGGGCACAAATTTATCAACACATGCTCCCTAATCTCAATGTCTTTACTTTTTGCATTTTCTTTTCTTAACTCCAAATTATCTGCAAGACTTTTTGGGATTTTAGAAGTTATTTCAATCAAAGCCTTATTGTAGATGTTCAAATATTTGACTGTTGCTTCTTTTAGAACCCTCTTATCATTATCACTGTAATGATCAAAGAATTCAGTCATTGGCCTTAAGTTACCATCCACAGTGACTGATTTGATGATGTCATCCACAGAGAGAGTAGGATTTTCAACATATGTTTCAGTCTTTTGCCTCTTGCTTGCTCTTTTGCTTTCAGAGGGCTTCTCCTTAGACACCTTGGTTGCTTTTGTACCTGATGCCTTTAATTCTTTCACTTCAACATCCAAATCAGTTTCTTCTTCATCATTCTTCATGCTTTTATATGTCCGAGACGCCTTGGTTTTTACCCTTTTCCCTTCTTTTTGGATGATTTGCCTTCTAGTTTCTCAGGTTTGGCAGGTTTTGGGGGAACAGGGGTAGCAACCGAGCTTCTGGTTTTTCTAGGCTGGTTGGAGGAGACTTCTGGAGCACTTCCTTGTTTCTTATCCTGCTTCTCCTTCTCAACTTTTGCTATCCTTTCTCTATTCTGCTTCACAACTTCCTTAGTTATGCCAATACTTTTAGCATACATCTCTACTTGCTTCTGAACTTTCCTTTTGATTTCTAGTTTTCTGAGCTCAACATGCAATTGCATACTTAGCTCCTTATGTGTTCTAAATCTTTCAATTGTGGTATCCTTTGGCTTGCCCAAAAGGTGTTGAGCATACATGTCTAATACTTGCCCATCAACTTCATAACCCATGGGCATAATCCATACCGTTCTTGATTCAATAGCTTCCATTAAGCATTGATTTGTATCTACCATAAAACATACTGTATCCTTGTATTTTTTAACTATAGAAGAAGGAATTCTCTCGAATGCATCATGCTCTAATTTTTTTTGAAAAATCCCCAGAGTGATGTCCTTTGGGTATTGACATCTCCAATACTATTCAAGTGCTCTCTTATCTGAATAGTAATAGGTTTATTACTGGTCCAACCCATGCTTTTATTGCCGGGTAACTCGTTCATGAAATAGAAGAACAAACATAAGACCAGTGTACCATATTTGAAGGTGTTCTTCTTATTCATCTTTACCTTATTCAAATTTTCCATCAGCTGGTTCTGCAACAACTCGCACAAGTCATAATCGACATTCTCTCTCACCATCTGATAAGCTGCATAGATAGCCATATCGGATACAGAATTTTCCCTACTGGAATGATAAATCTTGTATCCAATCACCATTGAAGCAAACTTAACATCCGGATCAATAATGTCATTGATAGTCATTGCCTTTTTGTCAAACTTTGAATCGGTAGCATCAGTCACAGTTTAATTTTTTATAGCCTTCAACATGGGCAGTCCACTAGATGAGTTTAACCCTGTCACGACTTTGATGGCATTCTTGGTGATTTTGAAAGGTTTCATTAGCCACATATACTCATCATGCATACAGCTTAAAGCATACCAGACCCATTCATCTTCATCGAAGCATGAAAACCCTATAACCTGAATGAAATGTTTATTGTGCAGTGCCTTATACTTAGGTTTAAGACCGTGAATTTCATCCCTCGGATGATTCTTAAACAAATCTACAAACTTTGAGTTTCCAAATTCATCTATGCTGGCATGAATGTAGGCCCTAATATCCTCAACATGTAATATGCCATACATAACACTTGAAAATGCACCTAACAGGTCGACTTCTATTGATTTGTGTGGATGCTTCTTGAATTTGGGTTGGGGCCTCTCAGTAATATCAAGAACTAACGGTGTAGCCATTGCAAAAGATCTCAAGTTCAAAGTTTTGCAGAAAATACCTTTTTCTTCACAGAGTTAGGGTTAGTGGATGAATTCACCAGTTGCACTTCAGATCCTTGAAATCTTAGCTCAGGTGCTCTTTTGCTTTCTTTCTTCAAATGCAAAGTGATCTAAATGCTTGAATGAATGACCTTTTATCTCCCGCAAAACCTAATTCTTCATTGTAATAAATGCTCTGCCCTGACACATCCAGTTACACTGTTTTGCATACAGTCGATCTTCAATTGCTCCACAATTAGTCACATTAGCTTCTTTTCTTCCAGAATTAGCTTCAATAGATCTGCAATAGGCTCGTTTAACTTCATTCATTATGCCAGATTCAGGCACCTACTTACTGGATGGGGGAAGTAGATTTTCAAAGCAACTCCTCTTGAGCCAGAGCTCCTAATTCAATTCCCGGAGGAATTATCAGCACTAGATTATGGTACGAATCCATTATCAACATTCATTTCACCTTTCTTTACCCATGTTTTTCTCATTTCATTCTAGACCTCATTCACATCAACTTTACCCTTGCCTTTGTCTTGTCTCTGCATGTTTTGGTTTCTATTTTCTGGACCTTTTCTATTATTCCTGCTTCTCCAGAATCTTGCAACATGACTAGATCTATTGCAATTAAAACACACAACATTTCTTTTCTTATTTACTTGATTCCCTCTTGATCTGCACTGATTGGCCATGTGTCCAAATCCATTGCATGCAAAACAATAGCCACTAAAGGAATTTCCATTTCCTCTATTGTTAGAGTTATTCATTATCATACTTCTACATTCATTGGATCTATGACCATACCTCTTACAATTGAAGCATTGACCGGAGAAGGATGGACTACTTTGATTTACTCTACTTTTGCATTGAGTAGCTCTATGACCAAATTTATTGCACTTGAAACAATTTCCATTGAAGGATGGATACCTTTGAGCATCGGGTTGTCTTACCGGAGGTCTTCTAGGATTCCTTCTTTGATTTCTAGCATTAGGATGTTTTTGACTGGATCCAAAGCTTTCACCTTTCTCAAATCCCAGACCATGCTTATCATTTGCCTTCTTCTGACTATCAAGCATCACCTCAAGTTTAGCTGAGCTTATCTTGAATTTCTCTTTATATTCATTTGCAACTTCTAGGTCATGTCTGAGAATGACAATTTGCCTTTCAAGTTCTTTTTCGTTGTCTTTGCTTTCATGTAGATCAGACTCTAGATGGCTAGCAATTCCATCCAATTTGTAGTATTCTTATGTTCTTTCTTTCAGAGTTTGTTTTAGGTCTTCTTCAGTCTTCTTTCTTTCTTCAATTTCTTTGGTTAACCTCATCACCCCAGATTCCATTTCATGTTTTAGAACAAAAACTTCTTTTGCCAGCTTCTCACATTCCTTTGTCTTCTTTAGAGCCTCATCCATATCATTGTCTATTTTTTGATTTCCTAGTTGAAGAAGTATCTCCTTTCTCTTTTCATTAGATTTGATCAATTTTTCTTTTAAGGTCTCAATGAAGTCTTCAACATCTTTAAGGTTTTCTTGCAGTTCTATGACATCTGCTCTAGACTTATCAAGATCTTCTAAAGCAAGTTTAAGTTGTTCCTGAAGGTTGTATGAATCCATTTTAATACCTTCCTAGATCTTCCTTAAGCTATTAAACTTCTTTCAAGGAACCTTTCTCTGATACTAATTGTTGGAATTAAGGAACACTGAGAGGGGGGTGAATCAGTGTTCTGCAAAACTTCTTAGATTGTTCCTTAATTTATTTTCCACATATATTCAAAAGAAAGAACTATAAACATAAGAACAGAAACAACAAGATCATAACACAACACTATAATTTTTACATGGAAACCCGGTTAAGGGAAAAACCATGGTGGGGGTTAACCCACAAGAAATTATACTCTGTTAAAAGTATTACAAATGGGGAAGGCACATACCTTCGGGCTCACTGCTCAAAGAGGCTCACTGCCTACAAGAATGATTACAAGAAGATTATAGAATGTTTGAACTGATGAATAGAATTTGCTAATGCAAGAATTTAGTTCTGGTTAAGTACAAAATACTGATCTTACACACTTCATCCTTACTCTGCCCTGTTTACTATTCTACCATGATCTGAGCTTAGATCTTCACCTTCTCACTTCTTTTTGCCTTTTTCACACTTATTCTATCACCACACCACACACACACTCCAAAACACTCGAATCCATCAATTATATATATCTGCATCAAGAAATTCAATCAACTGTAGTCGACTTCAAAAGAACTTAGAACATTTATTAAAAACTCTGCTCTGTCAGCTGAATCCATGTACAAACAACAATACGAACCAAAAAATTATGTTCCAAATCATCAATCATGTCTGCCAATACCACTGATTATCACAAATTGCTTGACCAACACTTTTTCTTCATCCGGACCAAGATCAAATACTAGGTCAGCCTATTCTTCTTCTGACCGTATTGACTAAATCGAACCTGATACTCAGATGCTTATAACTTTTGAGTCCTTCAACATCGGAGGCTAAGATTCTGGTTTTAGATAGCCCTGATAATCCTTATCACTCCATCAGATCTGTAGCACACTGTGAATTACCACTAGAGAGATCCGGACCAAGATACCGGACCCTGTCACATGCTTTGTTTCTAACATCCAGAGTTAGACAAATCCTCACTCTGACTTCCGGTATGAACAAATCATGTAATGCAGATGAGTAGGAAGACTTAGTTGCCATCAATGACAACATCTGTCATGTGTAGCAGTGTCTCTTGCCAACAAGATGGAGATTTTATGAAGAAACTACCACAACTGAGTAGCGTTGAGGACAATGATTTTGTAAAGGTGGGGGTCATGCTACACCCCTAATCCTATAATGTGTATATGGTTATGAGTAGTTGGCTTGTGGCTACCTTAACTTTTATTTAAGTTATATAATCATTAATATAGTCTTATATAGGTAGTTAGGTAGGCCTAGGTGGCATCCATGACACAAATATGGTATATATAGGAGGTAGAGGTTAGTTATTATCATCATATTGAGTATTGTGTTCTTATTGAAGACTATTGGAGGCATCCCCCTCGAAGTGGATTAGGAGGTTTCCCCCTTGAAGTGGCATATTATTATCACATATTTGCAACATATTTCCTATTATATTCTTCTATTGTGCAAGTTATTTCATTACACTCTCATTTAGAACCAAGATCATAATTGTCTGCATTGAGGCAATTGCATTTTCTGCATGATTCTTAGTTGCAAAGAAATGTTGAAATTTTTGAAGAATGAGATCATCACATTCATAATAAAACTTAGAATGCAATGAGAAAATAAATTTAAACGAGAACAACAATATATACAACTATAAGGTTGGTAAATAACCAATCATGTTAGGCATACCCGACCGACTAACTTATATCTATGTGAAATAGTTATAAGTTATGTAATGTTAATAATATGTAAATATTATACAAGATAAAAATGATGTAATAAAATAAATGCTAACAATTCAAGATCTAACATCACAACACATGCCCTAACTTTTGCAATAATTTCTATAATCACGACCCTCCTTGCAAATGAAGGACCTTTGATCTTGTATAAACTTTGAAAAACTTTCAATAGTAAACTAAAATGTCTCCCTCATTGTGTTGTCATCGTATGGAACTTGAGGTGTTGTTATTCTTATAATTTCACTAATACAAGTGATAACTACAAGTCTCATATCTTTGTCTGGGTGTCTCAAAAGCTCGATCTTAACCAAAGAAGTCATTGACAGAGTCATAATAAGTTGCATAGTCTCAAAATGTGATTGTACTACCATAGATAAACAATTGTCCACTTTCTCAAAAATGCTATAGATTTAACTCTTTTCCACATCTTTTTTGTTTGTTAATGCCATGATTCACAAGCTGACAGAATCAAGGCTCTAATAATTTTTGAATTTTTTATAACTACTAAGCATGTGATATGATCCACATAAAAAATGTTAGCTTCTTGACAGGTTGGCAAGATCACAACTCTGATAATTTTTGAATTTTTGGTCACTACTGAGCATGTGATATGATCCACATAAAAATGTTAGCTTCCCGACAGGCTAGCAAGATCATAGCTTTGACACTATTGTAATGTCCCAAAACTATTTTTTTGAATTTTACAATTTTATGATAAAATGCATAACTTTCACACTTTCTGATCACCAAGATTTCAATGTGGGTAAGGTGAGAGCATACAGTGATTGGGGCATTATCTATTGGCAGCAAGCCACACAACTCTACAATGCATGCAATTAAAATCTAAAACTATTATAGACTTAATTATAGCGGCAAGCCTTCCATAATGAATTACAAACTAAATGGTCCTAGCAGAGAATAGCACAGTACACTATAAACAAAATATAACTAGTGGTGAATTTCTTAGTTTAACATAATAAAACCATGTATACCATGAATAGTAAAATCCCACATATTATTTTTGGCTACAGTAGCAACAAACTCCTCCAAAATTATTAATAACAATAAACATATCAAATGCAACAACCAAGAATAATATGAATAACAGTAATATGGTGAAATGATAATACTCAAATTGCACGATAGGTTGCAGAAGCTATTTCCAACTGATAAATATCGATATTGCCCAATCCCAAAGCTAAAAGACTTCTTGAAAACTATATAAAAATCTACTCAAACTATACGGATACCCAAACTTCCTCAAAACGTTGATTAAAATTAGATAAAGATGATAAGGTCTAGACCAACAGATTTTTATGTTAGATTTTGTCTCCTCTAAACTAGTTGATTTCCTTTGAAAGTGTATGGCAGACAAGGACTACAGTAATAACATATTTTCTTCTAGCAATAATTTCCCTTCATTGGTATGGCACTAAAAAAAGCTAATTTTTGTACTCTCAAAAAGATGATTTTATTAGCTTAAAGTTGATTTTAACCTTTTTGAAATGCTGTGATCCAACCAAGAAGTATAACAACATTAATACGACACCTTCAATGAATATTAAATCCCAAATAATGCGATGGTATTGGGAGTTGCGTGACCTATCTAAACCTTGCAATTTCCTTGTACAACACTTCTTTGTGGTAGTTTAATTCTATATAGATGGGCAGATTTTTAACTTGGAACAACAACAATAAAAATTCAAATCGATATAGATTTGTTGAAGAAAATAAAATATGAGATATTCTCTGCAAATCTGGAAACTCTTCTTCACACCCACAAATTGGAAACTTAACAAACCACAATTAAAATCTAAAAAAAAACTAAACCAAACCACAACAAACTGAAACAACACACCAAAATCTAAAAATCTTCTCATAAACCCTAAACCTAACAGAAACTAGAAATACTTCTGCAACTTTTTTGCACACTAGTGACCCCTAAATGGAATCACTTTAATGGAGATGAGGGTTTTTGTCCCCAAATCCTATCTTTATAGCATACAGGTAATCCTTAGACAGAGTTACTCATATGAATAGGAGGGTTTTTTGCACTATAATCCATTTGTCGAAAGAGTTTTCATCCTTAGGCAGAAAGATGAACATACATTCAATCTCTAGAAATGGGGGTTTTGGTTTCATAATCAATATTGATTTCTTCTTTGCCTAACTCTTTCTTATATAGGCTCTTTAGGGAATATAATTGAATATTATATTATTTTCCCCTTTCCCTCCAAAAGTTTATTTAAAAAGTGCCTAGAAAGTCTCATCACTTTTTGGACCCCCATCCTAGTGACACTTTATTACATAACTTTAGGCCCTCTTTTAAAAAACAACTTTTTAATAATAAAACATAAGTTGTCTATTAATAATATAACATAAAGTTATTTTTTGGACAACTTAAGTTAAATTATTAATTATTTTCTCAGCACAAAAAGGGGACATGACATTTTGAGTCTATTGAAAACATTGGACAAAAAAAATTAAACACAGATGTATCCAAAGATATGATTTGACATGTTAAACTTTGGAAATATCAAAGATTTTTTATTTTTATTTTTTTTGTTTAAAGAACATTTCCCTACTTTGAAATATTATCCACTATTTATAATTGCATATCAGATGTATCCCATCTTTGATTGAGCACTTAGCAGTTTACCTTGCTTTTACAAGCACATGTAGTGGATTACGATCGACGTTCTGTTGGAAAGAATTGTAATAAGCAATGTGAGTTCTTTGAAAACCCACAATCCAACAAAGTGAATGATAACAAATTATATCATATTAAGATATCAACTTTGGTACCTGAGATATGTGATTGCGTCTAGACAAAGAAGTAGACATAAGATCTCACTTCAAAGATAAAGAAATATGGATTAGGTAGAAAAAATTGCAGAGAGAAAAACCATATCAAAAAACTCTTCTACTAGCTGGACATCCCTTTTGGTAGTAAATAATCAACTTTCCATTTCTCATCAATGAAGTGGATATAGCTAGATATGAAAAGCAAATTCAAGTTTGGAGCAACCTTGATCTCCCTCTTGCCAAAAAAGTTGTGATTATGCTTTTATGCAATGGAAACTAGAAACTCAAATACTTATTATGCAAAACCACCAACACAACCTCAAAAATTTAAAGGTTATAGTTGTTTATAAAATCCTAGCAGCATGGCACATCTACTGCTCTTTCCTTTTCCTTTAGTTGTAGGCCCATAAAATGTTGATGTCACAAGTTAAGTGAAGTTTTTGCATGCAAATAATTCTTGAGCTACATAAGGCCTTTGGACGAATACAAGTTTCATAACAAAATTCATAGTATTTTCAAAAAATAGATTCACTATCAAAGGATGACAATTTGTTGGCAATATGTGTTGCCATTGATGTCAACACTTAGAGTGAGGTCAACACTCAGTTTGTGATGATGATATACCAGTGTAGTAATAGAGATGCAATGAGATGCAGTGATGTTCCTAATGTTCATGGTTGGATGTCATGCCCTGATCAATGTCAATGTCAAGTTGTTTTGAGCATGCTTGTGGTCAACAAAGATGATTTCATGATGAAATATTAAGATGAGAACTAGAAGCACAAAGATGAATGATGAAATATTAAGATGGAAATTAGAAGCACTAGGATGAATGATGACATATTAAGATGGGAATTAGAAGCTATGATGAGGATGATAAGATGTTTCTAATGACCTGTAGCATGTTGTATGATCCTTCCTGTTGTTCCTAAGGATGTATGTGCAGTTATATGAAGGTTTTGGCCTCTAGAAGTCGGTGAAGGTCTCTGTTGCAGGAAGCTGCCTAAAAGATTGTCTAGTCAAATGCTCCGCATTCCTCCGCATTTGAAGCTATGGTCATGCGGTTCAAAAGTTAGGTTAAGGATGCCATAAAGGTGCTAAATCCAAAGTTTCAGTTCCTTTTCTCCTCTACAGTGAAAGTTAAAAGTGATTGAGTTCTGGTCCATGCTTTGGCAGTATAATGTGTTGGTGAAGACAATTTGGAATGGTTTGCATTCCTCCGCAAGTGAAGATTTGCCCATGTGGTTTTGAGGATATATTTAGAGCTATGTATGAGTTCATCCATATGTGTTTCAGGTGGTCTGGAGGTCCGCAAGCTTAATTTTCAAATGACAATTATGATACAGATAGTTTCGGATGCCTAGCTTTTCTCAGAATATATGTTGATGATGTGCACCAACTTGTTGCTACTTGGAATGGCAAATTGGATGATGAAAGGTGGTCCTAATGATCTTGTGTGCTCCAGTTGCTCCGTAAGATGTCTTTTTTCTCTCTCTCAAATTGACTGAGGTCCGGAATGGTGGTGTTGTTGGGTTATGCTCTTACCTGGCTGACAGAGGAAGATTGATGATGTGCGCCACAAAGTTGTTGCTATGCAGAGTTCAAGGAATGTTTGGAGATAGTGTATAGGTCCTGCCGACTCATCTACAAGATGCACAAGAAATGTTTAATCATTCATGAGTACCGCCAAGTTGAAATGACCGTTGTGCTACATGCTTCATGTGTTCTTGCTTAACGGTGACCTAATTTAAATTTGTGAAGCATGCAGATGTTATTCCTTGAACGATGATGTTGTAAAGGATGTTTTGGACTGGACTTAGCATGTGTTGGGATCTGCAAGGTGTGTGTTTTCTTCTGTAGTAACGTGTAGTTCATGATAGGGCTTGCCCTATGCATGTTTCATATTGTGTGATCTCTGGTTGACTCGTAAAATGTAATATTCTTGTTGTATTAGCTAACTTGTTATGTAATTAATGTAATGTCTTGTATATATTGTAAATCTAGTTGGTCTAGGTGAGGCGATGATTGTGAAGATGAATATGTGAGTGTGTAAAAGGGCAAAATATGAACATGTTATGCATTATGATGTGTGACTGAAGGAGAAAGAGCAGAAGTAATAAGGGCTGTCCAATTCATCTTGAAGACAATTTTGTGATAGGAGGGAAGTGAATAGCATGCCTAATTGATCCAATCATCAGAAGAGTCTGAATTGCAATCATCAAAGGCATGAGCTTCAATGTCAGTTTTCAGGCAGTAGAAGGACTGTCATACTGTAATCATCTTTGAGTTTGTTCTCATATCAGGGAGTAGTTATATCCTTGGGTTGTAGCCCTAAAACAAAGTCTACAGGGAGTTGTAGCTTCCTTGGGAGTGTCCCTCAAACAAAATCTTCAGGGAGTAGTAGCTTCCTTGGGTTGTAGCCCTAAAACAAAGTTGTATTTTTGAGATTCATATATTGTGAGTTAATCCTCACCATGGTTTTTCCCTTATTGGGTTTTCCATGTACATCTGGTGTTACGTGTTAATGTGCATTGTGTTGGTCATGTGAAATGATGTTCTAATGCTTAAGTTTTAATCTGCTCCAGAGGATTTGAAGTTTGTTTAGATATTGATTCACCCCCCTCTCAGTATCCTGGTGTGCTCAACACAATTTACATTCGTATATGCAAATTATTATAATTCTTATTGAGTGCTAGTATTCTATTCATAAATCCTAAGTTTGTTATCCTATTGTATGATAATTCACTCAGATTTCACCTCCTATTTCCATAAAAAGTTCTTAAAATGGCATAGAAATTGAGTTTTACTACAAATAGATAGCTGCATAAACTACTTGATAGTTTTTTAGTTCATTTGTTGGTAATGATATATGTTTGTAGTTGTTGGTTGTGATTTAAATTGCCTTTTCATGTCATATTACTTTGTAGGTCATTATCCTTCACTCTGTACTTTTTTGTATCATATTGTTTTGTGGCCATTTCGATCTACATATGGTCTTTGTGGACCATCCACACGGTTACAGGTCCTTGCACTTCAAAACTTGGTACTCAACTTTGCTTGCATCATAAATATAGATGTGGAGAAACATTTAAATGGACAAATTTGTTAGATATATTAGAATAATTAGAATTTTAAACATTAAATTCTTAAATTTCATCATAGTGAAATTAAGATGGAAGAGTGGTGCAGTCACAGTTAGGAGGGTCCACAAAGTGAACAGTCCAGATCATGCAACAAGAGTAAACACAATGGAAACAACTCAATTATAGGATGCAAATGTAGATTTAGTCATTCAGTATGTCATAGATTCGAAATACAAACTGGCCGACAACATGCGGGCTTACAATTGGGGCTCATAGGCCTGATTCTTCAATTACAGAATATGTACAAGATATAGCTTTGAAGCTCCTTTACAAAGAATTCAAACTATCTCTATGTGAATCACTTTATATTGAATACTTTCCTATGCATCTATTACATGATTATATATCATCTCCAGAACCTAAGATTCCTCCACGTCAACCAAGGAAGATCACAAACTCCAATGAAGAGCTGTAATGTGTCTACATGGATAGGTCAGACCTAATCATATAGAACTACTCCGCAAATGAATGGAATAGCATGCGGATCTTAGGGAAGGTCAGCAACAATCCAAACAACATTGAATTATGTGTCATTTATCTCCACAAGTCTTCTCCTTTAGCTGATTGTCTGAGACTGTCAGGATGCTCTGTTCTGAGAAAATAATCGATCTTATGATAGAGATATATTTTTGATACATGATCCAAATGACCTAAATTTTGGATATGATGTGCATGAATGTGTCTAGATGCCAAGTCCAACTCTGCAAGGTCTGAAATGAAATCGTGGCAGAATGCGGACCAAAATACAAAAACTGCTACTGACTGAACTGACTGTACTGAACTAGAAAATGAAAGAAAACAAACTGAAATGCAAATGTTTTTGGTTGATGCAAGATTGCTCTTGAACCAGGGATGCTCCTACATCAGACATCTGGGGTTGTTGAAAAAGTGAGTCCCTCAATTTGTTGGGGCTAGAGGAAAACCAAGACGGTCCACCTCAGCCTGAGAAATCCAAGATGAGTCTTCTTCCGATCTACCTTTCCACTTCCCAAGATATTCTTTGTATTGCTTGCCTCTAGTGCTGCATCCAACTCTATTGTCCAAGATGTCTTCAATCTGCTCTGGTGCTTGTTGTGGTAACTGCTTCTTCAATTCTTCTTCAATGATGTCACTGAACTTTGCTTCATGATACTAATATAGGTATGCAATGTTGAAAATAGATGATATACCCAATGTCTCTGGTAGCTCCACTTCATATGCATTTCCTAAATCAAACTTTCTGAGTATCCTACATGGCCCAAACTTCTTCATCCTCAACTTGTTATATGTCCCAACTGGAAATCTTTCTTTTCTCAAGTACACCATCACTTCATCTCCAACTGTAAATTCTTTGTCTTCTCTTCTCATCTGCTTGCTCCTTATACTTACTGTTCATTTCCTCCAAATGCTTCTTAACCTGATTATGCACTGTCTCCATGTGTCCTCCAAATTCTTCTGCTTCCACACTCCTCTTATCTTCCATACTGATGTCTCTTAACTCTACGACTCAACTAGGGTTAGTTCCTGTCACAATCTCAAATGGTGTTCTACCAGTACTCCTATTCACTGAATTGTTATATGCAAACTCTGCTTGTGATAGAATCAAATCCCAACTTCCTACCTTCTCTCCAACCAAACATCTCAACAAGTTTCCCAAACTCCTAGTCACCACCTATGTTTATCCATGAGTCTATGGATGAAATGTTGAACTGATTTTCAAGTCTGTCTTCATTTTCTTCCAAAGTGTCTTCCAAAAGTATCCAAGAAATCTTGTATCTTTGTCTGAAATTATGCTCTTAGGTAATCCATGCAATCTCACAATCTCCTTGAAAAATAGGTCAGCCACATGCACTGCATCAGTTGTCTTCTTGCAGGGTATGAAATGTGCCATCTTTGAAAATCTATCCACCACTACAAATATAGAATCATGTCCTCTCTGTGTCTTTGGAAATCCCATTATGAAATCCATACTTATGTCTTCCCAAGGTCTCTCTGGTATTGTCAAAGATTTGTACAATCTAGTATTCTGACTACTTCCTTTTGCAATTTAAAAAATTCTACAACTTTGCGCAAATTTCCTAACATCCTTGTGTATCTGAGGCCAAAAGTAATTTTCACTTACCAAAGCTACTGTCTTATCAATGCTAAAATATCCTGCCAATCCACCACTATGCTTCTCTTTGATCAAATTGTCTCTCATTGAACTCCTAGGTATGCATAACTGGTTTCCTTTGAACAACATATCTTCCTGAATGAAATAGTCCAACCACTTACTCCTATCTCTCACAACAGGTTCCTTACATGCTTTCCAAGGTTCTACAAAATCAAGATCTTCCTCATACATGTTCTTTAATTCTTCAAATCCTAACACTTCAACTCTCACTTCTGTCAGCAAGTTCCTTCTTCTACTCAAGGCATCTGCAACTTTTTTTGATTTTCCACTCCTATTCTTCAATACAAAAGTATAACTTTGCATGAACTCTACTCATCTCATATATCTATGATTCAACTTTCTTTGACTGTATTGCAAATCTTGATGATCTATATACAATAGAAACTCCTTAGGAAACAAGTAATGTCTCCACTTCTTCAAGGCTTGAATTATGGCATAGAACTCTTGATCATAAACCGAATATCTTCTCCTTGCATCATTCAATTTCTCACTAAAATATGCTACAGGTCTACCTTCTTGACTTAACATTTCTCCAATTGCATTTCCACTTACATCACAATCTATGTGAAATACCTTATTCAAATCCGGTAATGCCAAAACAGGTTTCTTTGTCACTTTCTACTTCAACAAATCAAAACTTTTTATCTGCTCCTGATGTCCACTTAAAGTCTTTTTTATCACCTCTCATTGTCTCTGTCATAGGGTTACATACTGAACTAAAATTTCTGATGAACTTCTAGTAGAAACTAGCCAATCCATGAAATGATCTAACTTCTCTAATGTTCTCAGGTGTAGGCCACTCAACAATTGCTCTCACTTTCTCAGGGTCCATCTTCAATCCTTTAGTAGACAATACAAATCCCAATAGACCAATTCTTCCTTCATGAAACTACACTTCTTGATGTTTATCATCAATTTCTCTTCTCTCAACCTTTGCAATATTTGTCTCAGGTGCCACAAATGTTCTTCTTTTGTCTTACTAAAAATCAGAGTATCATCCAAATATACAATAACAAACTTTCCCAAGAATTTCTTCAAAACTTCATTCATCAATCTCATGAAAGTACTCGATGCATTTGTCAGTCCAAAAGGCATCACTAACCACTCATACAATCCCTCATTTGTCTTAAAAGCAGTGTTCCATTCATCTCCCTCTATGATTCTGATCTGATGGTATCCACTCTTCAAATCTATCTTTGTAAAATATTTTGCTCCCCTCAAACAATCCATAATATCATCCATCCTAGGTAAAGGAAATCTATACTTAACTGTGATCTTTTTGATTGCTCTAGAGTCTGTACACATTCTCCTTTCTCCATCCTTCTTCGGTGCTAACACTGCAGGTACTGCACAAGGACTCAAACTTTCTTTGATCAAACCTTTCATCAACAACTCATGTATCTATCTATTCAATTCTTCATTCTCTGTCGGTGTCATTCTGTGTGCTACTTTGTTAGGAAAACTAGCTCCATGTATAAGATCCATGTGATGACTGATACTCTTGATTAATGGCAATCCTTCAGGTACATTATCTGATATGATGTCTTCATACTCTGTCAACAACTCATTTATCTCCTCTGGTTGTGATTCTTCAGTCTCAGTCTTCAGATTTTTTGGCTTCTTAGGAATCAAAGCATAACACATATTCTCATGTCTCAAACCATCCATAATTTTTTTTCCATCTACCAAATAGATTCTAGCATTCCCACATACTTCATTCTTAGGATCATCTTCCAAAGGAATCAAAGTAATTCTCTTTCCACTTGATGTTATAGCGTATGTATTCTTTCTCCCATCATGTATAGATTTTCTATCATACTGCCATGGTCTACCCAACAAAATATCACATACATCCATAGGCATAATATCACACAATACTTCATTATGATAAGATCCAATATGAAATTTTACCAAACATTGTTCACTCACTAGTACCTTAAGATGATCATCCTAAATCCATGCTATCTGATATGGCTTAGGGTGTTTCAATCTTTCCAACTTTAGCTTAGTCACCATCTCCTCTGAAACTAAATTATCTGAACTACCACTATTAATTACAACTTTACAACATTTACCTCCTGATTTGCATCTGGTTCCAAACAAGCTTTTCCTCTGCGATGGTTCCTTATATGTCTCTGCTTGAAATAGTGCTCTCCTCATGACAAGTGATTCTCCCTTCTCATGTTTACCAATAGAACTAGGTGATCTAATAGGTTCTTCTTCTACGTAGGCTGCTCTTCCATTGTTCTCTATCCTCTTGTACTCCCTTGATTATATTCAAATGCTCTATGTCCTTCACCTCCACACTCAAAACAAGATCTTGTGAATGTTCTCTTATCAGGTCCTCTCCCTTCTATTCTGTATCCTTCACTCCACTATGGACTATGATTTCCTCTATGGTAGAAAGTTTTGCCATCTCTCTAGTATGCATTGTTATCTCTGTCCTCCTTGAATGAGCTATTTGGTTTGTTCTGCTCCGCATATGATCTTTCTCCTCTAGAAAATGTTCTACCTCTCTAAAATTTACCTCCTCTACCTCTTTGTCTCTAATCATGCCTCTTGTTCAACTTTTTTTCAACTTTCAGGGCAAACTGATATGCATCTTCCAATGTTGTCATCCTCACTAGACTCGGTTCTTCTTGAATGTTCAATCTCAATCCATTGATACATCTAGCCACTTTCTCCTTGCTTGCTTCACTATGTCCTATCCTTATGATCATCTTATGAAATTCTTCAGTGTACTCCTTCACAGATTTCTCCTTTTGTCTCAGGTTTTGCAATCTTTTCAATAGTTCCAACTCATAGTCAGCAGGTATAAACTGATTCTTTAACTTTATCACCATTCTATCCCACTTTGTAATCTTCTCTTTTCCTCTTCTATTTCTATCCAACTGAACTTCTTTCCACCATATAGCAACATGTCCTTTCAACTTTGTCTTTGTAAATTTCACCTTCTCCAGATCTTCAACCTCTTCATACTCAAAGTATTCTTCTAGGTCATTTATCCAATCTATCAGCTCTTCAAGATTCAAATTGCCAGTATAGTTTGGTACATCAACTCTAGGTCTTTTCCCAATCTTTGAAATAGCTCACAACATCTTGACTTGATCTGATTCTTCTTCTTCATCTCCTAGGGTTTCACCATTTTGATTAGTAGATTGGAATCCATCCTCATCATCACTTTCAACATTAGTTTGAGGTGTTAGCCCTCTTCGCCTATCTTCTTCGATAGCATCCAAGCGAACTCACATTGTCTTCATCATTTCCATCATCTATCCATCCTTCCATCCATAGTACCAGCAACAGGTATTCTCCTCAGTGACATCTCTTCCTAGGATCAAGTGTAACTGCCTCAAATTCAGCGATCGGGATACAAGGTGACAATTGCCTCACAATCGGCGATTAGTTAACAACACAGGTAGTCTGCCTCAAATTTGGCGATATGTTCACAACAAGATCTTATGGAATTCCTTCGCCAACTTCACTCAATTCACTCCAAAGGGTTTGAACTTCACTCTAATACCACTTTGTGCAGTCACGGTTAGGAGGGTCCACAAAGTGACCAGTCCAGACCATGCAACAAGAGTAAACACAACGGAAACAACTCAATTATAGAATGCAAATGCATATTCAATCATTCAGTATATCATAGATTCAAAATACAAACTAGTTGGCAACATGTGGGCTTACAATTAGGGTTCACAGACTTGATTCCTTAATTACAGAATATGCACAAGATATAGCTTTGAAGCTCCTTTACAAAGAATTCAAACTATCAAACTATCTCTATGTGAATCACTATCTATTGAACACTTTCCTATGCATCTAGTACATGATTATAAATCATCTCCGGAACCTAAGATTCCTTCGCGTCAGCCAAGGAAGATCACAAACTCCAATGAAGAGTTGTAACGTGTGTACATGGATAGGTCGGACCTAATCATATAGAGCTCCTCCGCAAATGAATGGAATAGTGTGTGGATCTCAAGGAAGGTTGACCATGATCCAAACAACATTGAATGATGTGTCATTTAGCTCCGCAAGTCGTGAAATACTCTGCAAGTCTTCTCCTTTAGCTGATTGCTTGTGACTGTCAGGATGCTCTATTATGAGAAAACAGTCAATCTTCTGATAGCGATATTTTTTCAGGATCTGATCCAAATGATCTAAATTTTGGATATGACGTGCATGAATGTGTCTAGATGCTAAGTCCAGCTCTACAAGGTCTAAAATGAAACTACGGTAGAATTCGGACCAAAATACAGAAATTGCTACTGACTGAACTGATTGTACTAAACTGGAAAATGAAAGAAAACAAATTGAAATGCAAATGGTTTTGGTTGATGCAAGATTGCTCTTAAAACTAGGGATGCTCTGGCATCAAAGAGGAAGTAGTGCCAAAGTACCCCTCCAACTCTAGTAAACTTGAGAGAAAAAGACTACGAAGATCAGAAACTACTTCAATCTTTAAAGAAAATTTGGAAATGCAAATTATAGAGGATACTATTCTCCTTTGAAGAGGGCTTCTACTCCTTCCATGACTTAAACACATTGAACCATAGAAAATCCATAGCAATCTTAGCTCTTTGATCAAACAAGATACATGCACTACACAACAAAGAGATGCACAAGCACAAAATTCATTAGTCAATTTGTTGTTGAGAGATTTGTAGCAAAAGGCCTTCACTAAAAAATAAAAGGCACTTAGCTAAAATATTATCAAATGAAAGTGTTGCCATATTTTGCCTTCAGGTCAAATGGTCCAAAGTTTCCCTTAAATCTTGCATTTCCTTCCATCAAAGAGATCCAATCTGAGACACCTTAAAATGGAAGGAATTTAATCCCAAAAATTTCTAAGTGCAAGGAAGAAGCCCACAAAATGGCCAAGTCCAAAAACTTCTGAGTGTTTTCCTTGTGTTTTTCCTTTTTTGGAGTTTTGGAGTGTTAGGTTTCTATCTTCTGTCATGACATTCTTATCGGCTCTAAACTCCACCTTGGTAGTTCGTAATTTAGCTAAGTCTTTTCGGTGTCGGGGGTCGGGAGGTTGGTCTTCCTTTTTTTTTTTTTCATGCAGGTAGTAGGTAGAAGGCTCGATCATCGAAATCCACCGAACCGCAATTTCTTCTAAGTGTTTCAGGCATCAGAGTTTGGGGGAATGTTTTTCCTTCTTCTTCAAAGAAGGTGGAATGGTAAGGCCTCGATGGCTAGAGTTTGATGAAGCTCCAATGTTTCTAAGTCTTTCGGGCGGTGACAAGCAGAGAGTATCATTTCTTCCTTCTTTTTTGAAGACGGAAGGTAGGAAGCCCGATCTTTGAAATTTTGTTGAAGCTTCATTTCCTTCTAAGTGTTGTGAGCATTGGAGGTCAAAGTGATGGCGTTTTGCCTTCTTCTAGGCAAGTGGAAGGGTGAAGGTTCGAAGGCTGAAGTCTGTCGATCATAAGTTTCTCTATCTTTCGGGCAAGTGGCAAGCAAAGGTTTTATTCTCCCTCTTTTCTTTTGGAAGGTGGAAGGCTGAGGGTACGAGGCTGGACCCCCGACAAACTTCATGTTTTCTTCTAAGTTTTGCGGAGTTGGGGGTTGAGCGGTTCTCTTTTCAAAATGCAAGATGAATGGTGGAGGCCTGATCTTTGACAACTGACGGTTTCCTTCTTCACTCTTTTAGGTGCCGATCACTCAAAGGGAGACTGATTAGTGGAAGGAAAAGACAGAGGAAAAGATGGCTCCCACGGTTTGTATAAATGTTTTCTCGCTGATCAACAGAAAAGGAAAAGGGAAGTAAGGGAGAATCTAGGGCAAAATGGTTTGCAGCGAGAAAGTTGCAAACCTATGATAAAAGGGAAAAAACACCTTGTTGTTTTAGGTTTTTTTAAAAGTGCTACATGCATCTAAACATGCCGATGATGCCCTTGTATCGTGGAGATCTCAGTAAGATCGAGAGGTAGAAAGTTTCAAGCCTTCCACATCTGCTCTATCTTGTTGATGGGGTCTTAGGGCTCCAAAGCAAAACATATGCCTTTGAAATGAGGAAGATGCAGAGAGTTTGGAGCCCTATGCCCATCAACTAAAAAAATGCAGAGTTACGATTGAAGTAGGAGCAGCATGGACTAAGGAGCAATATTCTACAAAGGGAGACAAGATAAGTAGTCCGCTGAAGGATGTGTTTGGCCTAATTATAGCAGAAAATCATTTTGAATGAGGGAAAATCAGGTCTGTGAGTCTTCTCAATGCATTGCTAGAGTTTGCAGTCATGCAAACTATATTAGGGACACCTGTGCCAGCATGAAGGCTCAGTTCTAGGAATCCAAGTTTACTTTAGAGGCACTTCTAGGCCTGTTGAAGAGCCTGCATGGATATTGTTTGAGTTGAGATGAGTTCTGAAGGCATCTACAGGCAGTAAAGGGTAGTTTTGAGCCCTAAAGGGAAAGCATTTTTATTTTATACACCCAAGGAACCTCAAATCATGCAAATGAAGAGAGAGGAACAACTATCAGTTGGAGATGTAGTTAATTTTAGTATGCACAGAAGTTAGAACACCATGCAATCAGTTGGAGCAGTTTTCAAGGAGCGTGCAAAGGAATTTTAGTCAAAAGTCAAAGCCACCTCATCAGTTCTGCATGTTGTGAACATTTCTCAGATAGTCCAAAGTCAGAGTTCCACATCCAAGCACCCAATTCAAGCATGCAAACTCAGCCTCTTTTTTGGAGTTAGGTTTCAGTAATGCAGAGGAGCTTGCAGTGAATAAAAACTAGGATTCATGTTGTTTTGAGTTAGTTCTTTTCTCATTTTCTCTGCTCTCAGTAAGGAAAGAAACATTGTAACTCATTTTTTTTAGAAGTATTCAGTTGTAGAACATTTATTTTTAGGGGTTTTTCAATTGTTTTAGATTTGTAACAGAGAAAAGCTCCTAATTTTTAATAAAGCGGTATTTTGGCCTTCTCAGATTTCATGTGTTGAGTGTTATTGCAAATGATTTGATCTAATTTTTGTGATTATTATATATCAATCCTTGAATTATGTCTCATCTGTAAGCATTATTATACAAAAACAAACAAAAATCATACAGTTCATAGGTTGTGTAGCTGTTTTCAACATTGTGTAGTTGTGAAAATACCTAGTTTTCCTTTGATAAAAGTGAAATCTAACCTTCATATGAAACATAGTTGTGTGAGCTTGTTAAAACTTTGAGTTGTACATAAGAGCAAAGTTTTGTTTGGAATAATTGTGACTTGAAACAACTGGTATAGGTCTTATAAGTTTTGGTGCATCACCTCCTAGGAATAATATATTTTTCAGTCATAGTATCTTCTATCCCTTTTCTTGTCAAAGCAGTAGTTTTAGGTGATCCTGTTGGCAAGAGACACTAAGTGGCTTCATGAGTGTTGTCATTAATGGCAAAAAATGCCATCCCACACATCCGCAGGACATGGTATGACTATATCGGAAGTCAAATTGAAGAGTATTTTGGTCTGGTAAGCAAGAACAGAGCATACAACAAGGTCTGACAATCAGGTCCGGATCTCTCAGAGGAAGTATCTCAGTAAAGTGCGGACTTGGGGAAGTCAAGAGGAGTACCTTAATTGATACATTCCAGAGATTGAGCCTCTGGTGATGAAAGAGTGAAAAGATGTGAGCACCTAAGTGTTGGGTTCCTATTTAGCAGAGTAGACTAAGAAAGAACTGACTGGCAAAGCATCAGACCTTAATCCGGATAAGAAATTGATGGTGATCAAGTTTCTTAAGGGATCATTCATGGTTGGCTGACATGATTGATGACTCCTATAACTATCCTTTTGATATGCATCACTTAGTAAGCATGGATTCAGCCGACAGACCAGAGTTTGGAAATATCTTGAGTTTTTTGGATGTCGACTAGAAAGGTGTTGAAATCCTTGATGTGGATATATATATATATACTAGATGGATTTTGATATGAAGGTGTGTGGTGTGTTGTGTTGTGCAAAGAAAAGCAGAGAGCAGTGTGGAAGTAGCTATACAGGTCTGGTATGTGACAGAACAATAGCACTAAAGCAGAGGAAGAATGAAGTGCAGTAGATCAGTATATTGAGCCTAACCGAAACTAAACCTCAGCATATGTGGATTCTTCTCATTAGTTCAAATACTTGGTTTCTTTCTATAAACTACTATAGGTAGTGAGCCTCTTGTGAGCACTGTGCTCGGGCAGTGAGCCCTAATTAGCAAGTGCCATTTTGTACTTCTATTCTTTTAACAGAGAATACAATCTTGGGTTAGTCACCCTGTGGTTTTTTCCCTTAACAGGGTTTTCCACGTCAAAATCATTGTATTATGTGTGTTGAGTTTATTTCTGCTCTCATGATCATGTATGCTTATATGTTTTGATACTGCAATAATCATTAAAGAAGAAAAGAAAGTCAAATAATTAAGATAATTGATTCACCCCCCTCTCAATTATCAACAATTGGTATCAGAGCCAAGTTCCTCTAGACAGAGCCTAACAGCTTGAGGAAGATCTAGGAATCTCAATGGATATGTACGGTATGAGGGATCAACTTCAGTCTGCCCTAGATGATCTTGAGCAATCTCACTCTGAAGTCAATAACCTAAGGGAAAGACTCAAACAAGATGATGATTTCATAAATGAACTCAAAGAAAAACTAAGTATCTCAATGAAGAAAAGAAAGGAACTACTTCAACAATTAGCAAGTCAAAGTGAAGCCAATGATACTAATGAAGATCTAAATGAGAAAACCAAGTTATGTGAAAACTTATCAAAAGAGGTCATTATGGTAAGACATGAAATGGAATCAGGAGTTATGAAATTCACCCAAGAAATTGAAGAGAAAAGAAAAAGTGAAGATAATCTAAAACAATCTCTCAAGGAGAAGTCAGAAGACTGCCACAAAATGGATAGAATAATCAGGCATCTAGAATCCGATCTTGAAGATGCTAGAGACAATGAAGAACAACTTGAGAATCAGATAGACACTCTTAAAAGGGATCTTCAAACAACAAATGAATACAGAGAGAAATTCAAGATAAGCTTTGCTCAACTTGAAGTTCTTCTTGAAAGCCAAAAGAGGGTAGATGACCATCAAGGCTTGGGATATGAGAAAGGGGAAAGCTCTGAATCCGATCAGAAGAACTCTGGATTAGGAAATCCAAGGAACATGCCTAGAAGACCTCTAGTAAAGCAACCAAATGCTCAAAGATATCCATCCTTCAATGGATACTGCCATAATTGTAATAACTTTGGTCATAAAGCAAATCAGTGTAGAAGAAGAATGAATCAGACTAATTCATTCTTCTCCAGACAGTGTTTTAACTGCAAAAGGTATGGTCACAAATCTCATGAATGTAGAAATATGCAAATAAATAATTCATTCAATGGTAGATGCTTTGCATGCAATAGAAGGGGACATATGGCTAATCGATGCAGATCTAGAGGATATTAGTCAAATATGCAAAGAAATATTGTTTGCTACAATTGCAATAGATCCGGTCATATTGCCAAATTCTGCAGAAGTAAAAATCAGGATTAAAAGGGTTCGGTGCATCATAATCAAAATCAAGACAAAGGGAAAGGAAAAATGAATGCGGATGAAATTCACTGGGAGATGAACAAGATTTGGGTGAAGAGAAGTACAAAAAATGTTGGGGATGGATCCGCACCAGAATCTAGTGCTGATATTTCTTCCAGAAACTAAATAGGTGAGCTCTGGCTCAGGGGGAGTCACAAAAGAAAACAATTTCCCCCAGCCAGTCAATTGGTGCCAGAAATTGGCACATGGAGTGTTGTGGATTGAAGAGTTCTCAAGAGATATCTAAATAACCCTTGGTAAAAGATCCGCAAGAGGTTTTGAAGAGGTTAATCATCCAAGATTGATCTGGTTTAACAGTCATCTGGTAAGAGCAGGATTTTCACAGTTAGATCCGATATGATTCAAAAATTGAGGTATCTTGATCTGCAGATAAATGGAATGATTGGAGAAAGGAAGATAGATTGTCAATAATCACCGAGAATAACTCTAAGTACATCTCAGTGATCCAGAAAGATCTCTCAGGACAAGAAGAACAAGGCAACCAGAATAACTTAAGTTGTGCATTTATTGCAAAATGGAATTAGGGTTTGCGCAGAAATAAAAGGGTTCTTTTGTTCATCATTTGCACATTTGCATTTGAGAAGAAGGTAGAAAGAGCTCTGCAACAAGATTGCTTCAACTCTCTTAACGATCAACCGTAGAATTTGATTCAACCAGCGATCTTTTTAGCTCTTATCGTGAACCCTAGAAGTGTAAAAGGTATTTTCCGCTCTTGAATATCTCTCTCTGAATCCTTTGAAAGATGGCTACTCCAAATGTTGTTAAAATCACTGATAGACCGTGCCCTAAGTTCAAGAAACATCCTTACAAATCCCTAGAATTTGACCCCCTAGGTGCATTCTCTAGCATTCCGCATGGAATTCTGCATGTAGAAGATGTTAGGGTTTACATACATGCCAACATTGAAGAATTTGGAGAATCCAAGCTGATGGATATCTCTCACAAGGAACTGATAGATGAATCATTTGAACTTAAACCCCAATACAAGGCCATCCAGGATAAGCATTTTGGATAGTGCATTCATTTCCCCTATTTTGCAGAAGATGAATGGGTCCGATATGTTCTGAACAGAATGCATGACAACTTCATGTGGTTAATGAGGCCATTCAACATAACCAAGGATGCAATTAGGGCGGTAACCAGATTACACTCATCCGGTGGGTTGCCTGCTCTCAAATCAGTCAAAAACCAAACTGTAAGTGAGGCTACCAGATCAAGATTTGACAAGAGGGCAATGACAATAGAAGACATCATAGATCCAGATATCAAATTTGCCTGAATGAGAATTGGTTACAAAATCTATCACTCCAGCAGGGAGAATTCAATATCCGAAACTGCTATATATACTGCTTATGAAATGCTAAGGAAAAATGTCGATTATGATCTTTGTGAGATTCTCTTGAATCAACTGTTAGAGAATTTGTAGAAAATAAAGAAGGATAAAAAGAATTCTTTTAAGTACGGTGGCATGATACTTTGTCTATTCTTCTACTATATGAATGAGCTACCTGGAACTAGTGGCTGGATATGGCAAAATGACAGACCTATTGCCATACAAATAATAGATTACATGTATGGGCTTGGTGATGCCAAGGCTCAAAGCACAACTCTTTAGGGTTACTTCAAAAACTTCCAAGGCATGATGTAGGCCAGAGAGAGAATCCTTCAATCTCTAGTTGAAAAATACAAGGATACAGTGTGCTTCATGGTAGACATTGATCAATGCCTAATGGAGGCAATGGAACCAAGAATAGTGTGGATTATGCCAATGGGCTATGAGGTGGATGAAAAAATTCTAGAACTGCATATCCAACACCTACTATATCAGCCTAAGGACCCAAAGGTAGAAAGGTTTGGAACCTTCCAAGAGTTGAGTGTAAAAGATCATGTTGAACTAAGATAGCCTGAGATCAAGAGAAAAGTGAGAAGGAAAGTAGAAGAAGTTGCCAAGAGATATGGAATATCAAAGGAGGCAGTTGATGCCAACAGAGAGAAGATGGAAAGGGCAGAGGAAGAAAGGCAAGAAATAGAAAAAGAAAGTGCTCCGATGCAAGCCCCCTCCCGGACCAGATCCTCCAAAAGCTCTACACCTGCCACCTCTGAGAGCCAAAAAGCCTCTAAACCGGAAGCCAAGACATCCGGAAAGAGTGAGAAGAGAACAAATAAAAAGGCCACAAGGTCATATACAAGTCAAAAAGATGATGAAGAGACAGAGTCAGATGAGGAGGTCAAGAAAATGAAGAAGAAGAAGAAAATATCCAGTGAATCCTCTACCGGTCAAGGCAAGGAAGAAAAGGCAAATGAATTTGTTGAAAAGCCTACTCTCTGCATTGATGATATCATCAAATCAGTCACTGTGGATGGGAACCTAAAACCAATGACTGAATTTTATGATGAATATAATGAAGTTGACCAGAAGATCTTGCAAGATGCTATAGTCAGGTATCTTAACATCTATAATAAAGCATTCATTGAGATCATATCTCTAATTTCCAAAAGCCTAGAGAAGGAACTTGAAATAAGAAAGAACAATGCTAAGGCAAAGGACCTAGAGATCCGGGAACAGATAGCTATTCAGCTCTATCCTTCCATCACTCCTAAACAATTGAACATGATCTTCAAGGATTGCAAGGATGAGTTCCGGAGCAAAGCCAGAATGAACAAGCTTATGCTCAGAGAGACTGATCAAGTAGAAAAAGAGACTGAAGACATCCTCTGGAATGCATAGAAAAGATTCAATATTCCTATTATAGAGGACCTAAGTGATGAACCTTCTAATGTCGAGGGATTAAATGCATCAAAGGAAGACTCTACTGAGAAAATTGCAGAAGAGAAAAAGGAGATAAGTGAGGAGAAGACTAAGGACCTGGATTCCTCTGCTCCGGAAGAGGAAGTCCATGAAGAAGTAAACATCTCTCTTCTGGATTCCCCAGTAGACTCTAGATCTAAAGGAGAAGAAAGAATAGAGGAGAAAATCAGTCAAGAAGAAAAGGTAAAAGGAAGCGAAGAAGATCAAACAGAGAAGACCCTAGGAGACAGTTTTGAGGCTGCAGAAGGAAAGAAGATTCTATCTCTGGCAAGAGACACTACAGAAATAGTTAAAGATTTCTTGACCAAAGAAATGATGGAGATTGATGAACCGGAACTATTTCAAGGACCATTCAATTTTGATTCCCTCTTCCCGGTTCAGACAATGAAGATAGCATCCTTTGCCCAAGCAAAGGCAAAAGAAAAACTTCTGAAGTCTCACATAGAAGACTGTGAGTTGATAGAGATTGCATCTGGTGCGTTGGAAAAGATCATGCCATCCTTCCAGAAGGATCTTTCGGCCTCTTCATCCGGTAACTTGAAATCTCTTGTTAATTCTATTAGCACACATTTTGATTCTTTGGAGAAGTCAGCAGAAGATAAAGTCCGAAAAGAATTTTTGGGAAAGAGATTCTCTGAGGTGCAAGGACTAATAACAAATGATAGGAGAAATTTGGATATTGGGGTAATGAGCTTAGAAAATGCTCTTAAAGATGGCAGAGATTTATATAAATTCTGTCTATCTTGGTCCATCGTGACATCAGACATTGCCAAGAAGGTGGAAGAACAAGAGAGCAAACTATCAAGCTTATCTCAAAATTTTGATCCTCTCACCTCTTCCATAATGAATCAAGAATGTCAGACCATTGCCACTATAAATGAAATAAAGAGGCTTGAAAAGGAGAAGAAGAATAGAATAAGTAGGCTAAGTGAACTAAGAGGGATAATTATCCCCAAGTTAGAAGCAATGCATGAGGTCCTAACTGATGCCCAGACCACAACTCAGACCAGTGATCTGATAGACTTAAAGAGGGCAGAAGCCTTTGCATTTTTGCTTAGTTGTCATATCTCCATTTTGGATAGGATGAAGCAGAGTTGGGCAACAGAATTTGCCTAGTTGAAAACAACTTTTGCGGATATACTTAAGTATATGTAAGTATCACTTGTATATATACTTATGCGGCTATGTATAGGTTAAATTTTGCAAATTTTGGTTTGTAGATTCCACCCTTTTCCATTGATGTCAAAGGGGGAGTAAGGAGTAGTGAAAAATGTGGAATCTAGCTAAGGGGGAGCTTTGGAAAAGTGTACATTAGAACAGAGCATCAACCAAGGGGGAGTGTAGTGTGACACTTAGTCATTTTTCACTAAGTGTTGCCATCAATGCCAAAGGGGGAGATTGTTGGCAAGAGACACTGAGTGGCTTCATGAGTGTTGTCATTGATGGCAACAAAGTCCATCCCAAACATCCATCGGACATGGTATGACTATACTGGAAGTTAGACTGAAGAGTATTTTGGTCCGGTAAGCAAGAACAGAGCTACAACAAGGTCCGACAATCAGGTCCGGATCTCTCAAAGGAAGTATCTTAGTAAAGTGCGGACTTGGGGAAGTCAAGAGGAGTACCTTGACTGATACATTCTAGAGATTGAGCCTTCGGTGATGAAAGAGTGAAAAGATATGAGCACCTAAGTGTTGGGTTCCTGTTTGGCAGAGTAGACTGAGAAACAACTGATCGGCAGAGCATCAGACCTTAATACGGATGAGAAATTGATGGTGATCAAGTTTCTTAAGGGATCATTCATGGTTGGCCGACATGATTGATGACTCCTATAACTATCCTTTTGATACGCATCACTTAGTAAGCATGGATTCAGCTGACAGACTAGAGTTTAGAAATATCTTGAGTTTTCCGGATGCCGACTAGAAAGGTATTGAAATCCTTGATGCGGATATATATATACCAGATGGATTTCGATATGAAGGTGTGTGGTGTGTTGTGTTGTGCGAATAAAAATAGAGAGCAGTGTGGAAGTAGCTATACAGGTCTGGTATGTGATAGAACAACAGCACTAAAGCAGAGGAAGAATAAAGTGCAGTAGATCAGTATATTGAGCCTAACCGGAACTAAACCTCAACATATGTGGATGCTTCTCATCAGTTCAAATACTTGGTTTCTTTCTATAAACTACTGTAGGCAGTGAGCCTCTTGTGAGCAGTTTGCTCGGGCAGTGAGCCCTAATTGGCAAGTACCATTTTGTACTTCTATTCTTTTAACAGAGAATACAATCTTGGGTTAGTCACCCCATGGTTTTTCCCCTTAACAAGGTTTTCCACGTCAAAATCATTGTGTTATGTGTGTTGAGTTTATTTCTGCTCTTATGATCATGTATGCTTATATGTTTTGATACTGCACTAATCATTAAAGAAGAAAAGAAAGTCAAATAATTAAGATAACTGATTCACCCCCCCTCTTAGTTATCGACAGATCCATCAAGGGAACCAACCCTCTCTGGAGGTTCATCTTTGCCATAAGTTACCCACAACTTGAGGATGATCCCATGTTCCACAAGATAGCTAAATTTTGCATTTAGCAAAGGTGCAATCTTAGTGACAACATAAAGATTACAGGGAGATACAAAACCCCAAAGGTTCTCTATTTAGAGGTCAGTCTGAATGATGTTTTTCTTGCCATCCATATTCTAAAAGGTGCTCCATCATAAGCTCCAATATCGACATGAGAGGAAGTATGCATAAACACATTTACCTTGTCCCTCATAGTATCAAGATTGGAAGAATCATTGTGCAAACCAAATATGACATAGAAGAGAAGAAAATTTGTGCAAGGTAACATTGGAAACTATAGCTTTAATATTAGCACAATATCTCTCCTTCCAAAAACATTTATTTTCAAACTTTTCCTTTCTTTTTTTGGCCACTTTACTTACAAATCCTATTCAAATAAATGCTAATATGATATACCAAACTAAATTGGATATATATAGAAATGTTTTGATGCATTTTGCATATGTTTGGATGTGTGTGATATGTATACTAGTGCCTAAATTTGATGGTCAACCTTGCCTCTCAAGCAATTTTATTTTTGTTACAGTATCCATTCAAAGTGGTCCTTAAAATAGTAAGGCATACCTTATTTTAAGAAAGAGAAATATATATAATATAGTCTTCCTTTCATGTAATATATTCTTCCTAAAAATGTGATTGTATTTAATGGCTAAATATGGCTATATGGCCATCAAATTTAGGCCCTGATGTATACTCATGAGTTTTTTTTACATCATAGCATGTATAATTAAACTAACTCTAGGTTAACATATTAAACACTAACAATGAACCCATGAATGCACCTACAAATGAACATGGGTAGTGGTCAGATAGAGCGAGGCACCTACTACACCACCATGGATGAGGCCTGTAGGAAGGGCTATTGGAAGGCCCCAAGACATAACATGTTTTAAGATAGAACACATTAATTGGCTTCTTGAGGGGATCACTCTTGGAACTAGAGAGATGTTAAGTACCATTCTCTAATTTCATAGAGATAATGAAGGGGCCAAACTACTTAGGTGCTAGTTTGGCCTTCTATGGAACTCCTTATTGAAGACAACACTATCATCTATGATGAAGGCATAGGGTGTCACTAGCTTCTCAAATACTTGTATTGACATATTTTGTAGGTACAATTATATTCCAAAGCATTAATATGGTGGTCATCCAACTACTCAAGCTTAGAAAGTTTACACACTCACTTCTCCTCATCCATCTTAAGACTAGAAGTATTAACAAGAGGAGATGAGATTAAGACCTCCAAAGTGCAACCTCAACAGCATATACTTGGGAATACAGGGTTTCCCCCATGGCTATTTGAATGTACATGATGTAGGCCCATAGAAAAATAATAAATGGAGATACCATTCTCGTCCAAACTTAGAGAGTATGGATGAGAATCTTGTTCAACAATTTGTTAGAAGATTCAACTTGACCATTCCCCTAGGGGTGATGGGTCAAAGAGAAGTGGAGTTTAAAACTAAATTTCTTAGTGAACTTGTGCATATGAGGGCTTTAAAAACATGTAAGGCCCAATCATGTTGTGATCATAATCACACTCTATTTTCCTAGTTTATGTTACATACCCTAAATGTTTCTTGGACATAGTATCATTCATAGCTCCAATGTTAGCTTGCTTTTATTTTGTTATTAATGTACATACACATCCTATGAATAAATACTTATTGATTTATGAATTGTGGTGTTTTGACTTCTATTAATTAATAGTAAGTTATAATTAAAGTTTTCATATATGTTTTATGGTGATGGTTTCACCTTATGAGTTATTTTCAACACTAGGAATGGTTAAGTGGGTGTTAGTACATTTGCAAGTAAGTCTCCTTGTACATTTCCTTTTATTACTTGGTTTGTTAGTTTTGAGTAGGTTTTGTCACAATTGAAGAAATATCTAATTGTTAACTTGTATGCTCATATGATACCTTGTTTGAGACCCTTGTTATAGTTTTAAGGTGTCATGTGAATGGTTTATGTTAGTTGTTTTCTTTGGATGCGTATGTGAAGTTGTTTGGTATGGTATTGCAATTTTAGTTGTATTCTTGAGACAAAGTTAATTCTATAAGTTTATGTATGCAGTTATTTAATTAACTCATAGTAAATAGAATATTGAATTAGATATGGATAACAAGATGTAAATTCAATGATAGCTAGATGTTAAGTGTTAAACTTGATATGTCAAAGGGGTTGTGCTCAAATGGCAAGGCCATAGGGTTCTCAAGATGGAGACTAAAGTTTGAATCCCTCAAGTGACATCTTAGTGCTAGGGGCACATGTTCTAGCAATATCCCCATAGTTGTAAATGGTTTCTCTATAGTTGAGTGGTATCCTTGTAAGTTGTAAGCAATATCCATGCAGTTGTAAGTGGTATTCCTACTAGTTGAGTAGTATCCCTGTAGTTTGAATGTAACGGGGTGTTGGGCCCCAAAACCAAACCCACGTACCTATAATAATAATAATAATAATAAAATGTTAAACTTGATATTATTCAATGTGTGGATCTTATTGATGTGGATAGCTTCACTTGAGAATGAATTTTATTATGATTATGAACATGACTTGAATTGATTTTCAAGATGTTATTTAGATGATTTAGTCAAAAAAAAATATTTTGATGCTTAGATATGCTTAATCATGCTATATTTTTTTACTTACCCTATATACTTGTTTTGAATCCTCATGTAGTTAGTTGCTTTAATTTTAATGGTTGTTGAGATTATATATTAATGCTAACGTTGATTTTATGTGTTGATCATTACATGAAAATTCTAATGGTTCTTGAAATGATTAAGGGTAAATGAATAATGCATGGTAAACGTGGTATCAATTTGGATGCTAGTATGAGTTTTAAACTATAGATATTTAAAGTATTAATTTTGAGTTAAAATGAGATAGTAGATTTGAATGAGATTTAATGTTAATTGATATTATGAATTTTGTTTAAACATGATATGACGATTCAGATGATATGATGAAATTGTTATGAATTATGAGTTCATTTCATGACTATGCTTGTATTATTTGATTATCAAAATGGTGTTTTCATAGGTGTTGATATTTAGTGCATGTAAATTAGCATATGTATATATATGTGTAAATTTTGTGGCTTAATATTATTGTGCTTCGGCTATGAGTTCTATGATAAGATTTAATGTGCACAAAGAGTGTGTAGGTGATTAACAAGTTGGCCAGTGGGGGCACCAGAGGATTGTCAAAGGCCACTCGCTTCTCATGGGACCTTGAAACCCTTTTTGTTAGGCCATGATATTTTTTATAGTTATGTTCCCTTGTATTAGTGTATTTGACATGGTGAATAATTTTAAATGTTCCTTTTTTTGTACTTTATTGTAAAACTCAGATTTAGGGATTTTGACATTTTAAATGCATGTAAAATTTATTTTTTTGTATTTCTCGGTGGTTTTTGAGTTTGTAAGCCAAGTAATTTGGTTAGGGTACTTGTAGAAGTATGTTTGAGTGCTTTGGAAGGGTTTAAGTACACTTGAAAGCACTTGGAAAGAGCATGCACTTATGAAGACATGGGGCCTTGAGTGTAAGTACTCAATTTAACCCAATGCCTTCCAAAAGGATTGAAGAGAGGAGTGTACTCCACTCCTCCATGTTTTGGGAAGAGAAAACCCATGTGAATTCACATGGGAAGTATGGTTCTTTAATGGGGTTGTAAGAGGAGTTGAGTGTGTTGGAAATGGGTTTGTCATGTGGCTACATCCCATTAGATGGAGGGGAGTGACATGTCACTCCCTTTTATACCCTTCTTTTTGTCTTGGAAAGGGGGATTCTCATTCATTCTTACACTTTCAAGTTGAAATTTTGGAGAGATTTGAATTGGAGAGGAAACACATGAGATTTTCTTTCAGAGAAGTAGAGAGGAAGATGTGAGATTTTGAGGTCTTGAAAGGAAAGGCACTTAGAGTTGAAGTCTTGGAAGCTCAGGAAGGAAAAAAGAGACCTCTTCATATTTCTTCAAGCTTGAGTTAGGGAGGTAGGCTCCCACTTTATATTTGTTTTACTTTTAGGTTTTGATTCCATACTTTAGATTTTAAAGAAATGTTTTTCCCCCCTTATGAGTTGTACTATTGAGTTCTTGTGAATAATTCCATTTTGCCTTGTGTTGTTCATGGTGTCATATTGGATTTGCAGAGTTTTTTAAAGAAAGGTGTTTTTATGTTTTTTGTGTTCTATAGGGGTTTTAGGAAATGTAGTGCTTGGTGTTTCATGCTTGTGTAAAATCTCATTTTATATTTTGGGAATTTAGAAATGAAATGGTGTGTAGATTTGTTTTCAATGAACCTTTGGTGTAAAGGTGTTTGTGAATACCTTATAAGTCCTTTTTTTGTGTTGGTATCTATTGTGTTTATATTTAGGTATGAATATCCATTGATTCATGCTCTCCTAGGCTTGGTTCTTCTACTTCGCTCTTTTATTCTATGTGTTGATTTTTAGTTCTAAACATAGTCTATGATCTTTTAGTTTGTTTGTGTGTGGCTAAACATTTTGAAATCGGTGGGATGTGAGAGTGCTTGGTCCCTTGGCAATCACCTAGTTAGGGAGCAAGTTGTTAAGGCCACCATATGGTTGGGAGGTGGATATCTCCTGTTGACCTTGTTTTCTTGTAGATCTTGGAGAATCTTCAATAAACACTTCCTTGTGGAGAGACCTTGAGAGTAATTTTAATTCATCTTGTATATACATTTTGTAAAGGAGAGTATTATAATGTGTGTATATGTGCTCCATAGTTGAAGGGAGAAACTGAGGTCTTTTCCTCTTTGGTGTTTGGTAAATTTGTAAATTCTAGAATGGACATTTTGTCAGTTTGTATATCATGTAAACTTGGTCAAATGATTTCAAATGGATAAGTTTTGTTAAAATGTGTTGTTGAATGATAATGGGAGTGAAAAGTGAGAATTACAATGAGAAAAAATAAATGGAAAACTACTCTTATCTTTGAAAGTATTGGTGTATAAATTGAGAAGAAGAAGAATGCATGAAAAATGTCTTCTCTTCAAGATTGATTATCTCATAGATTATGTTGTGAAACGTATTTCTTTGTTTTTAAGTTTGAATGCACTTAGAAACTTGCAACATAACATACTGTTTATTATGAGAAAACTCCAATTCTTATGAAAAATATAAAAATAAACATTTTTGGGTTCTTTGAGAAAGAAATATAAAAGTTTAATTAGTGTTCATTACTCTAATCTTGTTATGATTAAATAAAATTTAGATTTTTGAAATGTTCTAGGAAGCTAACTTGTAGATAAACCAAAACAAAAAATTAATTAGAGTGATTGTTTAAAACAAATGAGCAATTTTATGTAGAAAAAAACATTCATAATCAATTTTTTTAACCACTCATTATAACACAAAATCAAGCACTAGTTCAAAGATTGTTATAGCCACTGTCAATTTACGATTATCTCTAACGTTATTCATGAAAAGTACTTAGTAATTATATATGATTGATCATTATAAGCTTTCCTTTAAATATGTGTAAAACGAACCTTAGTATTGAGATATGTCTGTTCTTAAACATATATAATTAACTTTATTAATTCATTGTAATGTGTAAATTAAACTACTTAAATGCTAATGCAACTTAATCTATACAATATATTAATGTTCTAACTAGATTAAGAATCTGGCCTAATTAGAATAGATAGAGTTGAAATTGTTATTGCTTTCAAGAAAATGAAATACTCACTAAGGAACATGGGAAATCTAGGGATATAGAAAGTAAATTTGGAAAATAAGTACAAAAATAAAAAGTTGGAGTAAAATAGAATTTGGAGGTCTTGGGAAGTAGTTGTAGCATAGATACTAATGAAACTCATAGACAACACAATTGCATTTGCATCCAAATGCACTATTGTCCTCCATACACAAAAACATATAGTTCGTACAATAGACGACCTTGTAGAATATAAATGAACTACACAAATAATAATAAAGGCTAGTAACAAAAATACAAAAATATCATAAAATAACTTGATTTCTATCAAATAGAGAGAGTAATTTAGAGTAGATAAGAGAAATATAACATTGGATGAAGAATACAAAACCACTGTGTGAAAGTGCCACCAAAATATACTTGTGTCTGGGAGAAGAAAAATGTTGGTGATTGCTTGGGAGCTTCCTAGGATGGTCAAGCCCCAAATATGGTCTTTTGACCTCCACAAGTAATCAAATGGAGAATGGATTGTATTTAAATGTGTGCTCTTAATTCTAAATGCATCTAGAACTAAGAACAATAAAGTAAATAATAAATGAACAATAATAAGTGTGTCTACTATTATCCCTATGTGTATGAAAGAGAGTTAGGAGATGTAGAAATCCATAGATGCCAAGGAAATAGTATAATATAGAATAATAAAACAAGTAGAACACAAAAAACTATCCCAAGAGAGCGGAGTCTAATGTCTTGTATAAAGCTTCCCCATAACAAAAGTATCAAAAGAACTAGAGAATTGTTGTAGAGTACTAAAACATTATAGAAATCCAGGAGAAGGTTTGAGATTTAGAATAACCAGCTAGAAAACTAATCCTAAACTATGAGAAGGAAGAAGTGATCCACATTTAAAGTATGAATCATGAGAAGGACGAAGGAATCCACATTCAAAGTATGAATCGTGTAAAGGCTATTTTGGGCCAAGGAATGAGGAAAAGGATGTTAGGGAGTTAGAAGACATTAGAGAGAAGTGTTATGAAAATATTCGACCAAAAGTGCATATGATGGGGCTCTTGGAAAATAGTTGTATGACTATAATACCACCTGGGACAATAGCACAATTACATAGACATCCACACAATTAAACTTATGTCTAAGAACAAATAGAAGTTAAAGTTACTACAAATGACACAAATTATGAAATAAATACAAAAATATTAGAAAATAACACATAAAACACAAGTGCATAAACAAATATAAAATTTTGACATCTTAGCTAGGAAAAGAGGCTAAGGATGGGCTAAAATGAGACCTAAAATCATGCTATGGAGATGAAGACTAAAATGAGTACAATTTGTAATGAAAAAGTGTAGGGTATGCAATTCTGGTCATTACATTTTGCCCCCATTTTAGTGGCCTTTTGCCACTAGGTTATAAAGCTTAGCTAAAGTAAAGAAATGAAATGCAAAAAATATTAAATATTTTGAGGATACATAAGGGACACACAATAATCTTCAAGTGAGCATTCCATGTTGCTAGACTAAGATCTACAAAACAAACATGTTATATGTAGACATCAAAAAATTGACCAACTAATCCTATCCAATTCAATCCAATCCATTTTATCCAAAACCTATGTTTTAATCTTAAAACTATGTTTTTAATCTTCTTTGAAATGACATTGCCTCACAACATTGTCTCAAAGAGGGGCAAAATGTAGACATAAAAAAATTGACCAACTAATCAAATCCCTAATTATCCCTAAGTCCTCCCTTTACATGAAATTTAATTAATTAATTAAATGTCCCTTAATCCCTAATCTACCCTTAATCCTAAAGATTTAATTAATTTTAATTAATTGATTAAATCTTTCCACTTTTACTCCCCTCCCATAAATAATAAATTAAAATTAACAAATTTAATTTATTGTTTACACATCTAAAACCTAAACCTAAAAAAACTATTTGTAAAAATCAAAACGTGTTAATTACCCACCTTACTGTTCATCTAACTTTTTCGTTCAACTACCCAAACCACTTTTACCCCAAACTTTATAAAAACCCAGCTATTTTCCAATTTCGCTCCCTGGAGAAATTACATCAGAGTTATGCAAAAAATTTGAGCAACCACATTCTAAATACTTCAGTAACATTTATATTTATCTAGTTTTATTGTTATATCTTTAATCTATTTCTGTTGCACTTAATATAATTTTTTAGGGTTTTGTGTTAATTTCAAATCTTGTCAAGAAAATTTATATTTAGTTGCAAACATTATAAAGCAAAAATCATCTACAACACAAATATGTTAGTAAAACATAATCTGCATCACAAAAGTGTTGGAAAACATAAAACCTACAACACAAATGTGTCACGACATTACATATAATCCAACATATATACAACACATGCAAAAGGAAAAACTAGAAAACACATATAATGAAACTACTAGAGAGGAAAACTTATATTAACAAGAAGAATGTAAGGAATAGAATGTTTAATTTAGAGAGAATAAACTAATGTACACAAAGAGAAAAGGCAAAATTTGATATGAAGAAAATGCATGATTCAAGATCTAGCTTTCTTTGTTGCTAGGAATCATGAGAAGTTGTTGACAAGACAATTTGCATATACTACCATGCTCTGTTGCTAGGTGATTTGGATAAAGGTAGTTATGTCCAAGCATGCTTCATACTTGGACTAGAAACTGTAGATGCTAGGAAAGCATGCCAAAACTATGAATAGGTGTGATAGTATATACCCCCCTTAAAATAATTGTATATAAGAAGTGTATGTCATTGATTTTAAGGTGAATAAAAGGGGATATAAGAAAATAAAATCTATTTAGGAAGGATGTATGTAGGGCATATGCCCCCAATATCAAGGATGATTTGCCCCCTGGAAATAGGAAAAATAGAGAGGTTGCATTTGCCCCAAGAATATCGGTGAGAAAAATAAGAACGGAGATGGTGGTGTTGTTACTAAGGACAATGGTTGCATCTGAATTGTGCTGACATGAAATGAGAACAAGAAAATATAAAAAGTTGTGCCACATAATAGGTGCTAGCACAACCAAGTGAATAAATGTGAAAGTGGAATCAACTAACGATAGAGGTGAAATGATTTGATGTTACAATTAAGTGTGCATTGTAAGGAGAAGAAGGAAGGGAACTCTCCAAAGGACAAGATGTATCATGAATGATTATAGAAGTTATAGAAGCAATATCAACAATAGACTAAAACAACTCCATATTAGAAGAAAGAAGAAGTGTATTGGTTACAAGAAGAATAGGAGAAAATTCATGAGACAAAGAAATCATGGAAACATCTATAGAGTGACAAAGGGGAGGCTTAGGCTAATAAGGAGGTTAGTAATCTATATCCATAGTAAAAATATGTGGTGTAGGTTCTAGAGGGACTATTATTCCTTGTTCCATGTGCCCAAGGCCATTTCTATTATACGCATATTTAGAAAGGATTTTAAAACCCATGCAATAATGATTTTCCAATTTAGTAGGAGGATCATTGTCACTAACATGGTCAAGATGAGTAGTATAATCACATGCTTCAGAAGTAGATGGATGTTTTGTGGAAGAGATTATATTGGGTTTACTAGAAGTATATAGTTTTATATGGAAGTTAGGAATGTCAAAATGAGTGAAGTCCATCTTATATTCACCAAGATGGGAGTGTGTGAAATCTATGGAACCCTAATCATAACTAAGACATGCATTAGAAGAGGAATTATCATTAACATATACTGAGTTAATAACATGAGGTACTGATGATGTATCAACTTTAATGGAAGAAGACAGTATCACTGTACGAAGGGTGGACGAAATGTTGGATGGTGTAAAGAAATTAGAATTAACAACTTGACAATAACAAAGGTATCAATATTGTCTTTAATCATTAAAGTATTACCTCTACAAATAAACTTTATAGATTGGTGGAGTAGATGGAACAACTCCCATGATGTGAATCCAAGGTCTACCTAAAAGGAGATTATAGGAAAGATTGCCAGGTATAACATGGACTAATGTGGGAAGAGTAATAAGGCCTAACAAAATAGGTAAATAATACCTAAATGATCTTGTCCAAAATTATTAAAATCAAAAGAGTTGAGACTAAAGGTATCAATGTGAATACATCTTAAGAAATCAAGTCTACACGTGTTAAGACTAAAACCATTATCAATTAATATATGGTTAATGCCTATAGAATTAATGCCAACTATAATAAGACAAGGAATATTCTACTAATGGACTTTGTAAGAAGGGAGTTTAGAAGGGAGAAAAGAAATTTTAGTTGAGTTAGTATAAATGCAATAAACTAAAGTAGTCATTTCACTGGGCTTAGCAGAAGAAGAAACATGGATATTTTATAAGGATTTTTGAAGCAACTCTTAATAAGAAGGCAAAGTTCGAATGAGATCCCAAAGATAAATCTTAGCTTGTGTAGATTAAAGTTTCTCAATAAGATCACTCTTTAGTATTCTTAATAGGAATACAAAGAGCTAAAGGAAGAATATGATTGGGTGGAGGAAGAGAAATATGCATATGATTTGTTTTCTTGTTTTACCTAGTATTAAAAGTATGATCTACCGCATGGAAGTTGGTAGGAGGAGAATTATATATGTATATGTTGGAGTAGAAAATGGAATACAAATATTGATAAATGGGTTATTATCTTCATCAAGAAGAATGCAAATAGTAATAATATGTTTTGAAGGGGGGATGAGTCAAATGATCCTTGTATAGAAATTTATGAAAATTAGAAATATTATAAGAAACAGTATCGGGTTGGTTAACACTACTTGATTTGTGATGAGGTCCATTAAGAATAGACATGATAAGGTTATATGTAAAGCACACATTAACTATAATGGCTTTGATGCTATGACCATTAAGTATAGGAAGGTCACAAGGGGGATACATGGGTGGAGGAGTAAAACAAGGCTTATCATGTTTGAGGTAAGGATGCTCTAGGAGAATTTGTTCAACTCCAAGGGCACGAAGAGATAGTTCAACAAGAGACCAAAAATACTGAGAAAACAAGTATGCAGTAGTGAGTTCTCCCAAAAAAGATGTAGGATATGGTCACTAAGAGTGTAGCATGCCTTCTCATATTACTTGGATTTACACACACAATTTACTAGGAAAGTAAATAACATGAAATACTAGAATGGAATTTTTTTTTTTAAATCATTTGATAAACATCAATAAATAAAAGTACATCTTTTTTGAATATTTTTCAACCTTGAAATTCCTTATATTCAAAGATAACTTGTAGTGATAACATTTCACTTTACATTTACACATACATTGCTCTTGGTAAAAGCATAATTTTACATCATAGTCATATCATGAAACTTTATATAAAAAGTACTATCTCTGAAATCTTGATAACTATCGTTCAAATCTTGACGAGTCTTCTGCAACAGAGAGAGCATCATCTGAGTGCTTTACCTCCAACCATAGATCGGCAGTCCCCTGCTCACCTTCCTTCCTAGAAGTGGCCCTTCCCTTCACGAAGAGAATAGAAATGTGGATCTAACAAATTTCCATATGAGTCCTAATGTTGTGTCCTACGTAACTCAATCGACCATACAAATCTAGACAACCTTCTAGCTAAGTATGATCATACTAACTAGTTACGCCATCTAGACACTGTGAACTGACTAATGTATGCAGAGACAAATGTATTACTTTGGCCAAAGTTTCTATATAAATAGACGTTTGCAATAAATGTAGTCATGTGTTCACACACCTCTAACTTGACTTGAAGACTATCTCATCCTACCATTTAATTTGTTTCGGCTAATAACTCTAGACATACTTGTCTGATCTATACTCAATTTCTAGTCCATCTGGCTTAGAAATATTACTTATCTTAGTTATATTCACAATATGCAAATTTAGATATCTTAATCTTTCTCGAGAGTACCTTATTGCATATCCATAATTTATTAAGGTCTACGACCTTCTGTCATTTACTCTCTACTCAATGACAACCATACTTGGTATACATATAACTAATATTGACTTTCTAACAACAAAGTGCTTCTTAGTCATTTAATAATGTCAAGATGTATGGTTTCTTGACTCTTTCGTCTGTCGACCAAAGAACACACTAGACTATACAATATTATAAATGACTTGAGATTTGAAGAATTCTAATCCCTTTAGATAAAATATAGGGTTATCAACTTCTCTAATCCAGTATTTTGCAATAACAAATACCCTTAAAAAAACTAATAAAAATCATAACAATAATATTGCAAGAATAAGGTGTTCACTCATCAAATCTTGACTACCTAGTCATTTGATTGATTCCACCTTTCCCATAGTTCTCAAGGTATATCTTTCCTTAAAAATAAGTCATAATAGACAATAGAAAAAGCATATAGATCCTTGAATAAGTTCAACCTTTTAATCTGATAAAGGATAACTAAGAAATGATGTCTTTGACCTAATGGTCATCTTTCATTCATTGATGAAATATTAAGAACGATAGAACATCATAAAAATACACCAATTCAGATGAATAAACATATTGGTTGATATATAAATATATAACATAGTTTAAATGTTTCTAATGATATCTCAATCATCCAATACTCTTCAGAGTAAGGGACAATCTTTCCCAAAGTCTTCAAATGAAAATCAATAAACTCAAATGAGTTAAGAGAATAAAAACATATACATATCAAGTCTTTTAATCTCAACTAAGAGATGTATAACCATAATCTTAAGAGGCTCAACTTGAAGTCTAAGAAAGATACCAATAATATAAGAGAAATGAAGACAACTTATAATTAACTGTTGTCCTTAAAGATAACTCTTGGATATCCAAAGAAAATAACTAGACCGCTGTCAAAAGTTTAGATACATCTGGACTAACTAATGCTCTACATAGCATTCTAATGCTTCATATCCACAAACTTCTCTAACTGAGAAAAAGTTTGCTATCTGAATCAAAAAGTTTGTTATCCTATTGCTTTCAGTCTAACTCATACTAGGATTTTTATAGCATTTGACCTACACAAGATTTGTTCTCTATAGACATACGACCTACTAGGATATGTTCTCTATAGACATATGGCCTACACAGGCTATCTTCTCTATAGACATATGGACTACACATGATATATTCCCTTAATCCAAAAACAAATAACAAAGTTCTTGTATACAGAGAGTAAAAGACTAACAATATTCTATTTCGATAGATAAACCTTGCTCTGCATTTTACCAATGCACAAATACTGTCAACACAATGATAACAAAGGCCAATAGTTATCTCTAAATGCAAAGATAAAACTAACCATTTTTTGAATCTAACACAAAGACGTCTATGTTCTCAGTTTTCTTAATCATGGAGATAAATAAGTTCTCAAACAGAGGGATCTAATTCTTAGAAAATAACATCACAGAGATGACTAAGTTTTCGACAATAAAACACAGTAACTACTGAGTCTTTATTAGCTAAAACACAATACTATATAGCATATAAAATCACATATATATACTAAGCCTTCGGCTTCTAGATATAAAGCTTATCCTAAGCATTTTAACTTCCTAAAGAAATCGAAGTAATGCTATTGTCGTCAATAACTATGCAACAAGAAAAGAATAGCTTCTTGTTTATGTTCTCAGAGATATCGATTGCTCAAAAACATGGAAGGAAAAGTTTACTATCATCTACTCTTTAACTTTGATAGTTATCTCCGTGAGGCCAACAACTAAATAGTCTACAACAACCAACACAAGGTATTCTCTACTTAATAAACTTAGCATAACAAGAAAGAAGAACTTGTATAAAAAAACGTGCAACTAGGCTCCTCTGCTGTTGTCCTTTCTCAGTCAAAATTCCACCAAGATCTTTCTCTCTGTAGTATCTCCTATATGCAAAGAGCTCCTGCGGTGGTAAAAATAGAGCACACCCTCCTTTCCAATTGCGTGCCATCATTTATCATTAAGGCTCCATCATGATTCTACACGAGGGCTTGTAATATGGAGATGATGGTCATAAATAATCTCTCATGACTCAATAAAAAAGACACTCCACTCTCTTAAACAGTTGAGAGTACGAAGGAGATTATAAAACCACGTACCACACAACAGTAACAAAATATTAACTCATAACCTCTTTCATTAAGAAGTCTTCAACCTATCTCAATAGATCTTATTAAATATCAAACTTAATATATATATATATATATATCATAAAGAAATCATACACAACGTATACCCTACGTTGCTTCCAAACATTAACAAGATATGAGAATGGGGTTGAGGTATTCTCCCCCTCTCTATCTTGTAATATAGCAAAAATAGACAAGCATAAATAACCTGATAGGACACTAGAAAAGAATCTCAACTGAAAGTTACCAAAGAAGAGATAATTAACGAAACACATATATTTGCTCTTGAATATAAATATATTAGGAAAAACATCGACTATCATCTACATCTTGTCGATGGACAACTAACCCTTCTAGGTTTTTCAACAAAATCTAAGATACAGGATTAACGACATCAAATCAACTATTGTCGAATTGAGAAACAACTAAGGCCAAAAGTCAGAATCAACTTACCAAACTTAATAGGGCTTACTAAACTATACAACTCAAGACTTAGATGCCAACTACTTGTTCTTTTCATACATCTATTCACCTCTCTCTGATGATGCTCTCCCTCTCTTTCTTGGAGGGTGGAAAACCTGTTTCCTGAATACAACTTGCAATCACCAAAGTGGGATTAGTGTATCATTAGTTAAACCATATTCATCATGAATAAATAATCATGAAAACATATAATCACATGTCTAAATTCTATGAATATTCTCAAACTCATGAAATCATAGATTTATCCTGACATTTTCACTTAACGTCAAATCATTAAATCAACCAAAAATTATCTACTAATTACTTACAAGTAAAAGTAAAACATAGTCACAAATTAGGGATGTGACAAAGAGGTTGGAAACCCCATCAAACAAGCAAGAAAAAAAATTGAGAGGTAAAACCTTTAAAACTTTCATGGACATCTTGTTTGCATTGTGTCAACTATGTAAGTGAGACTATGAATTCCAATTTATACTAAAAATGAGAGAGAAATGTATAAGTAACATAAAAAATGAGCGTAGGGAATCAATAGATAAGGTATAGAAGTAGTATAAAGCGATATGTGTCAAGATGCTAGGAAAGAATTTGACCAAGACATAATCATCATAGTATGGGTCAAGCAAAGGGTAGATAATTGTCTCACGTGATGCAAAGGATCACTATGGCCATCATAATATGTGAGAATCTTAGGGGACAAAGGAGAGAATATCCATGTGGGTGTAAAAGTAGCAATATAAGTATGAAGATAAGCATCCAACTTAGAAGAAATCTCTTGAATTTTCTCATAGACATATGATAAATTGAGTAACATAGAAGAAGAAATAAGACATGGGTGAGAAGGATGTAACAATGTTTCATGGGTAAGAGGTGAGATAAGAGTTGGGAGGGGTGTCATAACATTAGGAGGGGAGAGAAGAGGAGGTAGCTCACAAGAAATGGTTAGCAATACCTCTAGAAAAGGAAATGGTATGGAAGGGGTAATAGGTAAAGAAGATGGAGAAATATAATGACAAGGGTCTAGGTCGAGAAGAGATGGCACCTATGTAGGAGAGGGAACACTAGATAAAGTGTCATGTGAAGAAAGATCAATATCCATTGTATGAGGAATGTTCGATAGTGTGATGTTAAGGAAGTGATCAATGATGCTAGCATGCTCAATATTGTTTGCAAGATTAAGTTCATCCTTCAAAGGAAGCAAAGGAGGGGATAAACAAGAGAAGATCCCATTTTCCATGAGAAGGGATTAATACAGGCATGAGCCTCATCATCACTAGAAAAAGAATCACCAAAGGTACTAAAAGAAGGATTATCAATAGAAATTTAAGAGCCATGTGGTGGAGTATCATCAATTGTAAGGATAGGATCCTCTCAAGTAGTGAGGGAAAAGAGGAAAGCCTCAAAATATTGTGAAAGATCCATGGATGTTGATTCTATATCTAGAGAAGGAATAGAAATGGGAAACACGTGTTACCATCATGGATTATGGGAGATAAGGTGTAAGTAGAAGATGGCTTCTGGATGGGATGAGAAGGGGAAGGAAATACACTATAATTATTATCAACATTTTTTGTCTTATAAAAATGTACTATCATGATGGGCCATGGAGACAAATGTAACAAAGTCTTCAAACATAGATGGGAAGACATGCATAAGATCTAGAAAAGAGGGAAGATCAGACAAGTAGTCTAGGATTTTATACATTGAACATGTAGGTATGTTTATGTTATAGAAGAATTCTATGTTATCTAGGACATATGGATAATAATCAAGGAAGTAAGAAAATAAATCATATTTCATGATACATGCATGTAAAGATTGCCAAGAGAAAGGAGCATATGTATCCATGGGAAAATATGAACAATAGGATGTAAGGAAATAAATAGAATAATGTGAAGAGTGGATCAATGAGAGAAAATAATGGTATTCACATTTTGAAGAAAATGGAAGGGAAAAGAAAATAGTTTGGTGTTGAAGTATTCGATTCACCAAAATGTAATGTGTAAATTAAACTACTTAAATGCTAGGAAATTAAACTACTTAATGTAATCTACACAATATGTTAATATTCTAGCTAGACTAACAATTTGGATTAATTAGAACAAATAGAGTTGAAATTATTATTGCTTTTAAGAAAATGAAATACTATTAACTAAGGAACATGGGAAATCTAGAGATACATAAAATAAATATGGAAAATAAGTATAGAAACAAAAAGCTAGAGTAAGATAAAATTTGGAGGTCTTGGAAAGTAGCTATAACATAGACACTAGCATGACTCACACATGATAGCATAGTTGTGCTCACATATAAATCCATTGTCGTCCTATGTACATAGAAACACATAGTTTTTATAGAAAACAAAGACCCTATAGAAATAGAAATGAACTACACATAAACAATAATAGAGGCTAGTAAAAAAATATAAAAAGATAATAAAACAACTTAATTTCTATCAAAGAGAGTAATCTAAAGTAGATAAGAGAAATCTATTAGAGGATGAAGAATACAATACCTTTGTTGAAAATAGACACCCAAATATATCTATTTGGGACAAGAAAAATGTTGGTAACTGCTTAGGAGCTTGTCAGGATGGTCAAGCCCTAAATATGGTCTTTCGACCTCCACGAATAGTCAAATGAAGAATGGATTGGATTTAAGTGTGTGCTTTGAATCCTAAGTGCATCTAGAAATAAGAACGTTAAATTAAATGATAAAGGAACAATAATAAGTATATCTTCTAATTATCCCTATATGTATGAAAGAGAGTTAGAAGATGTAGAAATCTAAAGATGGAAAGGAAACAATATAATATAGAATAATAAAATAATAGGGAGAGCACAACAAACCATCCCAAGAGAGTGGAGTCCATGGCTTGCAGAAAGCTTCACCATAACAATGCAAAGTATCCAAAGAACTAGAGAACTGCTATAGAGTATTGGAACATTGTCGAAATCTAGGAGAAGGCTTGAGATTGTAGAATAACTAGCTAGAAAACTAGTACTAAAGCATGAGAAGGAAGAGGGAATCCAAAATCAAAATATAAATCATGTAAAGGCTATTTTGGGCCAAGGAATGAGGAAAAGACTATTAGGGAGTTAGAAGACATTGTTACAAAGAAGCATTATGCAAAGATTTGATGAAAAATGTATTTGATAGGACTCTTGGAAAATGACTATATGATTGTACCATCATGGGATAATAGCATGATTACACAAATGTCCAAGAAAAAATAGAATTTGAAGTTATTACAAATGACATAAATTACGAAATAAATATAAAAACATTAGAAAATAACACATAAAATACAAGTACATAAATAAACATAAAACTTTGGCATTTGGACTAGAAAAAGAGGCCAGGGATGGGCTAAAATGAGTCCTAAAAACATGCTATAGGGATGAACACTAAAATGAGTACAATTTGTAATGGAAAAAGTGCAAGGTATGCAGTTTTGGTCATTACATTTATTACTACTCATATATCCATGTCTAATTATATCATACTCTTGAAATCTTATTTTTCTCTTCTAACTTGAATAACAATTTATTCTCCTTATTGCTATACTTCAATGACAAGGTTCATTACAATGGTAGTTTCTGATCTATGCCAATAAATAATGAAAATAGTAGTTCATGTAGTTCTTAATTTCTCTCATGTATTATTGTGAGAATTATGTTTGTGAAAGAAGATGAGTAATATGGAGTAGGAAAGAGGCCTTGGTGCCTTAGTGAATTATGTTCTAGTACTTATGTTGTTTTTCTTGAGATTCGTGTGATTTTTATACTATAAAATAATCTCTCTTTCTCTCTCTCTCTCTCACACACACACACACACACAAGTGTATTTAAATAAGGGAGAAAATAATGTAGATGCCATTTATTTTGGAAAATAATGTAATTTATCTTCTCTTTAAATTTAGATCATAATGCTAAGGATTAAACAATGAATTTAAGAAAAGAAATTACTCTTTATGCTATCACTTCTCTTCCCTTATCTCATGTTGTCTTAGAAAGGTTAAATTTGTTAAATGATCATATGCTATTTACTTAGGCATGCATATTCAAATGGTTATCTTTCCCTTGGTTGTTTAGCTAATGTTTGAGGGCACTTCCCTTCATTTTGAATTAGATCCCTTATAGCGTAAGGACCCTTATGGGTGTCACTTCTTAGGGCACCAAATTTATTTGTCCAATGTAAGGTGTGCCACATGGGGATGTGCACCACATGTCCCTTCACAATCATTTATATCTCTTCTTTGAATGTTTACCAACACATCTCTTCCATGCATAGTTAGTATTAGGTGGCCTTGCATGTGGCAATGCCACCTGTTACATTCATGTTGCATTATCATTGAAGTGCTACATATGGTTTTAAATAAGATTTGGTTGTTGTTTGTTGAGTTTTATCCATGGTTAATTTTAGTTATTACAGAACCTAAGCCATTTTAGTCATGAGAGCATTAAGATTCCAAATTGACAAATGAATTTCTTTAGGACGAACACAATAACCATGCATCCACTCATAATATGAGGGGCATCACCTCCAACTAGATGATAAAGTAATTATTTATGATGGTGATCAAATAATGACTATCACTAGGAGTTGATTTGAACTCACTAACAAAATCAAGAGCCCAAATCATAAAAAGGTAAAGGGGTAGAAACTATTTGTAAGGAGCCAATCATAGAATGGATAGCATCCTCGTGCTCTTGAAAAACCTTAAAAATTTATGAATTGAACATCCTTCACCAACGTAGGCTAGTAGTATCACATATTGATGATACACTAAATAGTGGACTAATAACTAGAATGACCACCACAAGTGCTACAATTTGAATTTGAGAGTATGTAACATATAATTTAGAGAAATACACTACATGAGTAGCCAAGGCAAGACTTACCTTATGCAAAATTGCACCAAATATAACATACCATATTGATAATTTCCATATCAAATAACAATGATGGTAGGATATACCTTTAGTGTGAGATTGGCCTTGGAGGTAGAGCACATTGTTATAGTTACAACTAGCTAAATAATCTTGTGATAGTCGATGGTGTAAAATGATATTTGATGATATTGTTAATGGGATCAGAAATCTCTTTGGGGAGTATCATCTCAATGAGTTTCTTAGTAATAAAAAGGCCTTTTAGACTTTTGGTTGATGACATCAAGGTCAAAATCTTGTAGGAGAATAATCCACTCCACAATCTTATTGGTGTAATATTTCACTTGTTAATAAGTTTACTTAGGATATTATAAATATTTAGTTATTCTCACTTAGGTAGCTAATAATGATGTGTGTTCACCTTGACTTTCCATACAGAAGTGTAACCACTACCTCATCAATTTTTGGTTATAGTTAGGTGTCATCTTTGTTTAATCAATGCCACATCTATCTTAGTTGTATTGAGTTAACTCACCTCCTGATTGTGAGTGACTGAGAGTCAACTCATTGGCTCTTAGACACATCACTTCCATGAATAATGCATTCAAGAGGCCTATGCATTTGTATGTTACTCTTTGTAATTTGCTCCAGTATATTGAATATTGAATATCTTTATTTTCCATTTGAATTTGTGATTAACTCATAAGCATAAGGTCTTGGGTAGATTTGTTATTTATAAGAAAATTCTAATATGGTATTAGAGCCATGATGTTATAGGGCCAATCCTTTTCTAGGTAATAAAGGCAAGTAGAATATCTAACATATTTTCCTACATGGATTTTTTTATTCTACAAACAACTTGATTTTGAGAGCACCATGGTGTAAAAAGGACCTCACCATTGTGTTTGGAGTAGTCCAAAACTATAAATAAACTATTAGTTTGTCCAAATTGGAGTAGGAGAAGTGGAGGCAATTTTTTAAGCCTGGTGATGCAAGCCAAGGCCATACATCTTGGGCGTAAGTTTGTGTCAACAATTTTTTTATTTTTAGAATTTAAAAAATCACTAAAATTTTTATGTTATTTTTTAAGAATTCCCAAGCATTTGACTAAGTATTTTATGCTTTTTTTAAACCACCAAAAAAAGTTGTGGAGTAGGGGGCTACAACCCATACCCCACTAAAGGGTGCAAAGCTTGTCATGTCCCCTTTTTCTAAATAATAATAATAATAACATAAGTTGTCCTAGCAACCTTATTTTATAAAATTGTAAAATGGGAAACTTATATATTATTATTAAAAGAAGGGCCCGATGTAATGTTAAAAAGTATTTTTAAAAGAGGGCCTAGTGTAATATTAAAAAGTGTCACTAGTAAAGAGGGCATAATGGTGTTTCTAGACACTTCTAAAAAGGAGGAAGAAAAAGGAATTAAAATTTAGAAAAGGTGGTTATTAAAGGAAGAGCTATGTTGAGAAGAAATCATCCGTTATCTTTGTTATCAGAAGCCTTTTCTCAAAGATCACGTACTTGTGTTCATCTTTTCTACCTGAGGATGAAAACCCTTTTGGCATAGAAATTTGGATGAAAACCCTTTTGTCCATGTTTGAGTAATTCCATTCAGGGATTACTAGTGTGCTAAAAGATTGCATTTTACTTCCAATTTTAGGTTATTCATTGAAGATTTCCAAGTTGGTAGAAATCTCTAGATTTATGTGCTAAAGGAATTTAGTATTTCATTGTCATTTGCTATTAAAACAACAAATCTTATCATTGTTACATAGTGCAAGGTTAGTCGTACATTTTTGGAGGATTTGTAGTAGTTTGAATACCCAACCATATATTTTTGGGAGGAATTGTAGTTTGTTGGAGGCTTTATTTCATGTCATACCACCCCAAGTACAGGTTGTATGCCCTTGAAGTGATTTGCAAAGAGGTTTCTGGTTGTCGTACCATTAGACAAGTTGATAGTTTTGAATGAGAATCCAAATAGCCTATACGTTTCAAAGGCCACCATATAATTTGTAGATGAATCCATACCCCTTTGCGACTGTTGTTAAGTATTAAACTTGGGCAATTTTCATTCTTTTCTACTACAACCTGCCATACACCTTCCATTTCAACAGTACAGATTGGGTTTACTACATATTCCTTATCCTAGTATTTTGATTTGTTTTAGATTAATCCATTGGCTGCTATATCAAGTTTTGCATCTTATTTCTACTGGTTGAAATATCTAAGGGTTTCTGTAATATGTACTAAAGGATTACAGAATATAAAATTAGAAAAATAGTGTGTTTCCAACTCAATGAATTATTATTTTCATATGTAATTCTATGTGGTTCTTTGCTAGACTGATATAGAGATTGTGGTTATAATTGATAGTGAAACCTGGAAGGCATTATCATCGTGTCTAATATTATTTCTAAATTTTATAATTTAATGCATAATTGGCTATATGAATTACCAAAAGCAAGCATAAAAGATTAGATATTAAGTATATTCTAGTCACTGTATGCTCTCACCCTACCCATTCTACAATCTCAGTGATCAAAATGTGCTAGATTTTATGCATTGATATTAGTGCTAACTATCTCACTGTATGCTCTCATCCTGCCCAATCTAGGATCTCAGTGCTCAAAAGGTGTTGAAGTTATGCATTCATATTGAAAAGATGTCAAGTGATCAAATATTCCAATTGAGACATCATAGTGGTATCAAAGCAATGATCATTCCAACAAATAGGGAAAGCTAATATTTTGATGCAGATTTATATCACATGCAAGCAAGTGAAAGAGAAATTAGATATTATCAAAGAGAAAGAAGAAAGGCTCAATCACTAGAAATAGAGGAACAAGTCAGGGGGGATAGAGAATAGAAAGATGAAATGAATACTTTGCAAGCAACTATTAGCTAGGGTCAAAAAGATTTGGAAAGATCACTTCAAAGGAAATTGAGAGATTTTATGGTGGAGATAGCACAAACCTTGCGAGAGATGAATCAAAATTTGAGTGTTCTCAGACAAGCCCAGAATCCTATAGGAGAAGGAATTTCTTCATCGAATACTAAATTTCAATCAATCCTCCTTCCAAGAATTTCTATGAAAAATTCTTGCAAAGAGAGGAGGAACATCTAGAAGAGGAAGAGCCATTTTGTTATCACATAAGAAATGATATGGATATAAATCATGATGAATATGATGATCTAAGTTAGGTGGTTCATGATGATTTGACTTTCTATGAGTATTGTGATTTAAGGATGAAGAATGGTCCAAGGAGAGGAATAAGAACCCAGTAGGATCAGCCTCATTGAGACATCATATGATGGTTTTGATAAATGTTCAGCTAAATCATGGTTGCAAAAGATGGACACCTATTTCCCACTCAATTCCATGAGGCAATCAAGTTCACTACCCTCCACTTGGAAGGTGTGGCACATGAATGGTGGTATCATGATATGATCACCCAATGGAACAACTCCATCACCACTTTAGAATAATTCAATTAGAGATTAATAGAAGAAAATATCTAGAAGTACATTTTAGAAAGCTAGCTTAGTTGAAGTGAGATGGGATAGTGGAAAGCTATGTAGCAAAATTTTAAAGACTGTCAGTGATGGTTTCTGATCTATGATAAAAAGGAGACTCATTGTCCTATTTATAGAAGGGTTAACTAAACCTCTCAAGGGTTTAGTAAAAGCCTTTGATCCATTATCTTTGAAAGAAGCCATCAGAAGAGCTATCAACTTGGAAACTTTAGTTTCTACGAATAAATTTTACTCAAAGATGCCTCCTATGGAGTAATCAAAGAAAAATTCCCAAAAAGAAGGATCTCATAGCCCTAGAAGAGTATACCATCAAAAACAAATAAAGAAGAAGAAACTGAGAATGAGGTCAAGAGGAATAATTTATGTTTCTCTTGCAAGTAACCTTGGGAACCTAGTCACAAATGTCTTGACGAGGGAGCAAGAACCACATTTGATCTTTGAAGATGATAACACCAATGGAGGTACACTTGCTTCTCTCTCAGGAGAACCTGTTACTAAATTTTGTTCACACTAAATTTAGTTAGATCTACGTGTAGTTGTTCAGAAGGAATAAAAGAAAGCTTCACATTTATTGCATTCAATGAAAAGTTGATTTCTTGACAAAACAAGAGATAGATATTCAGTTGTCAGGATAACCCATCAGTCCAATCAGAACTGATGAATCATCATAACAAGTGAATCAGGATGTCAAGGAATCAATCATTCAAGAAATACAGTTGATCGAACATAGTGTTATCTTTTAGGAGTTATAATATAGATTGATTATTCAGTTGATCATATTTGAAAGAAAGAAAGAAAGAAATTTATTTAAACTGTCATTTCATGTCATATTTGGAACATACATTCAGTATTTGTTACTTTATCCTATGCATTGATTGAAAAAGAAATATACATACATCAAATGCATAAGATAAATTAACTGATCATGTTTTAAGAGAAGTGTTCAAATGTGTCCCACACAAGCCGTGGGAGTAACTAAACTGAGCAATGCAGACATATGCAAGCTATACATCTGATGATAAAGGAAATGATGAACACATGATAAAATTAAATATCCATCATTGCCTGAGCAAGGAGGTTTTTGAGCTAGTTGACAGTTGATCTTCAGTCCTAATCTTTAGCTCCAGTTGCATAAGTTGAACCTGCAAAAAATTGGGAAAAAACTTGTTAGAGCTCTGGATATTTAAAGTTATCTATGTTTTTATCAAATAGACATATCAACTTGCCACATCATGCATTTCATATAAAAGAGTCAAATCAGACATGTGCCATAAATTAGAACATCATGAAGAAGATCAATCAACACCATCATGTATGTTTTTATGCTAACTTGTTTGTTCACTGTGCAAGTATAGGACAAGTAATGTTGTTGATTTGAAGACATTTAAACATGTGGAGAAAATGTGGCTCCCACAAGGGTTGAGCCCCGCATGTTTTCTTTTCTATTCATTTGAAAAGGAATATCAGAATAAGACAGGATGCATCATTCAAAATTATATAATGCATCATTAAAATAACTTGCAGACAAGTGTGTCATCATAATCATGAAAAGGAGCAGTTGCTCCTATTAACTATGTTCACAGTGATTGCAGTTGATTCAAACAAATCAAATAAGTTCAAAGTGCCTGAGTCAACTTGACAGAGTGCAGAAAATAGAAATGCAGCCATGAAAGGTACTTTTCTTGTTCATATCATCATTAAGATGCCTTATTTCTATCATATTTCATGTCACAATTCATAAAATCAAACTTAAGAAATGACAGAAGTATGGAGATAGGTTGGAGGATAGAATCAGATAAATGTATCATGGACTCTGACAATCATGAATGAAGGAGTTACATCATGTAAAAGATCAAATGAATGCTACAGGTTTAGATTATATCAATTACAGGTGTATCATCATACATGACTAATGATAAGCATCTTACAGGTGGTAGACAAAAGAGATCAAACATCTGATACAGTACCATGATTAAGAAAAGAAAGAGACACATGCTACAATAATACCTCTGACTGATACAAGTTAAGTATTCCTTGTTCATACATTATAGTTTTTGACTGGTACAGTGAAGAGAAAAGAAAGACATATATGATATGCAGACATACTACAGGAGGATCTAAGTGCCAGAAAGAGAAGTAAAATATCAGCATAATGAAGAGCATCTGACAGTTGATCGGTTTTAGGCCAAAGAAGAGTAAGTGACAAACTAGATTCCATGCTCAGGAAAGTGAAATAGTATAACAAGCTACATGATCTTTTTGAAGAAAAAGAATGCATAGTATGCTATAGAAAATAGCATTTATTATCACTCAGAAATGTCTAGATACAGTTGAAGAAGCTTACAGAATTAAGGAGCAAATTTCCAAAAAAACAAAAAGTAATTTCTGTGTTTTAAAATTTTGAAACCCTAGTTTCAGTTTTAAAGAACAATGTCTTATTTCATGTATAGAAATGAAGGGAAGATGCATAGAAAAGAGAATAGATGCCATGATTGTTATAATGGAGTTTTCATACAGAAGAAAATGCAAACCCTTGAAAAAAGATGAAACCCTAATGCCATTTTTATGCTTACAGTGAAAGAAACAAATGCATAAATGTTTTTCTGCCATGGTCATGACAGAAAGAAGCTATATCAAAGATACCTATCATTCAAAAAGAAACCCTAACACATTGTTACAGTTACAGAAAAAGAATGGTGCTACAGTGTGTCTCTGTCAAGGTTGTGCTAGAAAATGGCAATTATATACATTCTTGTAGAAACCCTTATCAAGTTTTGAAACCCTCTTTCATTTTGCAAATATAATCAAAAGAGAAAGATATTAAGTATTTTCTGCCATAGCTGTGACACAAAATGCATTTCCTGTGCAAGATTAAGTGAAACCCTCATTTCAAAGTTAGGAAACTTTCAAGTTTTGCATCCGAGAACCAAGAAAATGCCAGAATGCATTCATTGGCACGGTCGTTGCAATGGAGGAGACATTCTCTTTTAAAATAAAGTACCCATATCATTTTTTTACAAAGAAAGCTTGAATTTTTCAGGTTGAAATGTTCAAAGTGTCTATAGCAGGAAATGAGAAGGCTCACCCTTAAAGTTGTATAAGAGAGGAAATAGCATGGCCGTCACCTCCTTGTGAGGATTTTTGTCAAATTTTTCCATATTTGTAGAGTAAACACATAGAAGAAAGATAAAGAATGGTGTCAAAAGAATATAACAGAAGAAAGAGCATGTATGGCCACAGCCATTCAAGGTCAAAGAGCTATAGAAAATGATGAACAAATGCCAGTTAAACTCAAAGATACCATACTCACCAGCCTCTATTGTCTTCTTCTCATTCAAGAAATGCAAAGAAATTGACATCAGACAGCCAAGGAGAAGCCGAGAGAACCATCAAACCCTAATTACCATGGAAGAGTTGTAGAGCAGCTGACAGGAGGAAGACAAAATGAAAATGATTCAAAGTTTAGGGTTTCTTCACTCTTTTGTTCAAAGCTTCTTTTCTTTCTTTTTGTTTTTGACTTAGCAAATAATTATCATTGCATTATCTAAAACCTGACGGGGTCAAAATCTCAAAAGATATGCTTCCTAATCATCACTTGAAGGGACCAACAAACATTGCCACTTATCATTTTTATTAAAGTCAAAAGGTGGTCGATGATTAAAAGGTAAGGCTTATGCCTATTACAAATTCAAATAAAGCCTTTTACCTTGGAGTCAACTATTATATAGTCGAGAGATGATTAAACTCCTTATGGTCAAAGGATTCTCAATGCCACAAAAGCTTGAAGATTTCCTTTTTCTTGTAAATATATGTCTTATAAAAGATTCATTATAATGATATTTGTATCATGCAAAGTGACCGAATATGGTCAAAGGAGAATGTTTTTATGCCTTGAGACCTTAGTCAAAGACAAGAAGATGTGTAAAGACAAAATGAGATTGCAAGGTGGCAGGACTTTACATTATGATTTTATCATTGCATGATAAAGATTCTTGGAGAAGGTATCATTGTTATTTGCATAAGGATACAAGTATGGCAAGGTGGCAAGGGTTTACTTAAGGTTTTGATTTATTTTTTGCATGAGGGAGATATATGGTAGTAAGGCCAAATTTTTGCATTGTAAATGGAGTAATAAGGCAGAGGGTTATTTATTTTCTCCTTGTTGCATGTGGGGTGATAAGGGTATATTTTTTGCCTTTAATGCATATGTCATGCAACTAGGTGTTTTTTTTCTCACAAGGAGATATAAGGGATTTTTATTTTCTCCTAAGTCCTGTTTTTGCTCAAATCATGCAAATTAGGCAAGTGTAATTGGAGAGATAAGGTAATTATTTTCTCTTTCATCATGCATGATTTTACAAATAAATCAATGTAAGAAAATAATAAAGTAATATTTTTCAAATTACGTTATTATTTTTCACAAGTTGTAAAATCATAAAATAATGCAAATTGTGACTAATAATAGAGTAATTACTCTAATTACTTTATTATTCACTCACATCAATTTTGCAAAAGAAAAATCATGCAAAATGATGATTTGAGTTAACTGAGGCCATCTAGGGGCTTTTTGCATGATTTGAGGAGCAATTTGAGGGATCTTGGTCAAACATATGGAGAGGACCAACTTGGAGCTATTTTTGCTCGATTTGTGGCAGTTTGAGCCCTTATTTTTAGGGATTTCTTGGTTTGCTCGTGGATCACTTTTGAGGACTTATTTTTAGAGGCAATTAGCTATAGTTTCATTTTGCATGCCTCTTGGAGAGAGAAAACTATATATTGTAAAGAAAAACTTAGTTTTTGCTAGTTCTTGCCATTTTGCTCTTTGCACTTTTTGAGAGAAAGAGGTTTTGTAACTCATTATTTGATAGTTTTATAGAGATCATTGCATATTACAGGTCTAATTTCTTCGTTTTCATGCAATATTTCCTTTATTTTTTGGAATCAAGTATTTGCCTTTCCATTTGATGCTAATTGTATGAGGTGATTTGATGAAGTTTTATTGTGTTTAATTATCAAAACCTTTAAAATTATTGTCTCACTCTTACTTGAGGTGTTAAGTGTTGGCTAACAGATTTGTCCTTATTATGAAAATAATTTATTCTGACTCTATACCCCTCTTTTAAAGAACAAATGAGTTAAACAACAAATGGGTGAACCTTTTAAATTAGTTCCCCTCTGAATTTAGGTACAGCTCCCTTTAAGATCTTCAATGAATTTAACCTATTTAATTAACCAAATGCATTTTTAACCAGAAAATGCTTAAGGCAGACTAACATTCATACATAACCATGTCATGAACGCGATAAACTTATACAGTAACAGGATAGAATGCACAGATTCTACTTTGATACAATCAAATACGTGAATACATTCATCTGAATTTGCTGAACTAGAAAAGAATAGAACACATATGATGAGTTGTCCAAATAAAGAGCAATTACCGGATGAAAGGAGATTTCACACAGAAAATCTAATTCCACACATTCAGACGCACAGATCCAAATAAGCAATAATTGTTTTTCTTCTCATTCACAGATGAAAATTATTCAGACAATTATCACATAATGTCAAATATCAACAGTTCAGCCCCAAAAACTTTCTTCTTCTTTTCTTTTCTAAAAACTCTGTCCTTCAAAATTATAAAAACGTATATATATGAATGTCTTAACCAATGTCCTTGAGAAAATTAAACCCAGAGTTAACATACTCTGACCCATACGGGATTTAGTTTTTTTTTAACAACTGATTATAAAAGAACAAGATTGCTGGAAATAACAGAAATAGGAACTGAAAGAGAACGAGCCAATGAAATTATGACTGGGGCGACGAGTCAGCATCTCCTGATTTATTATCAGTAGCCTGGGGAGCATGTTGGGTCTTCCACTCCTGAAAGGCAGCAACGAACTCCTAAATTTTAGGGAAGTTTGGTATACCTATATGCTTCATCCTTGATTTCCAGACTTCTTTTTCCCTCCGCATTTTCCCAAACTTTTCCTTGTGTTCAGGGATTGCATCGATGTAGAGATAGAGCAGCGACTCGACTTTAGAAACCCTGGAGAAATCCTCAATTAGAATATTATCATTTTCTTTAACAAAGTTGATTTTATCTCTAAAGGATTGGATCACTGTTTCAACATCTTCCACAGGCTTTCCATCATCTTTTAAGTATTTTACATCGATACATTGCAAATCATGTTGCAGTGATTGGGTGAATTCCGTTATCTCCTTGATTAGCTTTGAGAGTTCAAAGCGCCCTTGTCGGGATATGGAGTTCCTCCATTCAATATTCTTTTTGTTCACATATAACAAATCCTCGTCCACACCAGTCAAGTTCTTTTCTGCCAAAAACTTCTCTAGACCATATTTCTGAACTTCCTCTATTTGGTTTATTACACTTGTCCACTTACCTTCGTCCTTAGCCCAAACAGCAACCTGTGCTTTAAGATCTTCAATGGTGGCAGCAGTCAGGTCATATATGCCTTTGAGTTCATGAATATATTCAGTTCCTTTTTGTTCAATGCTATCTAACCAATTGTCAAATGTTTTTGAGACCATCTTGCTTCTATGAACTTGATCTAACATTTATTGATTGACATGTGATTTCGGGTCAAAAGACAAGGGGACCTGTGAGATCGGTTGTGGGTTAGGATTGCTAATGGCTTCAATGTACTCTGCCATTGAACGCAGAGCTTGTTTCAACTCTCTTTTGTCCTTCTCATCTTTCATTGTTTGGCTGACCATTCTCTTAGTGGAAGCTTCAAGGTGGTGCACATCTGCAGCCCTGGAGGCAGTACCGAGATCTATCCTCTCCACAATGAAATCATGCACTGTAGGATCTTGAACCTCTTCTTCAGTCACTGGCTTCGCTATTTCTGCACTCCAGTTACTAGTGTTTGGGTCAATATTTATTTTGGACGTTGTTTTGAGTCTCTTGGACTTAGGGCTCTTCCCCAGACATTTACTTACCATGTCCTCTAAAGGGAGAACAAAAGGAATCACTTTCTTTTTGTTAGATATGGAGCTCTCCAGCCACTTCGGTGCAGGGGCCGAGATTGTCTTCCTGGGCTTCTCTCCATCAGAGGGTTCATTTGAAATCATTACCACCTCAGGGGTCTCTAGAAAGGCCTCTAACTGTGAACCAGTGTCAACTGCCTCTGTTCTATTTGGGCTTGCCTCTTTGTCACCCATAGGCTCTTATGCTTCTTCCTCTGAATTTAAATCAACAATTATTGTCTCAGAAGTCTGCTTCTTTCTTTTCCCTTTTGTCCTCAACCTGGTAACATGAGATGGTAGAATATCTGTGAGGACTCTTCTGGATCTCTTGGAGACAGGGATTTTCTTAGTCGATGGCTTGGATGCACCTACACCACAGATAGCAAGGGGTTGATTAGAAGAGTCCATGGGAAGTGATGATGCGACCATTGAAGAGAATTGTTGGACAATTTTACTCTGAAGCCCTTCCTATCTCTTTTCTCTCAACCATTTCTCAGTCCTCCTTATCACCGGAAGGGTCTTGATTTCAATTCTATCCTCCTCTTTCTTGCTCCAGTCCACCTTTGGAATGGGTAAGTGTTCTACTTTTTTGAATTGTGGATCAACCACTTGTTCATCATCAACAAAAATTCTAGAAACGTCCATTTTTAAATTAAGGGTAATTATTTGTCCCAAAGAAAATCTACACCATAGCCTTCTCCTAACTTCAAATTCATCTGGGTAGTCCTCCCAGTAATCTTCCAGCTTAGGAAGGTGTGAGTGCCCTGTTCCAGAATCTAGGTTATCTTTAACAAAACATTTACTGTCGAATTGAGTCCTGGCAGTGAAGAATTGAAAATTGAACCTTTTGAGGTTCACCTCTAAATTTAAGGCATCAGATTTTGATTGGCATGAATAATGCCCAAGTTCAATAGGAAAAGAAATACCACAACCCCTTTTTGATGGGAATTTCTTATCAACATGTGCCAATTGCCGACATACCTCCATCAGTACAAAATGATCAAATACATACCTAGGCAACTTCACAGGTTCACCATCAAATCCTCCAACTCTGATATAAGTGAACTCAGAAAATTGGATGAAGAAGCTACCGTAGATACTGATCAGTTGCATTGCTTCACCGGTCATTCTCTTACCCGGGTTGCCTGCTAGTTCATAGGTCATCTTTCCAGTGAAAACATCATTAATCCTTTTATAATTTTCATAACAATTTTTCCTTTGCAACTGTGAATAATATTTGTAAATCTTATTGTTCTCATCTAAAGGCTCATGAGGCAGGTCAAACCAATCTCTTGTGGATGCTAAACAGTAGAACAAGTATGAAGACATAAAGAAATCCCTGTTACCCAGACGATTACTTAAACTCTGATGTAGACAATCGGCCACTATCTCAGCCCAATCCAAATATTGTTCGCCTTGAAGGATGACTTGTATGAAAAAGTACATCCAATCCTCCCAGTAATAGGCATGCTGATTGCCTCTCAGTCTGTGCAACAACACCACAATATCCCTTACTTCCTGTATCAAATGATCTCTGGTAAGGGGCCTAGGCAGCCTTGAACCCCCCTTTTGAAATTTTAGTAGCCAGTTCCTTGCTATTACACTTTTGTAAGTTGGTCTCTTTTCTGAGAAATACCCATTGGAGGCAGTAATGTCAAGACTGGAATATGCCTCCTTAGGCGGTATCTTCATCACAGACATGAGGGTTTGTCTGTCAACATGGAATAACACATCCCCGTCTGCTTTTCTGACGCACCTGTGTTGGGGATCGTATCTGTTCATACACTCTTGAACCAACTCTGGGCAGAATATAGCTTGAGGAAAGGCTGTGGCTTCAACTAAACCACTATCCACAATTTTCTTCATTGTGGGGGTTTGAACAGGGTTTCTAGTTCTTCCTATGAATTCCTCTAAATCATATTGAACTAATGCAATATCCCCAAATTCTGAGTGAGAGTAAGTGAGACCAGGGCCATGTTCATCCCCCAAACATGTAGATTTCAAAGACATACTTAGACGATTATAATAAAAACACTTCAAATTTCAAAAATAATAGAAATTCCAGAGGCTCTTCTTTCCAGTATAAGAATTCAGAATAGAACAGGGAAAACAGAACTCACCTTCAGGATATTTGAATTCACTGCAAAAACTTGAATAACGAGCGCCTTACACTTCCAGCGCTATCCTTCTCCGCATTGCACAGTATATTTTCTTGCTAAAATTAGCTTGTTCTTGGTTAATAATGGCACTTACCAGAATGAATAATTATCTCTTGGAACAATACGTGCCAAAAATATTTGAAAAGACGTGAACTCTGATTTCTTCATTAATAACAAGTAATGTTCGTGCGCCATCATGAAGTACAATGATTATCCATAGTCTCCGCTAAATTAGAGCTCTCGGTTCCATGATGAGTTTCTGACAAATTTTCCTCCAACTTTCCTGCTAAGTTTGACTTAGAAAGCTGCGGGAGCAAATGGGACCAAAATTACCAAATCTTTGAACTTATTGAACCATTGAACCTTTAGGACATGGTTCAACGCGATGGTTCAATGTGATGGTTCAAACATGCCAACTGGACTTTATAGGTAGGCAAAAGATTGACTTACCGAAACAGGGACTTGACTCATGAACCGTTGAACTTGTGAAGACATGGTTCAATACGAAGGTTCAACGATGCCAGGGTTATGTAGACCAACAAAAAGTTACGCGGCTTCAGTAAAAGGTTTCCAATTATAAAACAGTGAACTATTGAACCTTGAACCATTGAACCCTGCGGCAGAGTACAAGTGGAAGGTTCAACGATATATTAGTAGACAAGGAAACTGTGTGACCCGACTCATAGGAAGACAATGAGTGCTGAACCTTAAGACCGTTGAACCATTGAACCTTAAACCCCGCTATAGAGTACACGCGGAAGGTTCAAGTTCAACCTGAAAGTACAAAGAAGCTTAAGACAAGCAAAAAGGCAGCTTGCTTTATATGATACTTCAGACATATTGAACCATTGAACTTTGAACTTTGAGAATGGTTCGGGTTCAAAGGTTCAAACCTTTTATACAAAGACGACACACAGGTAGAAATTAAAGGACTAAGAGTCGATTTACAAAGCAAAGGTATGACCAAAAATATAGTACGGTAAATCGACTCTTGTTTAAGAAATATTACCGATACATAAATAAACAAGGGTGACTCAAAAGGTAACATTAAGCATAGTGATATTACAGGTCTTAGGTTGTGTTACTAAAAATAGTTCTTTTTTGTTGTGAAAAGTCACTTTCCTTCATAAAGAGTTTATTTTCTAGCCTTCCTCAGAAATACTTTTGTGATATTTATGCCAAGATTAGATTGTGTGGGTCAGATTTCTGAATTCTATTGTGAACCAGATTGCAAATTTTTCCATCCTTATTAGGTGCATCACCAAATTTTTACAACTTTATTTCCTTATAGTTTCCTTCTTCCCCTTTTCCAAAGCAAAAGATCATAGATTCAAATAGAATATTCTAAGGGAAATAGCTCACAATCTAGAGGTTTAAACGCAGTATAGGTCACCCACAGCCTGAGTTTGTCCCCATGTTTCGAAGGATTGCAGAGTGTCACAACTTTGCATAAGGGTGCAATCCTCATCGACAACATTTTTTGGTACACCCAGTGGGACTTTGAATTGATTTTGAGTTCAAAAAGAACTTATTATTGCTGCTATTTGGTACGATCAACAGATTTTACAGTCTTTCAGAGGTTTATTTTTCAAGTACCTAGCAACTCTAACTTTTTGGTTTTGAATATATCAGATTTTGCAGCTTATGAGAGGGATTCACAAGATTAAGTGTAGTTTTTCCATATTTTGAATGAGTAAGCATGTCTACCTTTTGTGGAAACATGTCATATCATCCATCATATCATGAAAATGCTCCTAATCCATCATCTTATTAGCCATATCAGATCAGCCACACTGCTTGTTTTAGCCCAAATTCCATGGTTTTTCAAGGAAACTAGCATGCACAGTACTCTTACCTCCCACCCACCCCTGCTCAACCTTCATATCATAATGCATATGTCCAAAATCAGCCTCAAGAGGTATCTCTGATATCAAATCCACTTAAACACTATTACCCCAAATGGGTTGAAGATATAAAAAATTAGTTCAAGAACAACATGAATGACATGAAAGTTATGGTGCTAGAAATCAATAAGTAGATAGAAGAGATCAGGAGGCAGCAAGAGAATAACAGGCAGCAGGAGGAACTAGATTATCAAGCCTATCTTCATGAGCAGGAGTTGGAGGCACAAAGGATATAGTTTGATAAAGGTCTTAGGGGGGAGATAGCAGCAAAAGAGGAGCAGATGAAGTTTTTGCTTGCACAAATACAAAGGAAAGGAATCCAGACAGCTGCATTCATTCCGGAGGAGCCTGTTAAAAATGAGGTTAGTAGCTATCAAGTTTCAAGTTTCAGAAGTTGTGATTTTGATCAGGAACCCATTGGCATTCAAAATCAGTCTATTAGCCCTCAGTGTCAGTCACAACTAGTGCCTGAACCAAGTCACCAAGCTTTTGAACAACCATGGCAGCGTTCTTGGACCAAGCATCCTGATTAGAAAATGCCAAATCTTATTAAGGTTACCCCTTCCATACCAATCCAAAATCAGGAAGAGGAAAAATTAGTAGTATCTGAACCAATCAAAATTCCAAGTTGGTATAGTGAGCAAGAGCAAAGGTTTTAGAGCCCAAGCCAATCAAGATTCCAATTTTTAACCCAATAGCTGAAGATTATTGCAGTCCTTCTTGTGCCACTAAAATAGAAAAATCATATGTAGATCAAGATGTTTCTGCTATTTTTTCTTTGTTCCCAACTGGAAGTAAGCATAATGCATATGATGTAGACCAAGAGATCACTGCTGCTCCAAATCCTTTACATTTTGAATCATTTGAAAAATTCTCTAATGCTGTTCACAAGATAAATGGAAGTAGGATACAAAGATTGGAAGGGCAGAATCTTCAAGTGCAGAGACAAATTGCCCAAGTTCCAAGTGAGAATAAACTAGACAAAGAAGAGGATTCAGTCTTTTTATTTGATCAACTGTCTTCTTTTGTTGACCAAGATGAAAACATCATACAAGTACCAGCTGATTTAAGACAGCCACATAATATTGCAGAATATGATGTACTGCTGGTCCTTAAAGACAACATTGAGATTTCAGTTCAGCTAGAAGAGCAAAAGGACAGTTCCCAAGATAAATATGAAACTAAATCAAATGATGAGCATATAGTTTCAAAGCAGCCAAGTGAACTAATTGAAGAAATTCAATCTTTTCAAGATGTTTCTATTTCTGATTGTTAAGACCCCAATTGTTCAGCTTGTAGGGAGCTTGCCAATCTACTGGATTCTTGTAGTGATCGAAAGCTTAAGTCAAGAAATGATGAGCATATAGTTTCAGTGCAAGATTTTCAGTTAGAAGAGAATGTGTTTTCAAGTATTATAGAGGATTTTTATTCTAACATAGATAATAATCTGATGCCATGTGAGACAGCAGTATATGATCAACAAGATCAAATAAAAGAGGCAAGTATTCATTATTTTCATCCATCTAAGCTAACTCTTTCAAGTCAGATTGAAATTGCAAGTGATCATAGGACAACATATCTAAATCAGGACATCAGGAGCATTAGCCAAAGATACATCATTGCAAGAGGATGTCCCGTCAGATATATGGCTATCAAAGAGCTAGATAAGTAGAAACGGGTTGTTGTTGTACCCAAAGAGTAGTTTCCAGCCTTAGAATAGCAAAATGAGACTATCTATTCATCCCATAACAACAGTATCAATGATCAGGTTTGGGTAATCAGTGAGTTTTTTTTTCATTCTTCAGAATGTCTTGCAGCATTTTGTGAAATATATCCTTATGAATCATATTATGTTAGTAGCCAAAAGCTTTGCAGAACATCCTTTCTTAATCAAAAAGGGAAGTTATTTTAACTAAACAGTTAATGGATTTGTTTGACCAGCACTTTTGGCTGGTTAGAGTATGGTAGAGTAGAATTTCAGTTCAATATTTCATTTTCCAAGAAGTGCTTTTGCACATGTTAATAGCTTTGTTTTAAGCAAGTCAGTTTTAGTTTTAGTTTTAGTTTTGTTGTTGCTGTGGTTTTTTCAATCAGTTTTGAGTTGCAGAAGTTTTTTCAAAAGTTCAGGGCATAAGAAGACTCTATGCCCAATGGAATCACAAGGCTATTGGTTATAAGTTGTTTAGTAGGCAAACACCCCTGAAAGGTCGCCATAAATGTTACTAAATTTTGTTCACACTCAATTTAGTTAGACCTAAGTGCAGTTGTTCAGAAGGAATAAAAGAAAGCTTCAAAGTTATTGCACTCAGTGAATAGTTGATTTCTTGACAAAACAAGAGATAGATATTCAGTTGTCAGGATAACCCATCAGTCCAATCAGGACTAATGAATCATCATAACAAGTGAATCAGGATGTCAAGGAATCAATCATTCAAGAAATATAGTTGATCTAAGATAGTGTTATCTTTCAGGAGTTATAATACAGATTGATTATTCAGTTGATCATATTTGAAAGAAAGAAAGAAAGAAAGATATTTATTTAAATTGTCATTTCATGTCATATTTGGAACATACATTCAATATTTGTTACTTTATCCTATGCATTGATTGAAAAAGAAATATACATACATCAAATGCATAAGATAAATTAACTGATCGTGTTTTAAGAGAAGTATTCAAATGTGTCCCACACAAGCCGTGGGAGTAACTGAACTGAGCAATGCAGACATATGCAAGCTATACATCTGATGATAAAGGAAATGATGAACACATGATAAAATTAAATATCCATCATTGCCTGAGCAAGGAGGTTGTTGAGCTAGTTGACAGTTGATCTTCAGTCCTCATCTTTAGCTCCAATTGCATAAGTTGAACTTGCAAAAAATTGGGAAAAAAACTGTAAGAGCTCCAAATATTTAAAGTTATCATATGTTTTTATCAAACAAACATATCAACTTGCCACATCATGCATTTCATATAAAAGAGTCAAATCAGACATGTGCCATAAATCAGAACATCATGAAGATCAATCAACACCATCAGGTATGTTTTTATGCTAACTTGTTTGTTCACTGTGCAGGTATAGGACAAGTAATGTTGCTGATTTGAAGACATTTAAACATGTGAAGAAAATGTGGCTCTCACAAGGGTTGAGCCCAGCATGTTTTCTTTTCTATTCATTTGAAAAGGAATATCAGAATAAGACAGGATGCATCATTCAAAATTTTATCATGCATCATTAAAACAACTTGCAGACAAGTGTGTCATCATAATCATGAAAAGGAGTAGTTGCTCCTATAAACTATGTTCACATTGATTGTAGTTGATTAAAACAAATCAGATAAGTTCAGAGTACCTGAGTCAACTTGACAGAGTGCAGAAAATAGAAATGCAGCCATGAAAGGTACTTTTCTTGTTCATATCATCATTAAGATGCCTTATTACTATCATATTTCATGTCACAATTCATAAAATCAGACTTAAGGAATGATAGAAATATGGAGATAGGTTGGAGGGCAGAATCAAATAAATGTATCCTGGACTCTGACAATCATGAATGAAGGAGTTACATCATGTAAAATATCAAATGAATGCTACAGGTTCAGATTATATCAATTACAGGTGTATCATCATACATGACAAATGATAAGCATCTTACAGGTGGTAGACAAAAGAGATCAAACATCTGATACAGTACCATGATTAAGAAAAGAAAGAGATACATGCTACAGTAATACCTCTGACTAATACAAGTTAAGTATTCCTTGTTCATACATTATAGTTTCTGACTGGTACAATGAAGAGAAAAGAAAGAGATATATGATATGCAGACATACTATAGGAGGATCTAAGTGCTAGAAAGAGAAGTAAAAGATCATCATAATGAAGAGCATCTGATAGTTGACCTGTTTTTGGCCAAAGAAGAGTAAATGACAAACTAGATTCCATGCTCAGGAAAGTGAAATAGTCTAACAAGCTACAAGATCTTTTTAAATAAAAATAATACATAGTATGCTATAGAAAATAGCATTTATTATCGCTTAGAAATGTCCAGATACAATTGAAGAAGCTTGCAGAATTAAGGAGCAAATTTCCAAAAAAACAAAAAGTAATTTCTGTGTTTTAAAAATCTGAAACCCTAGTTTCAGTTTTGAAGAACAATGTCTTATTTCATGTACAAAAATGAAGGGAAGATGCATAGAAAAGAGAATAGATGCCATAACTATTATAATGGAGTTTTCATACAGAAGAAAATGCAAACCCTTGAAAAAAGATGAAACCCTAATGCCATTTTTATGCTTACAGTGAAAGAAACAAATACAGAAATGTTTTTTTGCCATGGCCGTGACAGAAAGAAGCTATATCAAAGATACCCATCATTCAAAAAGAAACCCTAACACATTGTTGCAGTTACAGAAAAAGCATGGTGCTACAGTGTGTGTTTGTCAAGGTCGTGCCAGAAAATGGCAATGATATACATTCTTGTAGAAACCCTTATCAAGCTTCGAAACCCTCTTTCATTTTGCAAATATAGTCAAAAGAGAAAGATATTAAGTATTTTCTGCCATAGTCGTGACACAAAATGCATTTCCTGTGCAAGATTAAGTGAAACCCTCATTTCAAAGTTAGGAAACTTTCAAGTTTTGCATTAGAGAACCAAAAAAATGCTACATAATGCATTCATTGGCACGGCCGTTGCAAAGGAGGAGACATTCTCTTTTAAAATAAAGTACCCATATCAATTTTTTACAAAGAAAGTTTGAATTTTTCAGCTCGAAATGATCAAAGTGTCTATAGCAGGAAATGAGAAGGCTCACCTTTAAAGTTGCATAAGAGAGGAAATAGCATGGCCCTTGCCTCCTTGTGAGGATTTTTGTCAAATTTTGCCATATTTGTAGAGTAAACACACAGAAGAAAGATAAAGAATGGTGTCAAAAGAATATAACAGAAGAAAGAGCATGTATGGCCACAACCATTCAAGGTCAAAGAGCTAAACTCAAAGATACCATACTCACCAGCCTCTATTGTCTTCTTCTCATTCAAGAAATGCAAAGAAATTGACCTCAGAGAGCCAAGGAGAAGCCGAGAGAACCATCAAACCCTAATTACCATGGAAGAGTTGTAGAGCGGCTGACAGGAGGAAGACAAAATGAAAATGATTCAAAGTTTAGGGTTTCTTCACTCTTTTGTTCAAAGCTTCTTTTCTTTCTTTTTGTTTTTGACTTAGCAAATAATTATCATTGCATTATCTAAAACCTGACGGGGTCAAAATCTCAAAAGATATGCTTCCTAATCATCACTTGAAGGGACCGACAAACATTGCCACTTATCATTTTTATTAAAGTCAAAAGGTGGTCGATGATTAAAAGGTAAGGCTTATGCCTATTACAAATTCAAATAAAGCCTTTTACCTTGGAGTCGACTATTATATAGTCGAGAGATGATTAAACTCTTTATGGTCAAAGGATTCTCAATGCCACAAATGCTTGAAGATTTCCTTTTTCTTGTAAATATATGTCTTATAAAAGATTCATTATAATGATATTTGTATCATGCAAAGTGACTGAATATGGTCAAAGGAGAATGCTTTTATGCCTTGAGACCTTAGTGAAAGACAAGATGTGTAAAGACAAAATGAGATTGCAAGGTGGCAGGACTTTACATTATGATTTTATCATTGCATGATAAAGATTCTTGGAGAAGGTATCATTGTTATTTGCATGAGGATACAAGTATGGCAAGGTGGCAAGGGTTTACTTAAGGTTGTGATTTCTGTATTGCATGAGGGAGATATATGGCAGTAAGGCCAAATTTTTGCATTGTAAATGGAGTAATAAGGCAGAGGGTTATTTATTTTCTCCTTGTTGCATGTGGGGTGATAAGGGTATATTTTTCACCTTTAATGCATATGTCATGCAACTAGGTGTTTTTTTTTCTCACAAGGAGATATAAGGGATTTTTATTTTCTGCTAAGTCCTATTTTTACTCAAATCATGCAAATTAGGCAAGTGTAATTGGAGAGATAAGGTAATTATATTTTCTCTTTCATCATGCATGATTATACAAATAATTCAATGTAAGAAAATAATAAAGTAATATTTTTCAAATTACCTTATTATTTTTCACAAGTTGTAAAATCATAAAATAATGCAAATTGTGACTAATAATAGAGTAATTACTCTAATTACTTTATTATTCACTCACATCAATTTTGCAAAAGCAAAATCATGCAAAATGATGAGTTGAGTTATCTAAGCCCATCTAGGGGCTTTTCTCATGACTTGAGGAGCAATTTGAGGGATCTTGGTCAACTTCTTGGTCAAACATATGGAGAGGACCAACTTGGAGCTATTTTTGCTCGATTTGTACAGTTTGAGCCCTTATTTTTAGGGATTTCTTGGTTTGCTCATGGATCACTTTTGAGGACTTATTTTTAGAGGCAATTAGCTATAATTTCATTTTGCATGCCTCTTGGAGAGAGCAAACTATATATTGTAAAGAAAAACTTAGTTTTTGTTAGTTCTTGCCTTTTTGCTCTTTGCACTTTTTGAGAGAAAGAGGTTTTGTAACTCATTATTTGATAGTTTTATAGAGATCACAACATATTACAGGTCTAATTTCTTCATTTTCATGCAATATTTCCTTTATTTTTTGGAATCAAGTATTTGCCTTTCCATTTGATGCTAATTGTATGAGGTGATTGGATGAAGTTTTACTGTGTTTAATTATCAAAACCTTTAAAATTATTGTCTCACTCTTACTTGAGGTGTTAAGCATAGTGATATTACAGGTCTTAGGTTGTGTTACTAAAAATAGTTCTTTTTTGTTCTGAAAAAGTCATTTTCCTTCATAAAGAGTTTATTTTCCAACCTTCCTCAGAAATACTTTTGTGATATTTATGCCAAGATTGGATTGTGTGGGTTGGATTTCTAAATTCTATTGTGAACCAGATTGCAATTTTTTCCATCCTTATTAGGTGCATCACCAAATTTTTATAGCTTTTTTTCCTTATAGTTTCCTTCTTCCCCTTTTCCAAAGCAAAAGATCATAGATTCAAATAGAATCTTTTAAGGGAACCAGCCCACAATCTGGAGGTTCAAACTCACTATAGGTCACCCACAGCCTGAGTTTGTCCTCATGTTTCGAAGGATTGCAGAGTGTCACAGCTTTGCATAAGGGTGCAATCCTCATCGACAACATAGCCAAGATAATATCCTTTCAAATTTTAGGGAGTACTATGTGGACGACAAACCATAATACTCATAGATAGTGGATCTACCCACAACTTCATTAATGAAGGTTTGGTAGTCAAGAGGGGACTTGAAGTTAAAAAAATTGAAGGATTTGACTTCATAGTAGCTGACAGATTCATTATCCCTTACAAAAAGAAAATTAGTCAACTCAACATACTCATAGGAGAACATAATATATGTGGTGATTTTTATGCTATGGGCTTAGGAGAAAATGACATAGTTTTGGGTGTACAATGGTTATACTCCCTTGGAGAAATTTTCCAAAACTATTAAACCTTGGAGATTAAATTTCAATCTGAAGGAAAGGAGGTGATACTTAAGGGGCTTTCAAATAAGCTACCCTATCTAATCACAACAAAAATGAATGGAAGTCTCATCCACAAAGGAAAAAATGCCCAAGCAACCAAGCGTTCACTCATATCCATGGCTAATCAAGATATTCATTATGTTCAAGATATTAAGGGTGAATATAGTGTGACTTTCAATGATTTGCCTCCAGGACTAACATAGGACATAAGTCCTTCGCACAAGTGGGAATCAAGTTTCCACCCTTGGATATAGGAAGAAGAAACAAAGACTATTTGTAAAAGTTTTTTAGCTCTTGTTTATATCAGAGTGGCACATCAGAAACGTCATGAAGCAAAACAAATAATTAAGGAGTTTGCAGAAGCTTTGTAGGAGATGGTTGATCAACAAGCAAAGAAACTTAAGGATGTCACATCACAGAAGGAAAATGAAGACATCCCATAGTCAAATACATTGGGTATATGGGCATACAAGCTCCCAAGGATGATTTGGGATCCTAGTATTATAGAGATATTTAGGCGGGAAGAGTTAGAGAGTTGAATTTGTATTGCTTGAGGATGAGCAATTTCGAGAAGGGTGACCTATCATGTCCCCTTTTTCAAATAATCAATTTAATAACTTAAGTTTTCCTAACAACCTTATTTTATAACATTGTGAAAAGGACAACTTATCTATTATTATTAAAAGAAGGGCCCAATGTAATGTTAAAAAGTGTTTTTGAAAGAGGATTTAGTGTCATATTAAAAAGTGTTGCTAGGAAAGAGGCTCTAATGGTGTTTCTAGATAGTTTTAGAAAGGAGGCAGAAAAAGGAATTAAAAATTAGAAAAATTGATTATAAAAGGAGGAGTTGGGCTAAGAAGAAATCATACATTGTCTTTATTATCAAAACCCTTTTCTCGAAGATTGAGCACTTGTGTTCATCTTTTCTGCCTCAGAATGAAAACTATTTTGGCATAGAATTTTGGAGGACAAAAACCCTCTAAGTTTCCTTCTGGGTTTGAGGATGAAAACCCTCTTGTCCATTCAAGTAATTTAATTTAGGGATTACTAATGTGCTAAAATTTTGCATTTTACTTCTAGTTTTAGGTTATTCATTGAAGAAATTGCAGATTTCTAAGTTGGTAGAAATGTCTAGATTTATGTGGTGAAGGAAATTAGTATTTTATTACCATTTCATATTAAAACAATAAATCTTATCACTGATTGTACATTTCTAGAGGAGTCATACAGTTTGAATATCCTACCATACAATTTATGGGAGGAATCACAGTCTATTGGAGGGCTTATTTCATGTCGTACCACCCTTAGTATAGGTTGTATGACCCATGTAGTGATTTAAAAAGAGTTATTTGGTTGTCGTACCATGTTAGACAAGTTGCACGGTTCTAAATGAGCATCCAAATAGCCTACAAGATTCAAAGGCCACTTTACAATTTGCAGATGAATTCATACCCCTTTGGTACTACTGTAGGCTATTAAACTTAGGTGATTTTCATTGTTTTGTGTTGTATCCTACCATACACCTTCCATTTTAGTCGTATATCTATTGGGTTTGTTGCATATTCCTTATCCTGGTATTTTAATTTGTTTTTAGATTTATCCATTGGCTACTATATTAGGTTTTGAATGTTATTTTTATTGGTTGAAATATATAAGGGTTTCTGTAATATGTACTGAAGGATTACAAAATGTAAAATAAAAAAAATAGTGTGTTTCCAACATCAATGAAATATTATTTTCCTATGTAATTCTATGTGGTTCTATGGTAGATTGATATAGAGATTGTGGTTATAATTGATAATGAAACCTGGAAGGTAGGTCGAACCTTAATTCTAGATTTTGTAATTGAATGCATAAATAGCTATGCAACTTGCTACTAGCAAGCATAAAAGTTTAGATATTAAGCATATTATAGTCAATATATGCTCTCACCCTACCCATTCTAGGATCTCGATGATCAAAAGGTGCTAGAGTTTATTATTGATATTAGTGCTAGCTATCTCATCGTATGTTGTCACCCTGCCCAATATAGGATCTCAGTGATCAAAAGGTGTTGAAATTATGCATTTAAATTGAAAACTTGTGAAGTGATCAAATATTCTAGTTGGGGACATCACAAGTCTTGTAGTCGTATCCATGGCTTTGTTGTGGTAGGGTTTGTAAACTCTGTCAAGGAAAGGTTACCCCCATCCCCTCCTTTATAAGGTGTGGAGAAATTAGGGAGGCCTTTTGCCCTTGTGCCTCTCTCTAAAACCTTTAGTAGCTAGTTTTCAACCCAACAAGCAACCCTCCACTCGAGCTTAGCCAAGTCTACTCCACACTCAATTTGAGGCCACTGCTTATGTGCCACCAAGGAGTAGCCACTAGTCCATCACCACACTAGCCACTTGTTTGTCATTGTTCCACCATTAGTCTACCATCGCAATGCCAATAGAGCACCATCTTAATTAGTGGCTTAATATGTTTTCCACCTAGGTGCTAGCTAGATGCTAATAGGGGTAGGGACCTTCCTCCATGTATATTTTGATTTGGATAGTTAACTTTGACATAGCTTTTCTTTCTCATCATTTGCTCTTATGTTGAGTAATTTTTTTTAAATGGTCTAGAATTTCATATACTTTGCAATGGTGCATATGGTTTTTTCAATTTAGATGTCTAGTTTTTATTAAAAAATAGTTTTCTCAGTGACTTTTTTGTACAATTCTCATTTTGATAACTTCAAAGGGCCATAACTTGCGCATACAAACTCCTTTTTGGGTTCTATTTTTTGAAAGTATGTATTTTCTACGTACTTTGAAATGGTTCCTTCCATTTCTTCTAATTCTTTAGTATAAATGTATTTTCATCATTTGGTCCTTTTTTGGACATTATAAGAATCCATTATAAGAAAATTTATATTTGTAAATGCACTAAAATAAAGTGTCACACCTTTTCTTTGTATTTTAATGATTTCACACTTCTTATTGTTCTATTATTGTACTTGAATTACTTTATAAAGTGTCATGGGAGTTTTTTGTGTGTGCTTTATTTTTTCCTTCACAATGTAATCTACATTCATGCATGCATGTCTTGTTGTTGCACACTCTTTTCTAGTTGTAGGCATATCTTGTAAATTCTAGTGTCACTTCTTCATCTTCTTGCACTACCTTGTTGTGACTCAATTCTTAGTGGAGTTGCCATACCTCTCTCTCATCAAAATTATGGGAAGATGATTTACTATTATACTTGAGCTAATGCTTCCTTGGTTTTTTTGTGGAGTAAGCTATACCTAGTCCTTATTCCTATATATTATTTAGATGTAGTGAGTAGTTACCCATGTATTCTGATGAGATGAAAAATGTGCCATATAGACAATCTTACATACCTATTTATGGAAGCCACCTTCAACCTTCTTCAGTTGATCAATGTTTATGAGACTATTAACACTTGCATTTTCCACTACTAGATTGTTGTCTTGTTCCATTAGATTAGTTTGAATTCATCATCTATACAATGTTTGGGTAGTGTTTTCATCACTCATGTAGATTTGTTGCTCTTTGCACCTAAGATTTGATATTAATTTTATTGGAAGTTCTTCAATTACAATAGTATAGCAGTTGTTCTTTGGCAGGTGTTTAAAGTTTCTTCATACTTCCTTTAACAGAGTTCTTTATATTCATGCTCATGTTCTTAATCTTTCAAGGACAATTATTTCTTATTTTGGGGAGTCTTTTCAATTCTTCCCATGTTCTCATTTTTAGAGGGGAGTTCTTTTCCAATGGCTTTTCTCCCTTTCTCTACTTATGGGGGAATCTTAAGTAAATGGGTACCTGAGCAAGCCTAGTTGTTCTAGCCCAGCCATTTTTTATTTCACTTAGTCCTAAGTTGTACTTATGGGGGGTGTTGGTGTAATATTGTGCCTATTAATAAGTTCACTTAAGATATTAGGAATATTTTATTATTCTCACCTAGGTAGCTAATAATGACATGTGTTTACCTTGACTTGAGGTATATAAGTGCCACCACTATTGCATCAATCCTTGATTGATAGTATTTATGTAATGCCCCTGCTTTTACAGTAGGACATTAATGGACAAAAATAGGACGAACACTTTTTTCACGATGTAATTATGAAATGTGCATGTCTTAATTACACAATCACGCACTAGGATCATTGCAGCATCCCATGACAACACTCTAGAACATGACATGAAACAACCACGATGACCACTCAGGGTCCAAAAACACCAACAAGACACAAGCGGAAGACTAACCAATCATGTGACAAGGCCATCATGATAACCCTACAAGAGAATGAAGATCATTCCATGACAAAGATCAAATGCCAATCCACAACCTCACACTCTCACAACCACATGGGATAGGATGATGGTGATTACCACTTCAAATCCATCCCATCACAACACAACACAACCTTAAAGAACAAGGAACAACCTAACTAAGAAGAGGATCCACTAGGGGAATCACATCTGTCTCTAAAGACAACGACATCTAACTAAAACTGCATGAGGCACATTGTCCAAGAAAAAGTGGTCATAACTCCTATGATAAATCTTGTCCAATCAAGATTAACATATGGGAAGACTTAGAGGACCAAGGGGAACATCTTTCGTATAGAAAGTTTCTCCAAAAAATGTTAGGAAGTGCCCATTGTTTGAAGGCTCAAGGACCACAATGTGGGATAGGACTACAATGCTTTTCTAAGACTCTAGTGCTTTTTTATAGCGTCCCCTCTATGCAATAGTGTCCTTCCTAGGCATTGGTGTCCTTCCTACGTATTGGAGTCATTTCTAGGCATTGTCATCCTAGAGTAGTTCCTGAACAAAAATTTCTCAAAGGCACTAACTCAAGAAAAACACACACCTCCACAACAATTCTTCAAACCCAAAAACCACTCAAAGACTCCTTGAAAACATCCAGAGGAAAAAAACAAGAGCCTAAAGGCCACACAATATCGACAACACATGTGCGTGTCGAAAGCACTCTCTAACAAGGATGGTGATCGACAAGCAAGCCAAGTGCAAGTACCAAGGCACAAGAGAGAAGGTGAAGACCAAGGACACACCTCTCTCAACAAAGAAAGAACAACCAAACAAGCCAAGCCAACATTGACATATGGCCAACATGCCAAGCCATGTTGACAATCGACCGACAAGCTAAAGGGAGGATTGACCACGATATCTCACAAGGAGAAAACATCCATAAGGATCCTAATCACAAAGCATCTACTTCTGACCATAATCAACATGCTATCTAATCTCAAAACATGATATCCATTCCTATAGGGAAATATAAACATTTTGCAATTCACTAACATACATGACAAATATGACAAAAGCCAAATAGAATGCCACGCTCATTCGACACCACCATCAAAATGGGCCAAATACAATCATGGGAATATCAAATAATATGGGCACAATACAACCCGATCAGTAAATATGTCATAGAATAAACATATAATATAAAATAGAGGACTCCAACATCCTCACTTAACCATATCCATCATATGAGATAATTCTACAACATGATAAATTCCATCCAAATCAAGGTTCATTTTCCAACCAAACAATATCATAAAATAATAACATTATGGAGGCTACTTCCCAAACATGGAAGAATCACACTCCAATAAGGAATTAACATAAGAATAACTATACATCCATAATAAATCACCTCCAAGGTGCTACAATAGGCATAAAGTATAACATGCTCAAAATTCTAAGAATGAACAAGGGAACCATCCATCTCTTGAAAGATCTTCTTGAGGACCCATGGGGAATGTTACCCACCTTCCTACCATATTTCCATCGTCGAGCGTAATAGATGTCTATGCCACTCTAGGCAACCTCGGGCCATGGAGAAGAAGATCATGGATACACTGAGATCAGGGTCACACTCACTCAAGTACAAGAGTCTCAAACACCATCACTCACACAAAAGTCACAAGATGGGATCACGGACATAAAGTACAACATGGTTTGTCTCAACACAAGATCGAATACTCATGATCTAATCAATAAGGACTAGGGCCCAAGGGAGAGTAGCAAGACATTGGGGTGGACTTCCCCTTGGTTCACCAAAACCAAGATAGAAGTAAAATAGACCACAAAGCCTCAAGTAAGCATTCACCCTATGGATGCTTCTCAACAAGGTAGTGTGGCACTTCTTCAGCACACAACACTCACCTAAGCTTTATTTTTTATAAGTTACTTAACACAAGTTATTAGATTCAAGATTTATTAACTCGCATTATTCAATGTAGAAAGAGACACTTCTTCAATGCTCTCCTTGCCTCCAACCTCGCCTAGCAAGTTGGGTGTTTTGACACTCTTATTACTCATTTTAAGCAAGTGGCACTTCTTCAGTGCACTCCTTGCCTCCAAATCTTGTCCCATGAGTTTGAGGTTTGGAACTCTTAATTATTCATTTTAAGAAAATGACACTTCTTCAACATACACCTTGCCTCCAACCTCACCTAGCTTGTTGGGTAATTGGCCACTCCAAGCCTCCTACAAATATCCCATATCTTACACAATTCATGGGTCAACCTTCTTCAAGGCACTCGCGAATAGGAAAAGAGTAGTTTTCCTAGAAAACATGCTTCCAATGCACATACAAAATTAAATCCATGGGATAATCCATCATTCCACATAACATGCACTATTCAAAATTTCCAAAAATTCAATAAAATAAAATAAAATAAAATATTTTCATAAATCTCTAAGGTCCGCCATTAACGGATCTTGGATCATCCTTCCCAAAATTTATCCCAATTTTTTTTTTTTAAAATGAAGAAATTCAAAAATCTAAATATACCCTCTTGTTGCAAAATATCCCAACAACATACTTTTCACATCACATAATTTTTTTGAGAAGACCTAATAAGGTAAAACATAGAAATTCACCTATTTGTAACGATTTACAAAAAATGTGAATATGCCCTCTTATGCCAATTATACCCAACAACACACTTTTCAACTCCATTTGCCTTTTCGAAAATATTTGACATAACTCTGGTAGGAAAATCAATTTTGAAAAATAAAATTCTACAACTTTAAAATTCAAAAATCAAATTCAAATTTAAACATGATACAAATTACCTCTATGAATTCAGTTGCCTTTCCCAATCCAAGCAAGTTCAGGCAATCTCCAAGCAAGCCAAAAACCAATTCTTTTCAAAGGAGGGTTTGGAAAAAGAGTTTTCTACTTCTATTTTTCTCTCTAAACTCAAACAATGCATAATCAATCCAATAAAAAAGCCCCTTTTCCTTATAAGCCACTAATTAGGATTAGGCTAAAACCTTTTCATAACTTTCCCAAAGCTAATTCACTTAAAACAATAATCCAAAAATTAGATATTTTCAATAATAGAAACTAAATCTATTTCAAGCACCAACCAACTAAAATAAATGCCTTTGCAATAAATTACTTTGTCAACCAAATAAATCATTTAAATGCTTTTCCTCTACACTAAGAATAAATAGCATAAAATCAATGATTTCCAAGCCACTAATAATCATTTCGTACATACCAAGCACATGCACAATCATACAAGCGATAAATTAAACACACCCAAGAAGACATTTCATAAGTCTATCACGAGGGGATCCATAGTTACAATCGATTTGGATGAGATTTTCATAGGTTTTGACATCAAGGAGACAACTAAGATGAGGTGACAAGTGATATCCATGTTGAAATTCTCCACATACCAATCATTGGTCAATATTCTATAATTTCCTACACACTCAATGAAACGTTACATGCATCTGTCCAATACGTAACAATAGCTGAAGAAAATGATAAAATTACACAAATAAATATTAACCATCTAGTATGCTCATTTCAATTAAATCATGTATTCTAGCAATAGATCAAAGTGTAATTAATCATTTAAAATAATAATATTGAAGGAAATCAGATCTACCCACCCAACATATTATTTAAATGAAAATAATGAAACTGAATTCCAATAATAAACAGACACACATAAGTCTCATAGATCTAAATATACACATCCAGAATCTAGATCGAACATTAGTATCAACTAATGATCACCAATCTACAATATAAAATATTACAACAAAAGTATCATATAACATCGATATGCCAAACAGATGAAGAGAAAGGCACAAATGCCTATGGGCATTACATCCTCCACCACTAGGGATAGGCTTACTCTTGGAAGCCTACAACAAAATAAGGACTAGCACCCACAACCATGTAGCCTTCTCACAAAAAGAAGAACACTGTAGATCTACTCCACTAGACCTTTACAAGGTCCATGCCTTGACATAGAATGCCCTTTAAACTACGAAGGGAAGAAAACAAGGATGGCCACCCAAATCTAGCTATAGAATCTACAATTGAATCCTCAAGGTTAGCTTGATGATCAACCACAATAAACACTCGATGTGATCTCCCCACATTAGCTACTGTCAACTTCGATGCAACAACACCCTGTCCACCAACTGACACTACACCCTTGGGACAGTCCCTCACAAAATGGCCCAATGTACCACACTCAAAGACAGCTCCCCTTGGACGGGATTGTGTGGGCTGAGGCCTCCTCAATTGTTGAAAACTTAAGAATCCAGAACTAGCCTAACTCCCACCAAACTACTACTTAGGTGGTGAAATAATCCCACCCTAAGAATACTCCCACCGCTCACTGCGATGCTCCCTACATTGAGTCTGCCTAGACCCCTACCTAGACTACTATTGAGTAGAAGGGGGAAAGCATGATGTCCATGCACCACTCTTAGTTGGGGGATTAGAATCCTAAACCCTCGAGTCTCACTGAGAAGGAGCACAAGTCTACACTCCTACCTTCTCTCCAAAACCCTTCACCAAATTTTCTTCAATCAATCTGGCCTTCTCCACAATAGCATCCAAAGTCTTCAGATTAAGCACCTGAACACCACCACTGATGTGTGCATTCAAGCCTTATAACAAAACGCTACACAAGCAAGTCCTCATCCTCCACTAAGTTGGCATATTGTTTCAGTTTAAAGAACCAATTCTCATATCAGTCCATAATCATACCCAACTACCAAATCTCATGGAACTCATCTGCATGATGCTTCCTAAAATGATTAGAAAGGTAACATGAATGAAGCCTCTATAGAAAGGTCTCCCATGAGACTGTCACAATATCAAGGTGGTGCCTTTGCTCCTCTTGGTGCCACCAAGTGGAAGAAAAACCACACAAATGCATGATAGCACACCTAGCCTTAGTATTACTACCATAGGAAAGCATCATGAAACACCTATCCAGGGCCAAGATCTAGTTCTTAGCATCATATCCCTTTGTCAAACCCTCAAAGGTGGGTGAATTATCTCACAACAAATCTCTCATGTGAGTGTAATATAGAAAAAGAGGGAGTTGAGTTGATTAGAGTGATAATCTAGATCCTCCTTTCACTACATACATTCAAGGACATTGAACCGAGCCAAGTCGCAACTTCTGCAAGAGGACTCAGTTGTCAGGTTCTGGTGTCACTTGGGATGATAAGGAAATTTGGAATTTATTAATTAATTTGTTTACCTTAGCCCGATTAAGCCCAAAACCCTAATTATGCAAAATTTGTAAACAAACAGACGAATCTCAACAAATGCTCGCATAAGACACTAAATGTAGATCAGATACATACTAGATTTTGGGTTTCAGAAGGCAGAAACTTCGAGGTCAAAAGAGCAGGTGCTCAAGCCCAAGGTGTTTCTTTTTCTAAGGGCTTCTGGATATTTTCTACTACAAACAGTGCAACCACTTCAGAGATTCCTGACACTGCAAAACTAGAGGTCAAAAGAGTAGGTACCCTTGACCTTTTAAGGATATTCTCTACCTTTTCCTTTAGATCTGGATTCCTTCTGCTCTACTCTGATCCTCTACAACTTCACTCCACAAGATCTTGCACCTGTCACTTGTAATCACAAGAGAGGTGTTGGGGGTTGTGGTGTTTAGGATCTTGCCTCGGTCAAGCCTCAGAATGGCATTCAAGCCTTTCAACACCATTGTTAGATAGAGAGTTCATGTCCTTGGTGGACAGAGGAAAAAGCAATGATAAAGTAGATAGATTGAATCACAAAATAGATATCACCTTGGAGGTGTAGCTCTCAAGGAGATGAAGACCTTTCACACCATGAGAAGATGAAGTCAAATCTACAAAAACAAGCACAACACAATTCTACTCTGCAACAATGAATGCCTTGAATTCTCTATGGTCATAAGTTTGCCTTAAGCTCCAAATCATCTTCTAGTTTTCAAATGAAGTCCTAAATATGTTTATATATGTATTCCCTCTAAACATTCGTAATTTAAATTAACAAGGCCAACCCAAAAACCTTTTTAACGATCATAAGCCGACATATGAATTTGGGACCCCGACAAAATAGGGCTGGACTAGGGCATGGGTACCCAAGCCCAGGGGCCTATTTTGGGTCTAGATTATGCTTAAGGTTCACCCCTAGGTCCCATTTGACATGGGTTTTAGAGGATTTTGCTCTGAGATTCATTTTGAACATGCATGATTAAGTCTAAGGGACCTGGGAGCTAAACTTAGGAGGTAAAAGTCCTAGGGGGACATTTTACGACATAACATTTAGCCCCCACTTTAATGTATGTATGATATTACGACCCATAAATGCATTAAAGTACAATAAAAAACACATCAAACACACCAGGCACTTAAAGCTAAGGCATACACCAAGATTGAGGAACTATTTCTAGCCCCCAGTCTCAAGTAAACATTAGAAAACACATGGTAGACATGCAAGACACAATGAAGATAGTAAGAAGCATGTAAGACATGGAGAAGACAATATTCAAGACATGCAAAACATGATGAATACATGAGAATAGTCACGCAAAACATGATGAATACATGATATAGCATTTTCATAACATTTTCATATATATGCATGGAAATAAAATTGCAACACACAACCCCAAAATGTAGGGAGGACTCATCGCCACACCCTTTACACTACACTGAGGGGCAAAACATGCCATACAAAACCCAAGTGTAGGGGGGACTCATCACCACACCCTTTACACTACACAAGGGGGAAAACACACCATACAAAACCCAAGTGTAGGGGGGACTCATCGCCACACCCTTTACACTACAAAAGGGGAAAACACACGTAAGACACATGAAAGACATAAGCACCATATAGCATGTCATAGACATATTATACGACTAAAACATGGCAAACAAGTAGATGGTAGGAGCTTATTGCTAAGTCCCACCATCTCAAACATGCCACAAGCACACCTGAAAGTTGGGCTTATGCCAGAACAACCTCCAAAAACACATTTAAGGGAGGATAGCTCAAGATCCAACCCCACCTCCCGATGAGGACTTTGTATAAAAGGATGTGCATTAGCTCAAGAGATATACCATTCCGCCTTGTGATGAGGGATTTTTTATAAAAGGATATGCTATCCCGCCTCATGGAGAGGGCTTTTTTATAAAAGGATACACACTATCTTAAGAGATACATTATCACACCTCGCAGAGAGGGATTTTTTATTGCAATTGATATAAGGATGTGCACTCACGGTGGAGGTACAACATCCTGCCTCGCAGAGAGGGCTCACAAACACGCTTTGTTAGTACTAAAATCATCAGACAAATATCATTATATATGCCCCCACCTTAAGGTGATTGATGTTGTGTATCGATATCAAGCACGTTAAGGAAGAGAGAAAAAACACAAGGAAACAAGAGCTCTCACAAGGCCCATGCCCCCAAGGTGACATGTGCCTACGATCTTCAAATGTTCCCACAAACACATTGATAAGATATGCTAAGATAATCAACAAGATGGTTAGAAAATCTTACTCTAAGATAACAACCATATCACAACATGAAATCTATGCATGAATGAGATTACATAAAAAGAAACCAAGGCTACACATATGGGTTCGAATCTGAGTATAGTCGTTGGGCTTATACTGCAGGTACCTCAGAACCGAGTGTAACAAGGTGAGATACAAGACAATCAAAGTGCATGGAGTAGATGTATTCCAATGGTTTGTTAGAAAAGATAAGACAACATCAAATATCACATAGAGTGATTCTACTAGCCAAGTGTCAGATATATGTGTTGCAAGTATGTGCTAACTGGTGTTGTCATTGATGTCAACATGTTTTGTGTTGTCATTAGTGCCAACTATATCTTCTGATATTATTGTTTGTTGATTGATTGAGTTGTCATGTTGAGAACACTGTCTGAGTATTTCGCTCCGCATTTTCTCTATATTGAAGACCAGAGTATGCGATTTGGATATGATTTAAAGAAGTGTTTGAAGATGCTAAATCTAGAATTTGGTGGTCTGGATAGTCGAGCAGAAAAAGTTCTATTCACCAGTTTGAAGACTGTGCCTAGCAATGTTTGTAGAGTGACAGGGAGATAGTATTTTGCTCCGCATTTCTCCGCAGGTTGGATTTTGGTCTTGTGGTTTTGGACTTAAGATTATAAGCCGGTCCTTAGCTATCTTCATTCCAAAGGATTTGTGATTTGGTTCTCTGAAAAGCAAGTTATTGATTAGCAGAGTTTAATAGTATCTGTTGAGAAGTAGTATGTGATGTATCTTCAAGTAATATCTATTGTCTTCAAGTGAGATCTGTTGCGGTTGGATTTGTTGGCTCCCAAGTGATTCTATGTTGTTTGTGGATGTCTCCAAAATGTACTAAAAGCGTGTGCTTGATCTGCAAGCTACAATGAAGTTTTGGGAAGAATGTATCTAAGTGTTCTTGATGTATGCACTTGTTCTGGCTGACCTGGTTATTTACACTTGTTGCGGAGGTGATTCATGATTGCAGAAGTGTTTCCAAGCATGTGAAGATGTATTTGGGTCTGCGATTTCATCTTTCATTCTTTTGGTTCACAAGTTTATTTAGGTCCAGTCCTAATTTGATTTATGTATGTATGCCGACCTTGGAGATAGTTCCAATGGTTGTTGAATGTAATGCCGACCTTGGAGATAGTTCCAATGGTTGTTGAATGTAATGCCGACCTTGATGTACATTCCAAGGTTGATGATAGGTATAAATGTATGTAATAAATCTGAGTGAATGAGTAAGTGCGAAGATACGAAGATAAAGTGTGATGTGTAAAAGTAGAGCAAAGTAGACATATACTGTGCCTCAATGGAATTGAACTCAGGCATGGTGTAGATGCTACTATATCAGTTCTTCCTAGCAGTGAGCCAACCCTCGGTAGTGAGCCACCCCTTGGTAGTGAGCCTTTCATTTGGGCAGTGAGCCTCTTTTGTTATTTGGTATTGTTACTACATTATATTGTGAGCTAACACTCACCGTAGTTTTTCCCTATTTAGGAGTTTCCACATAAAAATATGGTGTTCATGTGTGTATGATGTTGATGTGTTTATGTTTTGATTCTGCCATTCATGTTTAATCTTCACAACAGAATAAGGAGTTAAAGTAAGTAAATGTGAAAGTGATCTTGTTTAAAGAAGTTAAAAGTTTTGATACAACTTATTCACCCCCCTCTCAGTTGTCTTGTGTCTTTAAACAATTGGTATCAGAGCGAGGTTCCTTGGAAGAAATCCTAACATCTTAAGGTAGATTCAGGATGGCACACAAGAAAGACATTCCTCAGTTTGATGGATCTAACTATGCTTACTGGAAGGTATGAATGCAAAGTTATCTTATTTCTATTAGTTATAATGTCTACACAATGGTTAAAGATAAATACATTGTATCTAAAAATGGTCCAAAGATTGATGAAGAGATTAAGGATTATGAGACTAATCACAAAGCTAAAAATGCTCTTTTAAATGCCTTGTGTAACACTGAAATGGCGAAAGTTGTGGATCTGGAAACTACTCATGAGATCTAGGACAAATTGAAAAACATCTATGAAGGTGATGCATCTGTCAAGAAGGATAAGTTACAAAACTTAAAGACCACATTTGAAACCATGTGAATGTCTAAAGATGAGAACATAACAAATTACATACAGAAGATTGATGAAGTTGTCAGTAGCATCAAGGGTCTTGGTGGAAAGTTAGAGGATGAGGATGTTGTAGATAAGATACTCAGAACTCTTCCAAAATCTTATAGTCACAAGGTATCTGCCATTGAAGAATTGTTTGATATGGGCAAGCTTTCAAAAGATTAATTGCTTGGAAAACTGGCTACTTTTGAGATGAGAGTTTGGTACTACTGATGGCCCTGTGAAAACTGAGACTGCTTTCAAGGCCAAGGAAGAAAAGACTGCTAGATTAGATAAATATGCCTTAGATTTAGATGAAGAAAATTTTGAAGAACTTGAGGCACAAGCAGAATGAAAAGAGCCAGTAGAGGAAAATTCAAAGGTAAGTTACCTTTCAAATCTTTCAATTCTGGTAAAATTGGTCACTGAGCTTCAAGATGTCCTGACAGAGCTCTGAAGTTCAAAAGCAATGAAGATAAAGGAAAGATGGTAAGAAAGAGTTACTATGTTAGAGATGATGATGGGGTAACTGATGACGAACTTGATTCTGATGATGGTAATAGTAGTGAATGTTTATTGCACTTAGAGAAGAACTTGTTTCTGCTAATCTTGCAAGCTATGTGAAGGAAGGAAGTCCAGGAGAGTTATCTACATTTCATGTTGAAAAGGAAGATGAATGGATCATTGATAGTGGATGTTCAAATCACATGATAGGAGACAAGAGTAAGTTTGACAAGTTTGAAAAGTATGATGGAGGTTGGTGATGATGCAACTGGTAAGATTTGTGGAAAAGGATCAATTACTTTTGATGGCAAGAATTATACAGATGATGTTCTTTATGTCAAGGGCTTAAAGAATAATCTTCTAAGTATTGGACAGATGTGTGACAAAGGGTATAATCTGGTATTCAAGGATAATGGATGTGAGATAAGGAAAAGCTCTGGAACTTTAATTGTTGTTGGTAAGAAGACTCGTGGTAATGTCTATCATTTGAAGGGTACTAAAAATTGTTGTTTGTTGACTAAGACAGATGAAAGTTGGCTATGGCATAGGAGATTGTGTCACATTAACTTTAATAATAAGAGATCTGCCCAAGATTATGAAGCCTGCCAATGTTATATGCAAAGAATGTCAGTTTGGGAAGATGACTGTAAAGACTACCTTCAAGAGTAAAGAACAATCCTCTACCGGTTTGTTGGAGTTGGTACATATAGACCTGTGTGGTCCTACAAGAACAACAAGTCTGTAAGGTGAAAGGTATTTCATGCTTCTTATTGATGATTTTTTGAGAATGACTTGGGTTACTTTCCTTAGAGAAAAAGGAGAAGAACTAGATAAATTCAAGGCATTCAAAGCCTTGGTTGAAAATGAATTAGATTTGAGAATCAAGTGCTTAAGGTTTGACAGAGGTGGTGAGTTTATTTCAAGTGAGTTCAATGTTTTTTGTGAAGAACATGGAATAAGGAGACATTTGTCTGCCCCCTAGACTCCACAAAAAAATGGAGTGGTTGAAATAAAGAATAGAACTGTTCAAGAAGCTTCCAAAACAATGATCAAGGAAGCAGACCTACCGGAAGTATACTAGAAAGAAGCAATTCACATTGTTGTCTACATTCAAAATAGAGTGCAAATTAGAATAGAAACAAAGACACCTTATGAGTTATGGTATGGTAGAACTCTTATTGTCAAATACTTCAAGGTTTTGGGAAGCAAATGCTACATCAGAAGAGATGAAGAATTAGGAAAGATTGATACTAGATGTGATGAAGGCATATTCCTTAGGTATTCTACTAAGAGCAAGGCTTACCAATGCTATAACAAAAGGCTGAGAAAGATCATTGAAAGTGCAAATGTGAAGGTAGATGAAGATATTCAACCAGATGGATATGAGTCAAATGGATTTGCCGATACAAAAAGGTTGAAAGAGGCAAAGAAAAGGAAGTTCAGGCTGAAGTGTAAGCTGCTCCAGAAGAAGAAGAAATTCAAGTTGAAGCTCCAATAAGAATTCCTAAAACTCCCAGGTATGTGCAAAGAGATCATTTTGAAGATTAGATTATTGGTGACAAAAGGAAAGGTGTGATGACAAGAAGCATGCCTACAAAAGAAAAAGTAAATCTCTGTCTATTTTCAAAGGTGGAACCTAAAACAGTAAATGAAGCACGCAATGATGAACATTGGGTCAAGGCAATGAAAGAAGAATTAATGTAGATTGAGAAGAACAAGACTCAGGAACTTGTCCCTAGACTTGCAAACAAGAATGTGATTGGAACAAAGTGGGTTTTCTAGAACAAACTGAATGAAGTTGGAGAAGTTGTAAGAAACAAGGCAAGACTTGTGTGTAAGGGCTACTCACAAGTGGAAGGAATTGACTATGAAGAAACCTATGCTTTGGTGGCAAGAATGGAAGCTATCAAACTGTTTTTGGCATTTGCAACACACAAAAATTTCAAGGTATATCAGATGGATGTAAAATATAACTTTTTGGATGGTGAGCTAGAAGAAGATGTCTACATAGAGTAACTAGATGGGTTCCAGTTATTAGACAAACTAGACATGGTATGCAAGTTGAAGAAGGCCTTATATGGATTGAAGCAAGCTCCCAAAGCTTGGTATGCAAGACTAGATAAGTATCTATTACAACAGGGTTTCAGTAAAGGGTCTGTAGATAGCAATTTATACATCAAGGCAAGCAAAGATCAAATCTTGATTATTGAAGTGTATGTGGATGATATCATATTTGGTGGAAATGAAGAGATGTGCAAGAATTTTGCAAATGAAATGCAAAAGGAATTTGAGATGTCTATGTGTGGTGAGATGAACTTCTTTCTTGAACTACAAATCAATTAGACTGATAAAGGTATTTTTATTTCTCAATCAAAGTATGTCAGGGAATTGTTAAAGAAATTTGGAATGGAGGACTCTAAACCAGTATGCACTCCTATGGTTACTGGCTGTAAATTAAGCAGAATGATGAATCTCCTAAGGCTGATCAAAGCAAGTACATATCAATGATTGGAGGACTGCTTTACCTGACTGCTACCAAACCAGATATCATGCATGCAATCTGTCTTGTAGCCAGATTTCAATCAGATCCTAGAGAATCACATGTGATGGCAATAAAGAGGATATTCAAGTATTTGAAGGGCACTCTTGATCATGGCTTGTGGTATCTTAAGAACAATTATTTCTCTTTAAGTGTCTATACAAATGCAGATTAGGATGGATGTGCTGATGATAGGAAAAGCACAAGTGGAGGTGCATTCTTCCTTGGAGATAGGGTAGTGTCTTAAAATAGCAAGAAACAAGAATCAGCCTCCTTGTCTACTGCAGAGGCAAAATATATTGCTACAGTGTCATGTTGTACTCAGGTGTTATGGATGAAGCAGACCTTGAAGGATATCAAAGTTGAGTATGATGAGCCAATTCCTATTCTTTGTGATAACACAAGTGCCATAAATATTTCAAAGAATCTAGTGATGCATTCAAAGACAAAGCACATTTCAATTAACTATCACTTTTTGAGAGAGAAAGTTGCAGAGAATGAGGTGAAGCTTGAGTATGTGCCTACAAAAAGATCAAGTTGCTGATATATTTATTGTCCCTCCTTCCTTGAACTAGATGCATAAGAAGATGCATTAGTCCAGTGTGCCCCAAAGTACATTTCTCCTTTTGGACTGATGTTGGAGGCTACCTCTCAGGGGAAGCAGGTAATGGTTTGAGATGATTGTTGTATTCAGGGGGAGTAAAGAATGATTTCAGACTAATCAGAGCAGTAGTGTGCAAGTATGTGCAGTAGAAGAGATGTGATGCTCTTTGTCATTGATGTCAAAGGGGGAGAGAGATCATGTGAAAAACTCAGGGGGAGAAAGAGTTTAGATGTGTAAAAAGAAAGGGGGAGTTTTGATGTCGAGTTGTATCTTGATGGTGGAACAGGTTGTTTAGTTTTTCACATCATATGTTGCCATCAATGACAAAAGGAGAGATTGTTTCAAGTATGTGCTAATTGGTGTTATCATTGATGTCAACATGTTTGTGTTGTCATTAGTGCCAACTGTATCTTTTGATATTGTTGTTTGTTGGTTGATTAAGTTGTCATGTTGAGAACACTGTCTAAGTATTTTGCTCTGCATTTTCTCTATATTGAAGAATAGAGTATGAGATTTGGATATGATTTAAAGAAGTGTTTGAAGATGCTAAATCTAGAATTTTGTGGTCCGGATCGCTGAGTAGAAAAAGTTCTATTCACCAGTTTGAAGATTGTGTCTGGCAATGTTTGCAGAGTGATAGGGAGATAGTATTTTGCTCCACATTTCTCTGTAGGTTGGATTTTGGTCTTGTAGTTTTGGACTTAAGCTTATAAGGTCCTTAGCTATCTTCATTCCAAAGGATTTGTGATTTGGTGCTCCGGAAAGCAAGTTATTGATTAGCAGAGTTTAACAGTGTCTGTTGAGAAGCAGTATGTGATGTATCTTCAAGTAATATCTGTTGTCTTCAAGTGAGATCTGTTGCAGTTGGATTTGTCAACTCCCAAGTGATTCTATGTTGTTCATGGATGTCTCTAGAATGTACTGAAGGTGTGTTCTTGATACAGGCTATAATGAAGTTTTGGGAAGGATGTATCTAAGTGTTCATGATGTATGCACTTGTTCTAGCCGACCTGGTTATTTACACTTGTTGCAGGGGTGATTCATGATTGCAGAAGTGTGTCCATGCATGTGAAGATGTATTTGGGTCTGAGCTAAGTTGTGAAGTGTTCATATTTCATTCTTTTGGTTCACAAGTTTGTTTTGGTCCAGTCCTAATTTGATTTATGTATGTATGCCAACCTTGGAGATAGTTCTAATGGGTGTTGAATGTAATGCCGACCTTAATGTATATTCCAAGGTTGATGATAGGTATAAATCTATGTAATAAATTCATGAGTGAATGAGTAAGTACGAAGATGCGAAGATAAAGTGTGAGTTGTAAAAGTAGAGCAGAGCAGAGATATATTGTGCCTCAATGGAACTGAACTCAAGCATGGTGTAGATGCTACTATATCAGTTCATCCTGGCAGTGAGCCAACCCCTGGTAGTGAGCCAACCCTCGGCAATGAGCCAACCCTTGGCAGTGAGTTTCTTTTGTTATTCGGTATTGTTACTACATTATATTGTGAGCTAACACTCGTCATGGTTTTTCCCTATTTAGGGTTTTCCACGTAAAAATTTGGTGTTCATGTGTGTATGATGTTAATGTGTTTATGTTTTGATTTTTCCATTCATGTTTAATCTTCACAACAGAATGAGTTAAAGTAAGTAAATGTGAAAGTGATCTTGTTTAAAAAAATTAAAAGTTTTGATACAACTGATTCACCCCCCTCTCAGTTGTCTTGTGCCTTTCAACAATATGAATCAACCCCATCTTCATGTATGGACTAGGTCCATTTTTGCTTTCTTGCTGAAGGGACATGCGGTCTGTATAAGTTAGTTGTTTGTTTTTCGTCATCTGCCGACTACGTAGAATCACTAGAAGAAGGTAAACAATAAAATGAGAGAGGAGAACAAGTTCTTTAGGAACACCACATAGGAGGATGCCCCCAGGTCATCAACCGCAATGCTATGCCCCTAAGGCACGACACACAACAATAACATAGAGGAGAGGCAAGATAGAAGAATGATGAAACAAATAGAATAATGGTCACAACAGAGGCAGTCTCCTGGTATCCTTGACCTTACAAGAGTATCAAGGGTCATCCAAGGGGACCTAAACAACACATAACACATCACATGGGAACATAACACAAGAGGGGAGGCCACATAAATGAGAAAACTATGCTACGACAAAGGTAGTCACCAGGGTTAGAAATATTTACCTAGTGCACAACCGAACTAGTGATTGTTGTAGAGAAAATCATCCTCTTCCCAATCTAGAATGTCAGAGAGAGGTACATAAGGTACGATTGCCCAACTTTTGTCATTGTCCTTAAACTCTTCTTCTTTAAGCTCTTCTTTGTTTGGTTCAATGTTAGGTGGTGGAATGTTTTCTTGTTGAGGTGTATTTTGTTGAGCGAAAGCTTGTCTTCTCTTCCTCCGTTCTCTTGCTTGCCTATTCCTTTTTGTTTTATTAGTGATGTTGTCAAGAGAATTGTCATGATTTTCTCTAGTTTTCGACATTTCAGAGGAGGAAATCGGTACAAATTTGATTTTCTTTGATGAAGTGCTTTGTTCTCCATGAGTACCTCCCCATCCTTGCAAGGATGGTAGAGGAGGAACCTCGGCATAGAGTCCCTTACCTTTCAATCTAGGAGGTTCTTCTAATGCGGGTTGTTCTTTGCTAGTTGTTTGTTCAATAGAAGGTTCGGCCACTCTAGATAGTACTTTTGCTTTGTATCATCCATATCCCAAGAAAAGTTGATCTCTTCATGGCTTAGGTTCCACAGTAGGTCATGGCCAAAAGTAATCAAGAGTGAAGTTCTTTTGAGTAACCATGGGTTGCCATGTATTACGAGGAATAGTGTGCACTTGTCCATGTAAAGGAAATTTTATACATTTGTGAATTGTTGAGGGGACAACTTTCATAGCTTTTAGCCATGGATGGCCTAATTTTATGTGGAAGAGGTCAGCTGTAGGGATGACATCAAATAATTATTCCACGGCTTTCTCATTTATACTGTAACCAACAAATATATCTTCCCATAGGTTGGAATGAAAGCTCCAATATGTGTCTTTATTATCATGTCTGTGGGTTCATAAAAATCTTGTATCAAATCATGTGAATAAAGGAACTCTTATGTTGCCACATTTGTCATACAATTAGGATTGATAAGTGTTCCATGCACATGAGTCTCCATTACTTTCACAGTGATGTAAAGAGGTCCTTCAATGTTTCCAATTGTTCTATCATGAGGTGTGAATACTATTTTAGGTTCAGGGATCTTTCTTTTCATATAAGGTCTAGGAGGGAACCTAGCATTGTTGTTGCAATGAGAAGCCATGTATGTGAGACAATTTCACCCTTTAAGCACTTGTTTGAGGGAAACGGGTACTAAAAGACACACAGGGTCCATAGCAAACAAAGTGGGTAGAATGAAATAATGCAACACAACAAGGCAATATGAGTGATCTGTAAGCTTGTTTGAAGAAAGTGTACTTAACCCTTAGTGTTGAAATACACAATGTGTATTTTAGCAAAGATGTCAATTTTCAAGCAAGAGTGTGAAGTGAAACAAAATTTTCAAATGGGCAATAAATGTATACTTTAAAATGAATGCAAGATCTGAAATGAGTGATATTTATGACAAATTCAATGAAACAAAGCAAGACTATGCTTGTTTATGCACCTAAAATGCTCATTTGTTCCACTTTTTTCAATGCAAGAGTGCTAAAAATGTAAATGTGAATGCAATAACACACAATGATGAAATACTACTATCAAAATCAGATTGAAATGAGTAGTAAAATCTAAAATAATATTTTAGCTACAAACCCTAGTTTTTGGAATTACTAGGTTATATGCAAAATGCCCAATTTCAAGCAAACCCTAGCAAATAAAGCATGTAAATGCAATGTAAATGATTGTAGAATGATGTATGAATGTAAATATGATTTATAACACTTAGCAAGATGCAATGTTTAGCAAAACACGGGTTCACCAAAATGTAATGTAGAAAAAGAGGGAGTTGAGTTGATTAGGGTGATAATCTAGATCCTCCTTTCACTAAATACATTCAAGGACATTGAACCGAGCCAAGTCACAACTTTTGCAAGAGGACTCAACTATCATGTTCTAGTGTCACTTGGAATGATAAGGAAATTTGAAATTTATTGATTAATTTGTTTACCTTAGCCCGATTAAGCCCAAAACCCTAATTATGCAAAATTGTAAACAAACAGATGAATCTCAACAAATGCTCGCATTGAAGGACACTAAATGCAAATCAGATACATACTAGATTTTAGGTTTTGAAAGGCAAAAACTTTGGGGTCAAAAGAGCGGGTGCCCAAGCCCAAGGTGCTACTTTTTCTGAAGGCTTCTAGATATTTTCTGCTACATACCGCAACCACTTCAAAGATTCCTAACACTACAAAACTAGAGGTCAAAAGAGTGGGTGCCCTTGACCTTTTAGGGATATTCTCTACCTTTTCCTTCAAATCTAGATTCCTTCTACTCTACTCTAATCCTTTGCAACTCCACTCCACAAGATCCTGCACCTGTCACCTGCAATCACAAGAGAGGGGTTGGGGTTTGTGGTGTTTAGGAGCTTACCCCGGTCAAGCCCCAAAATGGTATTCAAGCCTTCCAACACTGTTGTTAGATAGAGAGTGCATGTCCTTGGTGGACAGAGGCAAAAGCAATGATAAAGTAGATAGAATGAATCACAAAATAGATATCACCTCGGAGGTGTAGCTCTCAAGGAGATGAAGACCTTTCACACCATGAGAAGATGAAGCCAAATCTGCAACAACACAATTCTACTCTAAAACAATGAATGCCTTGAATGCTCTATGATAATAAGTTTGCCTTAAGCTCCAAATCATCTTCTAGTTTTCAAATGAAGTCCTAAATATGTTTATATATGCATTCCCGCTAAACATTTGTAATTCAAATTAACAAGGTCGACCCAAAAACTTTTTTAACTGTCATAAGCTGACATATGAATTTGGGACCCCGACAAAATAGGGCTGGTCTAGGGCGCAGGTGCCCAAGCCCAAGGACCTATTTTGGGTTTGGATTATGCTCAAGGTTCACCCCTAGGTCCCATTTGACATGGGTTTCGGGGGATTTTGCTCCAGGATTCATTTTGAAAATGCATGATTAAGTCTAAGGGACCCGATAGCTAAACTTAGGAGGTAAAAGTCCTAGGGGGACATTTTACGACATAACAGTGAGTTTCTAACACATTGCTCTCATCCACCAACTGCTTAGCCTCCTAATGAGGCCTTTCCTTCTTGGGTTGATCCCTCTCTCTAAATTGAGATGGACTCTTGGAACAGTCTCTCTCAAAAATGAATCTCTGGACATGCCCTTGAGATGGCTGATAAATCTCTACTCATGCTTCTGCCTGCCTAGGGGGAAGCTTGGTCAGAACCTCTTGCAACAACCTTTCTATCTCTGGGAGTCCAAACTCTTCATTAGGCTATGCTCACCTCACAGAAGGAGAGTGATCACTCTGGATCTCTGGAGATTCCTGATTAGGGTTATTCAAACCACCCTGATGAATGTGGTAGTTCCTAGGAGGCATCCTCCTATACACACAAACCACACAAGTTAGCACAACATCATAAGAAATACATCATAGCATAAGCACAAATAAATTCCAAACACACCACACATGCAAAACACCATGAACCACAAACAACCCAGAGCTCCCAATGTTGAAAATTGGGATCTGATACCAAATGTAATGACCCATCTTTTACACCAGAATATTAATGAAAAAAATAGGATGAACAAAATTTTCATGATGTAATTGTAACATGTGCATGTCCCAATTACATAATCACGCACTAGGATCATCATAGATTCCCATGACAACACTCTAGAACATGATGCGAAACAACCACAACAACCACTCAAGGTCCAAACACACCAACAAGACATAATTAGAAGACTAACCAATCATATGACAAAGCCACCATGATAACCCTACGATAGAATGGAGCTCACTCCACAATGAAGATAGAATGCCAATCCACAACCTCGCACTCTCGCAACCACATGGGATAGGATGAGGGTGATAACCACTTTAAATCCATCCCATCATGACACAACACAACCATATATCACAAGGAACAACCTAACCAAGAAGAGGATCCACTAGGGGAATCACAACCTCCACCAAAGACAATGACATCTAGCCGACACTACGTGACGCATGCTTCCCAAGACAAAAGTGGTCATAAATCCCATAATACATATTTTCTATTTAAGATGAACACATGGGAAGACTCAGAGGACCAATGGGAACATCTTTCATATAGAAAGTTTCTCCAAAAAACGTCAGGAAGTGCCCACTATTCGAAGGCTCAAGGACCACAACGTGGGATAGGACTACAACACTTTTCTGGTACTCTAGCACCAAAGTGGGGCTCTATAATTTTGATCTAGTGTCCCCTCTAGGCACCAGTGTCCTTCTTGGGTACTGGTGTCCTTCCTAGGCACTGAAGTCCTTCCTAGGCGCTAGAGTCCTTTCTAGGCACTATCGTTCTAAAACAGTACTCGAATGAAAATTTCCAAAGGCACTAACTTAGGAAAACCACACATGCCTCCACAAGGATTCTACAAACCCCAAAACCACTCAAAGACTCCTTGTAAACATCTAGAGGACAAACCAAAAGCCTAAAGGCCACATAAGATCGACAACACATGTGCTTGTCAAAAGCACTCTCCAACAAGGATGGAGATTGACAAGCAAGCCAAGTGCAAGCACCAAACACAAGAGAGAAGGTGAAGACCTTGAGGACACACCTCTCTCAACAACGAAAGAACAACTAAACAAGCCAAACCAACATTGACATATGGGGGTAAGTGCATGGAAATGGGGGACCAAAAGGGGGTCAAAAGTGGCCACTTTTTTCTGAAATTAAAAAAAAAATTGATCTTGCATGAAAAATTGAAGATAGCCATGCTCAAAATTAGAAGATGTGATAATAAAATTTTTGTAGTTCTCCGAGTCTAGTTTCAAAACTACTATTTTTTTCTAAAAATGGTGGGGATTAAGAGGTTCAAAGAGGGGGAGTACACAAAGTGCTCCTATTTTTGTCAAAAAAATATAACATAGTGTCTGGTGTGCTCCCCCTAAAATGTCAACTTTTTTAAGTATTAGACAAATCACAATTATGAAAAATTAGCTAACACCATGTAGTTTATGCCTGTTTTTTCTGTTAATTTTTTTTATGAATATATGATTTTTTTATGAATTTTCAAAGTGGACACATCCTAAAACATGAAAATTTGAGCGTGCTCCCCCCTAATGTTTTTGAAAACTAATCAAAAATCATTTTTTTCAATGTGTATAGAATTGAGTCTAGAATCTAAAAATGTAATTTGTTTCAAATTTTGATAAACGTGTAAAAAATGACACCAGAAATACTAGACATAGGTTTTCTAAAAAAAAGAACACGTTAACAAAAGAACTTGAAGATGGAAACCTTAATGTTACCAGATTTTTGAAAAAAATACATGGTTAGAAAGCTAAAAAAACTTGAAGTCGTCCTAGCACTTTTTCGTGTTGACATTGAAAAACGTGTAAACCATAGGGAGAACACGCACGGTATTTGGTCGAATTTTCTAACTTTTGTTAAAAATACGTCCTTGGCATCCAAAAGGTACCTCCAACCCTTTGGGTTGGATGCTCAAGGAAATCCCAACCCTTAGGGTTGGGATTTCCCAAAGTAGGAAAAAACACACTCACATTATAACACAAGTGCGTTATGGCTCAGTAACTACCAAGCCATAACGCAAGCACGTTATAACATGCTCATATTTTAAATTAGTTAAAATAGGAATCCTTGAACTTCCTTCACTATAGGAAGAGACCAGGGGTATATACATAAAATAAACATTAAGTATAAGTTGGTATTTACCTTTTATCATTTACTTTTCTTATACTTTAAGTCATATCTTATGTATATACTGGCACAATGTTTGAGAGTAGTTTTAGATCCATAGGAATTAAATTGCAGATTCTAGAATTTGGAGGATCCCTCAGATTTTAGACTTAGTCAAATTTTTAGGGTTTCAAGGTTTTAGATTAGCCAAATTCAGGGGTTCAGTAACATGCATCAGGGTAAAGGCACAAGGACCCCTTAGGTCTCTCTATCTCTCCCTCTATAACTTTATATATCTATCATATATATATATTCCATCTCTCTCTCTCTCTCTCTCTCTATATATATATATATATATATATATATATATATATATATATTCCATGTCTCTAACTCTATCTCTCCATCTATCCCTCTATCTCTCCCCCCCTCTCTCTCTCCCCCCCCTCTCCCTCTCCCTCTCCCTCTCCCTCTCCCTCTTCCTCTCTATCTCTCTGTCTCCCTCTCTATCTCTCTATCTCTCTCCCTCTCCCCTACCTCTTTCTATCTCCCTCTCTCTAACTCTATATCTTTCCCTCTCTCTAATGCTATCTCTCTATCTCATTCTATCTCTATCCCCTTGTCTCTATATCTCTCTTTCCCTCTCCCTCTTTCTCTATCTCTCCATCTCTATATCTCTATCCTCTCTATATCTATCTCTATCTCTACCCCCCTCTCTCTCTCTATCCTCTCTCTATATCTATATCTATCTCTACCCTCTCTCTCTATATCTTCTCTCTTGCCCCATCTCTATCTCCTTATCTCTCCCTCTTTTTTTCCCTCTCTCTCTCTAAAGCTTTGAGATAGAGATAGAGATAGAATGAGGGGGAAAGAGATAGAGAGGGAGGGAGAAATATAAAGATAGAGTTAGAGATAGATAGGGAGAGATAGAGATAGAGATAGAGAGGGGGAGAGATAGAGAGGGAGAGGAAGAGATATAGAGACAAGGGGATAGAGATGGAAAGAGATAGAGAGAGGGGGACATAGAGATAGAGAGATAGCATTAGAGAGAGGGGGGGGTACATACAAAGATAGAGAGAGGGAGAGGGAGAGGGGGAGAGATAGAAAGAGATAGAGAGAGATAGAGAGAGGGAGAGGGAGAGGGAGAGGGAGAGGGAGAGAGGAGGGAGAAATAGAAGGAGATAGCTCGGGAGAGATGGAAAAAATAGAAAGTGGGGCAGAGAGAGACATAAGGGGTCCCTATGCCTTTACCCTGATGCATGTTGTTGAACCCTTGAATTTGGCTAAGTCTAAAACCCTGAAACCCTAAAAATTTGACTAAGTCTAAAATTTGAGGGATCCTCCAAATTCTAGAATCTATAATTTAATTCATATGGATCTAAAACCACTCTCAAACATCCTACCAGTATATACATAAAATATAACTTAAAGTATAAGAAAGACCTTATATGATAAAAGGTAAATACCAACTTATACTTAAATGTTTATTTTATGTATATACCCCTGGTCTCTTCCTAGAGTGAAGGAAGTTCAAGGATTCCCATTTTAACTAATTTAAAATGTGAGCGCATTATAACACAATCGCGTTATGTCTTGGTAGTTACTAAGCCTAGGCTCAATAACTATCGATCCATAACATGAGCACGTTATGACTTGTTTGGACCAAAAAGTAGTTTTGGCCACTTTTTGGTTCCCCATCTTTTTGCACATGCCCATGGCCAACACGCCAAGCCATGTCGACAATTGACTGACAAGCCAAATGAAGGATCGACTGTGATACCTCTCAAGGATGAAACATCCACAAGGATTCAAATCACAAAGCATCTACTTCTAATCATAATCAACATTCTATCTTATCTCAAAGCATGATATCCATTCCTATAGAGAAATGTAAGCATTTTCCAATTCACTAACATACATGCCAAATATGAGAAAACCCAAATGGAATGCCATGCTCGTTTGACACCAACATCAAAATGGGCCAAATAAAATCATAGGAATCTCAACCATAATGTGGGCACAATACAACCCAATCAATAAATATGGCATAGAATAAACATATAATATAAAATATAGGACTTCAACATCCTCATTTAACCATATCCATCATATGAGATAATGCTACAACATGATAAATTCCATCCAAATCAAGGTCTGTTTTACAACCAAATGATATCATAAAATAATAACATGATGGACGATAACTCCCAAACATGGAAGAATTGTACTCCAATAAATAATTAACATAAGAATAACTATACATCCATAATAAATCACCTCCAAGGTGCTACAATAGGCACGAAGTACAACATGCTCAAAATGCCAAGAATGAACAAGGGAACCATCCATCTCCTGAAAGATCTTCTCGAGGAACAATGGGGAATGTTACCCACCTCCCTACCATATTTCCATTGTCGAGTGCAATAGATGTCTATACCACTCTAGGCAACCCCTGAGCTACAGATAAGATCATGGATACACTGAGATCAAGGTCATGCTCACTCAATTACCAGTCTCAAACACTATCATTCACACAAGAGTCATAAGATGGAATCACACACACAAAGTACAACATGGTTTGTCTCAACACAAGATTGAATACTCACGACCCAATTAATAAGGACCATGGGAGAGTAGCAAGACACTAGGGTGGACTTCCCCTTGGTTCTCCAAAACCAAGCTAGAAGTAAAATAGACCATAAGGCCTCAAGTAAGCATTTACCTTATGGATTCTTCTCAACAAGGTAGTGTGACACTTCTTCAACTCACAACACTCACCCAAGCTTTTTTTTTTATAAGTTACTTAACACACGTTATTAGATTCAAGATGTATTAACTCACATTATTCAATGTACCAAGAGGCACTTCTTCAATGCTCTCCTTGCCTCTAACCTCACTTAACAAGTTGGGTGTTTTGACACTCTTATTACTCATTTTAAGAAAGTGGCACTTCTTCAGCGCACTACTTGCCTCCAAATCTCATCCCACGAGTTTAGGGTTTGGAACTCTTAATTATTCATTTTAAGCAAGTGGCACTTCTTCAGCACACACCTTGCCTCCAACCTCACCCAAAAAGTTGGGTAATTGGCCACCCCAAGCCTATGAATATCCCCTATCCTACAATTTAGGGGTCAACCTTCTTCAATGCACCAGAGAATAGGAAAAGAGCAATTTTCCTAGAAAATGTGCTTCCCAATGCACATACAAAATTAAATCATGGGATAATCCATCATTCCACATAACATGCACTATTTAGAATTTCTAAAAATTCAATAAAATAAAACATTTTCACAAATGTCTAGGGTCCACCATTGACGGATCTTGGAGTATCCTTCCCAAAATTCATCCCCAAATTTCACTTTTTTGAAAAATGAAGAAATTCAAAAATCTGAAAGTGCCCTCTTGTCCCAAAATAGCCCAACAACATACTTTTCACATCACATAAATTTTTCAACAAGACCTGATAGGGTAAAACAAAGAAAAATTCACCTATTTTTAATGATTTACGAAAAATACAAAAACTAAAAATGTGAATATACCCTCTTATGCCAATTCTACCCAACAACACACTTTTCAACTCCATTTGTATTTTTGAAAAAAATTGACGTAACTCTAGTAGGAAAATCAATTTTGAAAAATAAAATTTGACAATTTTAAATGTCAAATAAAAAAGTAAAATTCAAATTTAAACATGACACAGATTGCCTTTCCGAAATGCTTTCCTTTCAATCAACAACGCAATCCAAGCAAGTTTAGGCAATCTCCAAGCAAGCCAAAAATCAATTCTTTTCAAAGAGGGTTTGAAAAAAGAGTTTTCTACTTCTATTTTAATCTCCAAATTCAAACAATGAATGAAACCAATAACAAAGCCCTTTTTCCTTATAAGCCACTAATTAGGATTAGGCTAATATGTTTTCATAACTTTCCCAAAGCTAATTCACTTAAAACAATATCTTTTACCACTTGGATTGATTCTTTCCATATCTTTTGGAATGATTAATTACTAATATAGAAATCTTGGAGAGTATTGGTGTATCCAAGATATCAAGATGTTGAACATTCAATTAGAATGAGATTTATAGAAATTAATACGTTTGATTCCATTACCACTTAGATTGATTCCTTCCATATGTTTTGGAAGGATTAAGACTAATGTAGAAATCCTGGAGAGTATTGATGTATCCAATATATCAAGACGTTAAACATTCAATTAAAATGAGACCTTCAAGCTCATGATTGAAATTTCATAAGCTAGCTTGTTGAGAAAGATACAGCCTGAGTTGGCCTGTTGGTGAAAAACTTGCCCTCTTGAAAGAGAGGTCACAAGTTCAAATCCTACAGGGGGTAGAGTATGTATGCCTCATATTTGAAGCACAGTTAGGTGCCTCCTGCAGTCTAGAGTATGAGGTAGTCCCATATGTTATAAGCCACCTGTAGAGCCAAAAACAGGCTGCCCGACATCGTAGACTATAAAAGGATCCATTTCCATTTCCAATATTACTTCAATCATAGAACCAATCAGTTGGGCTTAACCAGCACACTCTAAGCGCTGACTGGTGACGTAGCAAGCAACGTGGGCCCTTCTAAGTTCCGTTTGGTTCCCCTCTCTATTCCCATTTTCCATCGTCCTTCGATAGTCATAGTTACGGTTTGGTAAAGTTCAATTTTTTTTAAAACTATTTCCCGCCAGTCTTGAAACTGTCTCCCACCCAATCGATTAAATGCCTCCAAAATGTGGAAGCATAAAAAATGCACATGAACTGTTTGACCGGATGGCGATGTGGTCTTCTCGACTGCTATGATTGTAGGATATGCACAAAACGGGTTTGTTGAAAAGGCTTTAGAAACTTTCAAGCAAATGCAATTAGCAGGTGTAAAGCCAGATTCTGCAACCTTTGCCAGCATCCTCCCTGCCTCTACCAAAATGGGAGATTTGGAACAGGATATGAAGATCTGCCACAGGATAAAGGCTAGAGGAATATTGTCAGGTGTTGTAGTTGTAGCTGCCCTAGGAGACATGTATGCAAAAAGTAGGAGCATAGACAAGGCACCTGAACTATTTGACAGAATACCTCAAGAGATATCATCTCATGGAATGCCATGATTGCAGGATATGAAAAATGTGTAAGCATAGGTAAGGCGCGTGAGTTGTTTGATAGAATGCCTGATATCATCTCATGGAATGCCTCGATTGCAGGATATTCACAAAATGGATTTGTTGGAAAGGCTTTAGAAACTTTCAAGCAAATGCAATTGACAGGCGTAAAGCCAGACTCTACAACCTTTGCCAGCATCCTCCCAGCCTGTGCCAAATGGGAGCTTTGGAACAGGATATGGACATCCATCAAAGCATAAAGGATAGAGGAATTTTTTCAGATGTTGTAATTGCAACTACTCTGGTAGACATGTATGCAAAAAGTAGAAGCATAGATAAGGCACATGAACTATTTGACAAAATGCCTCAAAGAAATGCGGTCTCATGGAATGCCATGATTGCAGGAATATGCACAAAATGGATTTTGCAAGGATGTTTTCAAAATCTTTGAATTAATAAAGCATTTTGGAATATATCATGACATTATAAGCTTTGCTTGTGTTCTATGTATGCGTCCATGCAAGTTTAGTGGATGAGGGTTGTACATACTTCAATCACACAAGTAACCCTTATTGTATTACACCTACAATTAATCATTATGTGTGCATGGTTGACCTTCTTGCCCATGTTGGCTATTGATGCAGAGTGGCACAAGGGAAGGTATCAACATAAGATAAGTTTGGTTTGTTCTCCTTAGCCCACTCACCCACTTCACTCCTTCAATCCAACACAATCAAAGGCACATTCAAGGCATATGAAGGATTTGATGTCCAGACTATTGTCCAACCCCTAAGGCTTCTCCAACACCTTAAGACAGGTCAACAAACACCTCCTATGCAGTTGGTTTGATTCCCAACTTCCCAAAACTCTCCAACCTATACTTTGACTAGTAAGGCTACTAGCCCTCCAAACTAGGTTTTCTCAACAAAACTTGACAAAATCCCAAATGACTAGGCAAACAAATGATGGTTTTAGATACCCTCTATGGAACCCTATCAAACTCCCAAGTCTCTTGTTCCAACTCTACTCCAGCAATTTAGAACACTCATTTGGTCTTCTAGGCCTAATTGATCAATTTAGGCTAGGTTACAAAGCAAGTGCTCAAAATTGGGTGCATAGGTCAGGGGCAGGAACTTGGAATGATTCTACCATCCCCAAACAACACAAATCCAACATTCATTTGCTCACTCTATCAGACTTTTGTCATTTACATCACCAAATTGCATAATTTCAGTCAAATACATAGAGATATTTGACCTAGGGCATCACCTTAAAAATAGAAGACTGCATTTCCCAACAAAAAGATTTTGGAATCAAGTAGTATACACCCCTAGCCTACATTTCACCGAGTGGCATGAAATTTCATCGGTGGGAATGCATTCTAGGGCCAAATTTGTGGGACAGCCCTAGAAAACAGGGTTTCTAGACCGGTCCAGATTAAAAATGCAATAACTTTTCACTACGACCACTTCAAAACCTCAAACCAGTTGCATTCAAACCTTGACTCAGTCTAGTTTCAGAAAAAGTACATTTTCTCACTTGGAAAATCTGTGCAGGCCGTACACAGCAAGAAAAATAGGGAAAAATAGTTAGTTTTCTTGATTTTTGTGCCCAAATTTCGTACAAAAACTTTCTCCTCCGTACTGGAGCAAGATGTCCTCCATATCAACCTATCCAGGTTGGTATACAATTTCTACAAATAGTTTTAATAACCAAAATGAAGTTGCAACCGGTTAATGTGTCATTGACACCATTGACAACACTTGACACTATGGCATTTTTGGCCTTAACACAAAGAAACCGATTGGTTTAACTTGTTGAATGGATCTCAAATGACCAAAATACTCCCTAAAACATGACAAAACACAAAAACAATCAAAAAAACTCAAAAACCAATCCTTAGACCTTCTAGACCTGATTGGCACGACAAGGGTCCAAGTGGACTAAGCATGATTGAGGTTTATATGGTCACCTCAATCATCTTGACCACACATAAAGGGACCATAAAATCATGGCTAAAGCCTTATTACAAACAAAACCACAACTTTCAAAAAAAAATGCAAACAAAGTGACTTTAGGAACCAAGGTGCTCCTAGGTGCCCTGCACCAGCTATCTTGAGGAATCCCTAAACTTTATCATTAAGATGCCAATTAAACCTATGGTGGTTGTGTGGATGTGTTTTCTTGGTGCCTACAAATCACATATGAGCATAGGCTTAGGAGTATCTACATCAACACTGCTTTTTGATTTGGATCCTAATGAGATGAGGGTTTCAAGGTGGCTAGGAGAGAGCTAAATAGAGCATTTCATAAGTGTTTGGAGTGACAATAGGACTTAAAACAAGAGGCAGTCAAAAGGATGAGGGAAATTTTAGAGAAACACAATGGGAGACATCATAGGTTTGAAATGAATATTATAATTACATTCATAATATGGTCAAATTGACTACTCTATTCATTTGCGGCAAACCTAACAAACGGCAGTAAAGTTAAATTTCATTTGGTAAGATAGGAATTGAATAATTTTGCATTAGTCACACACCTAGCAAATGCTAGTGAAGACTAAATTCCATATGCCACATCTAATGCATTTTCACAATCTTTAATCACAACTACATTTAGAATCTTGAATTCTTATACTTGATTCATGTCAAAAGTTTATAATGGGGAATTCATTTCAAAATGTCCAAAGACTTATGACTCATGGCTAACAATTTTTTTTAGTTGATTTAAAAATGAAATGTTATCATAAGCATACATGTTTGTATAGAATCAAGACAAGAAAAATAGTTTTTTGGAAAGAATCTAGAATGATGAACTTTAAATCTTCATCTCATGCAAATGCATTTGACAACTTTATGGTTATAAGAGAACACATATATTTCTAAGTTATTATAAGTCTTTATAATGAGTGTTTTTAATATTTGCAATAGAGGAAGGGAATTTGTTATAAAGTACCTTCTATTCTTATAAAAACTAAATCACTTTGTAACTATCATTAATAGTATCACACTTGAGGTCCCAAGGTACATCTAAAATTATAAATGAATATTTTTGTTTATGCATTATAATAGTAGGAAACATTTGAATTGAAGCAACTCCATTGTTATTAAAAATAAAAATAATTCTAAAATAATCCCATAGATTGCATTTGTCCTCAATAAATAAAAGGTGCTACATTCTTCCTCCTACCACTTGGTACCACCACATCTATTTGATTTGATTTATTCAGAGTCCCTAGTGCTAGATATGTTCTTGACAATTTATTTAGATGGCTTCTTCCTTAGAATTTACTAGTTTCCATTCCACTTTTAGGTTCCCTTTTTGCTCAGTCCAATGTTATCCAACTATAAAATTTGTTAGTTTCCTTGGAAACATTCGATCTCTTATTGCATGTCGAATGATGAGTATTTCTTTTGCAATCGATTTTAGTATTTCATTTTCCATTTTTTTGGTCTCTCTCCACCTGCCACCCTTGCTCTTTTCCCTCCATCTCAGAGCTTAGCAACTCATCTATGAGTTGCTCTTTTCCTTCTTTTATCATCTTCTCTCTTTGTCTTCCTCATGGTTGAAGTTAAACTTGTGAAACCCCTATGATAACAATTCTTCCCTGTTAATACACAACAAAAGACTAACTTGTAAACTTTATCTTTCTTACTACTTGCATAAATAGAGTAGTTGAATGATCAATCCCTAATCAATCTCAAAATTAAACTAAAAATTATATCCTTAATGACCCATTAGGCCCTTAGTTTTAAACCATGTTTTGATACCATATATGATAGCCCAATGGACTTGGGAAAAATTAGACGATTTTTTTAAAATGAACTTCTTAAGATTTTACCCACATGACATAAAAGAATGTAGTCCTACAACATCAATAAATCCCTAGGAAAAGTCACCCAGAAAATCTTCTAGATAGACATAGTTGGCTTCTTGGGTTTGATAATAACATTGAGCTTAGGCATTCGTGTCTAGGCCTTAAAAAGTCCTTATTTTATCTTAACATAGGGTGACAATTGAGAGACAGGCCTTAAGACAAGATTTAGTTTGAGTTGAACCATCAAATTTCAACACTTGGTATGGGACACATGGCCAACTCCAATTGGTACATTCTCACGTTCATGAAATCCCAAGCATCTTTGATATACTGTAATTATGCTTATGGATGTGAAAGCATTTTATACAACTTGGTTTTTAAACTCATGTGTCTAGGTCTAAAAATTTAATGGCCTTAGATTTGCGAGCTCAGTGGATGCGAGAGTCATATTAAAGATAACATAATTGTAAGTCAATTATGGAATCCTAAGGTTGTATTCTAAAGTTGTCCAAAGAGGACATGTGTTTTCTTAGGGTTAACTTTGATACAAAGACATGGCATGCACCCAATTGTTAGGTTTCTTGACTCTCAATGTCTTAGGCACAAACATATTATCAATTCTTATTTATTTGGGAGCTTGGTTTTGGAACTCAAAGAATTTATCTCTAGAGTTCCATAGACCTAAGTCACCTATTAAATTTGACTATTTTATGCACTCAAGTTTGAAGTTACTAATGATTAGCTTCCAACCCTCATCTATCTATGAAAACATGTATGTGAAGATTCAAACTGCCAAATCAGTGGATATAGATTCAATTGGGTCATCAATGATTAGAAAATCCACTAGTGCTTTCCATAAATGCGGGAACTTTATAGATTCTGGCATGCTCAGGGTCTTTGTTCTAAAAGTATTATGACATTATGCATAGTAGCATACCATGGGCACAAGCATCCTTATAAATTTTAAATTATTAGAGCTCTCAATTCTCAATCTCAACATGTCATTATATTTAAAATTTCCTACAAATGGGGGTATTTATAAATTTGATTTTATTTGAGATCCCATGTTTGGATTTGACACAACTTTATTCTTGAAGCTTGAAGTTGATGTCACACTCCTTGTAATTTTAACAATATCATTTCAATTCTAGTTTTTTATAGGGGAAACATTCAGATTCCCACTTAGAGGATATGCATCATCACATGATTAACTTTGGTCTGTTAATGACTTAGATTTCACTTGATAGAGTAATGAATGGGGTTTTGTCTCAACTTAAGACTCTTGCCAATGCTTCTTTCCTCTTAGGGACATGTGTCCACTATAGATTTACTCTAAGATATCCATGGTGAAGAATTTTCTTGAGGAATTGATCATGGTGAAGAGTTATTTAGACTTGGAAACAAAAATAGGCTTTAATATTACAAAGGAAGCTAGTCTCAAAGTATAGCATTGATAGAGCTCAATTCTCATGAAGGGACTCTAAGAATTATTAGAATTAATTCAAGAAACAACCTCCCATACATAAATTATTTAGATTTTAGATCAATAAATCTTGTAAAGAGCCATACGATAGCGGTTTCAATATTGGCTATTAGAATTTACCTCAGAGAATTTTTCTAATTCCTTTGATGATTTATCCATGGGGTTTACACAGTTAGCTCTTAATAAATCTTGACCATCCATAGGAATATGCTCAAATCATGACATAAGAGAATTACTTGTCAATTTTAGGAATCCCAATTACATAGCCTTTGTACTTTAGCCTCTAACCATCCATGGATCCAATTGTCTAGATCATTTACACTTAGGTAGTTAGGTTCATTCACTAGAGCATTATAGAATCATGTCACATGTCTTACAAATTAATCCAAATAATAATATAAAGTAATACTAAATAGTAGGAAGGTATCAAGCCTTAGAGAGTTCATAACTGGCTTTACAAAATGACAATAAAATGCTATAATATCCCAATAAAAATGAACATGTAATCATTAAGCCTTCTAGGAAGCTCATCCAAGCCTGAAATAATTTATATATCACACACTAGAATCATAGTATTCAACAATTAACTCTATCTATTAGGTGGTGGGTCAAATTCTACACAAGTAGTTTACAATAAGTATTATAATCTTTAACTATTAACATAGCATATATAGTTCTCTAGACTTTACAACTTAATGCCTTAAGAGAAATTAATAACAAGTATGTTGATCCTTAACCAAGAATTTGATGATTGTCAATTGTGGCCCAAAAGTCCTTGATGCTTCCTACTACACTTTGATGGAGTCCTTAAGCAATCTCCACCCCTTTTTCTATAGACATATTGGGGAAACAAAGATCACAAAGTTCATTACAATAGTCAAAATATAATTATAGTTAGAAGAGATAATATTCATTCATCTTTCTTGCAACTAGAGTTATTTGTTTATTCATAGAATGTAAGAACATGTGTTACCAATTTATTATTAAAATGTAAAGGACTTTGCTTGGAGGCCAACCCAAGTATCATGCCTACTTTTCCTCCTATCCACCATTACAATGAGGTATTCAAATTCATAGGGGTTTTGATGAGGTGTGTGGTCATCAGAGGTATCCAAGACATTTGGTTGGTGTAGGGATTCTACCATATAGGTAATTTTGTAACTAATTTCTAGAACCAGTTCAAGAAAACCATAGAATCCACCACCTAGCCAATCTAGGAAAATTATGGCATCCACCACTCAACCAATCTAAAACTCAATATCACTAGATTGACCAACTAACACATGCATATGTTGCAAGTATGTGCTAATCGGTGTTGTCATTGATGTCAACATACTCTTGGTAAGGATGTGCTTTTGGTATTGGGTTTCCAATTGATTTTGAGAAAAATTGATTAATTCTGGAAACAATGTGTTGAAGAAGTCTTCTGGCTTATAGAGTATTGTTCGAGTTTTTGCTCCGCATTTCTTTTGTGTTGAAGATCTGAGTGGGCAGTATGGATATGTTGATTATAAGTGTCTGAAGATGTTAAATCTAGAATTTGGTGCTCCAGATCATTGGGAAGTGAAAGTTGTGTTCACCAGTTTGAGAACAGTGTTTACAATGTGTCTGGGAGAAAGTATTTTGCTCTGTATTTCTCCGCAAAATAGTTTCAGGTGCTGCGGTTCTAGATATATGCTTATAAGGTCTATATCTATCTTCAATTCTGAAGATTTGTGATTTGATGCTCCAGAAAGTCATTTCTTGCATAGCAGAGTTTGACAATGTTGTTTGTAAGCAGACTGTGAACTTTCTTCAAGTGAAATTTGTTGTGGTTAAATTTGTTGGTTTTCAGGTGACTTCAAGATGTTTGTGGATGTTTCTAGATTATTTTAAATCCTTGTGTAAGATCCTCAAGGTGTATTTGCCTTTGAGGAAGCGTGTACTCATAGTTCATAGTGTTTACACAAGTCTGGCCGACTTGGTTGTTTATACTATTTATGGATGTGCTTCATTGATTGTGGAAGCATGGAATAACATGTGAAAGTGTTTTTTGGTCTGTGCTAAGGTGTGGCATGGTCTACATTTGTTCCCTTCCTCCACGTGAATGTTTAGGTCCAGACCTAATTTGAATTTTATGAATTAAATTGTGTTTCTGACTTTGGAGTTTAATTTCAAGGCTAATGGTGGTATAAATAAGTGTCAAGGATTCGTGAGTATGATTATGCATGTGGAAAATGATGTGAATGTGATCAAGGCAGCAGGAGCTTTCATGTGCTAGGCTACCGGATGTAGTGAGCAAACTTGGTGTCTATCATTTTTCAGTGTTTTCAAGATGTTTGTATTGAGGTGTATATTGAGCTTCATTGGAACTGAACTCCATGCATAGGTTTGATGCAATTATATTAGTTCAAATCTTGGTAGTGAGCCACCCTTCTCTTTCTTTCTTTCTCAGTGGGCAGTGAGTCCACTTGCAGTGAGCATTCTTTCTTTTGGGCAGTGAGCCTTTTGTAATTCGATATTGCTGCTACATTATATTGTGAGCTAATCCTCACCGTGGTTTTTCCCTTTTAAGGTTTTCCACATAAAATATGGTGTTCTCTTGTGTGTGTGTTGTTATGATTCAGTTTCAGTTGTTTGTTTTTCATGCTTAATCATCATAACATGTTTAAAGGATTATTGTGGATCTGAATGTTTGTGAGGGTTTGAAATTTATGATACAATTGATTCACCCCTCTCTCAGTTGTCTTTTGCATTTAACAACATAAGCATGCATACATATAGACACACACAAGTCTCTAAACATCTAAGTCACAATTATAGTTAACACAGTTTGGGGGATACAACCACTCCAATGGGCCCAAGCATGCGTCAACAAGGAAATATAAATTGGTTCTTTTAGATAAACAATCAATTCCTTAGTTTGTGCTTCAAGTGGCCATTCCTTGTAGTGATTTTGGTTGTTCTTTGCAATGTGATTCTAGTTAGAGAACACACCACTTTAATTTTGATTTGACCATTATTCCAAAAAGTACATTAGATACATACCTCCTCTTTCATTGCTTGTTTGTTAAATTCTATTTTAAAGATTAGTTAATCTAGAGCTATGCCAAAGTTAATGCACTTACTTTGTGTAAGAATGGGCCATGATTATTCTAAAAAAAGAACACAACTAGTTTTTGAAGCATATCAATTATTAGAAAAAGTTTCCATAAGTAAATAGTTCATATTTATGGTTTGTTCTCTATTCATTTTTTATACCACACATAATAAACAACATTTTCCTATATTCTATCATCCTCCTTTGAATTGAATGCTTATTTTGTATTTTACAATGGTTCACTAAATAAAGTTTTATTCTTGGGTATTGTAAATTTATTCTCTACCATATTTTATTATCATGAATCTACAGTACTAGATGGACAAGAGCATAACTGATGTATGTAATGTCTAGTGTGATGAAATAAAGTGCTGACTTTTCATATAAATATTTAATTAATTAATAAATTAGATTTATATAAAAGAGATTAGAAATAATTAGTTAGAGAGGGATAAGAGTGTTTAGTAATTGATAATGAGATGTCGAATTTGATTTTACTGTGGACTTTCTAATGTGTTTATAACTAACTTAATCTAGATTTGGATGCATGGAACATGTATTAAAATACTATGTTAGAGGTGCTTAGAGATAGTTGTTATGAGGACATGGTCACATCATTTGTCCTAGTCTAGGATAGGGCCACATCATGCAGCCTATTCTATTTGGTGCAACCTAGTTTTAGTATTTGTCATGCCTTCATCTTCTTAGCTCTTATTGAAAAGTGTAATGAGATGTGTAACTTTCAAAGCAAGAGAGGAAGAGCCAAACTTGTATTGGACACAAGTCAAACCCTTGGATAATGATGTAGAAGCTTGTAGACATGACATACAAATGATGCAAGATGTAGAGATCTAATAGTTTATGTATGATGCAAATATGTAGCTTTAGATGCTCTATAATTAGACCTGTCCTTAGAGTGATTCTCATAAAAACTTGATGTAAAGATGTAGTTTTATATGTGGATATCTAACTCGTGGATTGAGCCTATATCCACATGAATGAACTAATTAGAAAATAATTGTTAGAAGTTACTTGTCTCAATATTCTAATATCTAAATTTTAGTAAGGGCTAACAATGTTTACAAACACCTTTTGAGAATCTACTAAATTAAGAGGATCATATTATCCTTAGTCAAAACCCTAGGATGATTTATTCAATGACTTTAGAACAATGATTAAAGAAAGCAAGAAACTATGCAACAGGTCTAGGATGAGTTCAAAATCAAACAATTCCAAATTGGTTTCACTTTAAGTTCTTTGACCAAGATGTCCTTTCACATTCCAATATGATTTTAAATGAATGAATGAATGCATTTAAATGCAACAACATAACACGTATATCAACACCAATGTTCACTAGGTTAGCTCACAATGAGTAATAGGAGAAATTCACTAGGACAAGTATTTTGAATTTAAAGTTTTAAATTTTAGTGTTTAGATTTGTGATTGTAGAAATGACCTAGCCCAAATCCACAACCATGGATTTGATCTAGGGTGATTTTTGTTGAAGGCCTTTAGATTACATGAGGTCCAAGTAAAAAGATACCATATAATCAAGATATTTGTCTAACTTCTATTTTTAAAAGAAAAATGCATATGACATTAGGATAAAATTGTATACTAGTACCACTTATCAACTAGAGATAGATGAAAAAAATATTAGGGTGTAAGTTAGTCATTGTGGACATACTATGAATATATTGCATGGATTGGTACTACAAATGGGAAAAAAAATTCTTTGGTAGATCCCAAGTACAATAAAACATATCATTTACTCTATACATAGTTCCCATTGAATATATTATATATAAACAATTAAATGTTGTGTAGACATGATATTTCCACAATCCATGATATGAGTTTAAAATAAAGCTTCTGGAATCACTGTGTATTGCTTTTTTCTGTCGATGTTTTGAATCACACTCAATGATCCATCATTAGGACAAAAAGAGGAGACTCTTTTGTTCCTACTTGAAAAATATTTTTTTATGTAACATTTAAATGTGCTAGTTTATTTATAGTTCATATTTGATCACACGATCTAGTATATAAGTGGTGTTAAGTTGTGCTATTAGGTAGACCATTAATATGGTTATTGTATTCAATTATTGTAATAATTTTATGGGGTTGATCTTGGAAAACTCGACAACTTGTGACTAATCAACAACAATTAAGGTATTTATAGATGTCACCAAGTCCACAAATGTTTAAGAAACATAGAGAAGTCAAGAGTGAGTAGGTAAACTAAAGAGCAAAGATTAGTAGAATACATAGGATGATTTCATAGACGTAGGACAAGTTTACAGTCATAGATTATTCTTAGATCATCAGACTCATCCTTCCTTACATAGAATCAAGAGAATATTTTAATCACATGGTGATTGCCTCTCTATCATCTCCTATTCCTAACGTTGAAGCTTATCAAATTTAGATCTTCATCATTTTTTATGTGAATTCATCAATTATCAAGCAAAGTAGACTAGTTTTCTATTTACATTCTTGCACATTTTAATTACTTAAGCTCAATATTCAAGTCAACTCAACTAATAATTAGTCTAGGTTAGTGATGCTTAAATGTGTATGCATTTTATGGGATTATACTAGACTAAGCTTTAGGAAACCTTGTTTTCTTATACATTTTTATGAACTCAATAAATCCTAAACCTATGTAATTTCATGGAAATGGCACAACTTGGGGAGATGATGAGTCACACATGAAAATGGTTCAAATAACTTGTAGCCTTGATAGGATGTTAGAATTGAAGTAAAAACGTCTAACCCCAAATTGGACATAAGGACTTGATGAACATATAGAGCAAGAATAGACCAGGGTCATTTAACCTTGTATCAATGCATAATCTTGCCTAGTGATCCTCCTCAAAAAATATGTCTCATGGAATTTATGTGTAGATTTTTGAGGTTCAAATAAACTCACAATCAAGGATAAGTTTTGAATCCTTATGATTGATGAGTTAGATGAATTGCATGAGTCTTATTTCTTCTCCAAACTAGGTTTATGGATTGCATAGTACTAGATCCATCTTCAAGAAGCATTCTAGACCACATTTTGAACTGATGAGGGCCACTCAAGTTCCCAATTATGGATTTTGGCCTCACTAATGCCCTGTTTACATTCCAAATCCTTGTAGATTTTTTAACCACTTTGTAGGAATTTCATTATGGTATTCCTTGATGACATCGTCATTTACAAAATAAAATTGGATGAGAACCTTATTCACTTGGATCAAGACCTCCAAATTCTTTTAGATAACTAGTTGTTAAGTGCAAAAAGTGTTAGGACTAGCATTGTAAACCTTGCAAGTCCTAGTGATGATGTCATTATTGAATATTTATAAAATATTACAATGTTTGGCCCTAATGGAAAAGGGTGACACACATGAAGAGAGTCTTGAGATTCCTTTGTTGAAAATCTCTATCGTGTGTCATTTGTCTTATTCAAGGATTGTAAGAAGTCATTGGAAGGGGATTGTAAGTTAGACTAGTCAAAGCATCTTTAATTGTCTAATAATTTAGGTGTTTGGAAGAGGTGTGTAAGAGACAATATTGCACCCACAAGGAGAACTTGAGAGTTACATATGTTTTCCTTGGTCATAGGGGTCAATGGTCATCATCATGAGTTACAAATTCTAAGTGGGGAGGAGTTAATTTTGGAGAGGAGCACATGGGTTCAACTTGGACAAGATGGACCAAGGTTTGACTCATCGTTTTGAGTCCATGGTTTTGGGAAAACATTTGTGGCTTCTAAGATCTCCTTTTCCTATATACCAAGGGACTGAAGTGGAGATTGTATGTTTGATTTATGTAGGTTTATGCTACCAAAATTCCTCCACTATGCAAAGTGTTGATCTTTAATTTTACAATCTCCCGAGCCAATTTATCCAACTTTACATAGATCTCTTGTGTCTGTGGATGCAATTTGCCTCCTACATAAAAAGCATTTACCATTTTATGGCCTTCAATCCAACTACATCCATGCATCTTTTTAATTCCTTTATCTCTCATCAATCTCCTTACCATTTGAACCTCACAACACCTTCCCACTTTTGTATAGATGTTTGAGAGAAGAACATAAGTCAAAACATTTTAGGATCCAAATAAAAAAGCAATGTCATTGTAAATACTCCTAAGCCTATGCTCATATGTGGTTTGTAGGCACCAAGAAAACATATCCACACAACCACCATAGGTTTAACTGGCATCTTAATGATGAAGTTTAGGGTTTCCTCAAGATAGCCAACATGGGTAAGAAGGTCAACCATGCACACATAATGATCAATTGTAGGTGTAATGCAATAAGGGTTACTTGTGTGATTGAAGTATGTACAACCCTCATCCACTAAACTTGCATGGCTGCATACACATAGAACACAAGCAAAGCTTATAATGTCATTATATATTCCAAAATGCTTTATTAATTCAAAGATTTTGAAAACATACTTGCAAAATCCATTTTGTGCATATTCCTGCAATCATGGCATTCCATGAGACCGCATTTCTTTGAGGCATTTTGTCACAACAGTTCATGTGCCTTATCTACGCTTCCACATTTTGCATACATGTCTACCAGAGCAGTTGCAATTACAACATCTGAAAAAATTCCTCTATCCTTTATGCTTTGATGGATGTCCATATCCTGTTCCAAAGCTTCCATTTGGCACAGGCTGGGAGGATGCTGGCAAAGGTTGTAGAATCTGGCTTTACGCCTGCCAATTGCATTTGCTTGAAAGTTTCTAAAGCCTTTTCAACAAATTCATTTTGTGAATATCCTGTGATCGGGGCATTCCATGAGATGATATCAGGCATTCTGTCAAACAACTCACGTGCCTTGCCTATGCTTACAAATTTTTCATATCCTGCAATCATGGCATTCCATGAGATGATATCTCTTGAGGTATTCTGTCAAACAGTTCACGTGCCTTGTCTATTCTCCTACTTTTTGCATACATGTCTCCCAGGGCAGCTACAACTACAACATCTGACAAAATTCCTCTATCGTTTCTCCTGTGGCGGATGTTCATATCCTGTTCCAAATCTCCCATTTTGGTAGAGGCAGGGAGGATGCTGGCAAAGGTTGCGGAATCTGGCTTTACACCTGCTAATTGCATTTGCTTGAAAGTTTCTAAAGCCTTTTCAACAAACCCGTTTTGTGCATATCCTGCAATCATAGCAGTCGAGAAGACCACATCGCCATCCGGTCAAACAGTTCATGTGCATTTTTATGCTTCCACATTTTGGATGCATTTAATCGATTAGGCGGGAGACAGTTTCAAGACTGAAAAGAAAATTTTTTTAAAAAAAATTGAACTTTACCAAACCGTAACCGTGAGTTGTGACTATCGAAGGGCGAACGGAGAGGGTAACTTAGAAGGGCCCACGTTGCCACGTCACCAGTCAGTGCTTAGAGTGTGCTGGTTAAGCCCAGCCGAATCAATCCCTTGTAACTATAATAATGATCAAATACAAGGAGTGCATCATAAATTAAGGAAGAATTTGCAAAGACTACTATACTAGGGTTCTAGGGTTCAATACGGAGAAAATGAGGAATTTAACTTACATTTTTCATAATTCATGTATAGGAAATTGATAAATTATAATGAAAATGTATTACATGTATAGACTGGATTAAAAACATCAATATGTCAAGTATCAAACATCTCAAGGGAACAATCAATAAATTTCAAGTAAAGCCAACTTACTCTTCCAAAGAAGAGTCATTTAGTGAATATTATTTGACTTTATTAATAATTTAAATAATTTTGGTGTAGTTATTGTGTAATTCAAAATTATGTATAAAGATAATAAAATTTATGAGTTGTAAAGAATAATTGCATGCTTAGTAGTTGATTGTTTTTCTTAATTATATGTTTTCCATTTTGTTTTAAATATTATAAAATAATATAAAAGGTAATAGTCTTATTAGAAATATAAAATTATTTTTATTTATTTTATTTTTATAAATTTAAATAATGTAGAATTTTAATTACTTAAATATAATATTGTTAACCAATCTCTTTTAAAGAGATTTATATTATTTTTTACATTTTAATTATATATACTTAAAAAATTAAAGAATAAAAAAATTTCATGCAATTTGCAAATTCTGTTTTAGTTTTGGATGTACTATTGGTCATTATGGATATCTTAAATACATCTATCTTGAATTATTTAAGTTGTTTTATTTTACTTTAGAGTTATATAAAAATTATTTTAATTTATTTATATTGTTTACTTTATTTTTATTTGAAAAGGTATTTTTATTTTAGTTACTTAAAAAGTTATTTTATAAAAAAAAATTTAATATTTATGTGATTGTGCTTTAGTTTTTATGTACAATGACCCTCTTTCCCATTCTGCTAACATATATCTAATTATAAAAAGATTTAGATTAACAATCGCTACATCAAGGGCTTAAATTTGACCGTCGACCCTCCCTATCAAGAAAGTTTTTATGATGGTTATCTATTGAAAGATGCCCTTAAAATATTATGAAATACTTTAGTTTAAGTAAAATTATATATAAGACAAATATATATATCAACATTCTAAATAAATTTTGACAATTTATTCAAAATCTCTCCTTTCATATGATACAAACTTTTTAAAATTTTGATTGTATTTTACTGTAAAAATACCTAAAAACAACCATACAGCCATCAAATTTAGACCCACCCTACATCCACTTATAAAAAATACTTTTTAAAATGATAACATGTGAAAATAATTTTAAAAATCAAATCAAAATTGCCTTTTTCGTTCCTTCACAATTCATTTACAGATCTGTCAAAAACTCAACGGGTGAATCCCATTTACAAAATTAAAAAATGCATGAGATCTGTTAAAACTCATCGTATAAGTATGCACATATAATGCACATTTAAAAAAAAAACATGGTGGCACACTAGAAAAAATAGCTCACATGCAGGCCCAACAAACTGAGTAAGAGCAATGCATCTCAACAGCTTCGCGGATTTAAATGCTACTTAAGCTTTTGCCATTGTTCCTCTGGGAATCTTTAATCCAGCGAGCAGACAAATTTGGATTGCTCCTCAGCAAATTTTTAAACCAACGAGCAGACATCTTTGGATATCTTTTTAAATTGTCACTGTAGTCCACATAAAATAAGCCAAATCTGATAGTGTACCCATAATTGAACTCAAAGTCATCCAGGAGAGACCACACCATGTAACCTCTCACATCAGCTCCATTCCTGCAAGTGCACTCAAAAAAAAAATTTAAGTGAGTTCAATTGTGGAAAACCTAACCACTAAGTGTTAAGAGTAGTATTGGGATGGGCAACTAGTAGATTATTCGTGATCATAAAAGATGGGAGATGGATTCTTGTGAACCACAACTCATAAAATAAGGTCACAACTACACAGTTGAATTTTGATCACTGGTCATAAAATAAAATCCATAAAAATTAACTCAAAACTACACAATTAAATTTTAATAAATCCTCAGGAAAATTTCATTATTTTATATCTTATGCAACCAAACTACAACATTAGTTTTGTTATAGGGAAATATATAATCTCGGATCACTCTATTTAAACATCATCCATTTCAATGGTCAAACAATCAATAGAAATTTACACCTCATTCACAATAAAAAGTGGTAAATATTTGTCCTATTTTTATTGGTCAAAATTGACCTTTGACTGTTGAAATGGATGATGTTTAAGAATAACCATCTAAGATGGTAGTATTTTAATTAGGCAGACACATGCAGTTCTGAATTTTGTCTATATGCATCATTTAAAATGTTCTGAATATTACTATATTATATTTCAAAATAAATAAGAATGCTGTAAAAGCACTGAGAGAATAAATTTCTAACCTTAATTTGTATACGTTTTGAGTAGTTGTACATAATCTTATTGTTAGTGTTATCTACCATGTTAAGGCAAGATACAGTATTAGAATTAACAATCCAAATGTACAGAATTTTACCTAATGCCCTCCAGCAAATATTTCATGTAATCTCGATGAAAATCAATACGTTGTTTGTCTCTACATACTTGGCTAATAGGCAGCGAATCATTTCTGGCTTCAGAAAATCCTGTTCGAGATCAAGCAAAAACAAATCAAGTACTGATTCAAAAGCATTAGAATATTTTACTTTGTATTTATGTATAACCAAAACAATATTTTTAAATTTAATAAAACAAGCTTTTCTTTTTATGTATAACCAAAAAACTCTTTTAATTTTTTTTAAAACACTGCCTGTTAGACTGATAGGCTATATTTTGCACCCTTGCATGATTATGCAAGGTTTTAACCACCTTATGAACTTTCAACTGTATCATCTGTGTATTCAAATTCACAATCACCCAGTGGTACAATTCAATTTACCATTTTCTGCTACAATAACTGGTGGATTGTTGTAAGTTATTCTGATGTAGTCAAGTATACTTTTCATTCCATGTGGCACCACATAAAACAGCTTCATAGCAGCCTGCAAAAACAAGATTAAACACAAATTACTGCATGCCTGAAGAGAATTAAATCAGACATGATATTGGGCTATTGGAGTTTTACCTCTGGTCCAATAGGAACGCCATCACGCCTATCTGTGAAAGTTTGAGAGAAAATTAAGTGCCTTTCAGAAATTGCATTTAGAATTTGTGTACTCACATTGAGCTTGTAAATGTAAACCTACCTGCCAGACATACATGAACATCCTCAAAGTAGCGCTTGTTCAAGGAATCTGGTGGGCAGGGAGGATTGGCAACATACATGGTAGAATAGTGGTTAATAGCCAGAAAATCTATAGATCCTTGCAATTTCAGGGACTCTTGCTTAGAGAATGATAGTATCTCAGAGCCCAATGTATTTTTCATTTGAGCGGGAAAGTCTCCATGAAACAGAGGATCCAAAAACCTGCAATTAGTTATTGCAAAAAAATGCATAAAACTTCTAATATGTTTAGAAAAATGAGTAAAACTTTAAAAGTTTAGGAAAAACTGAGTTTTATAAAACATGGATTTTTAATTTTCTTTCATTTGCTAAATGAAATAGCAAAATGTTATTTCACTGGGTCTTGCAATGAAAGTCAAGTTTTGAATGCTGCATTGCACACTTTTCTGAAGAATAGTCGGGTTTATTTCAATTGTAAATGCATAAAAATAATTTTTTTCCAACTAACTATTGCCTAATACAATAATTTTGTTGTGTTGATGCTCTCGTGGGATCGCCATGGTCAAAGTTCCTAATGTTTAAGCTGTTATGTTCACATTTTACACGTGGACATGAAAACCGAACCCTAGGCCAAAACTACCTCGTGTGCAACCTGCACTTGATGGTATACAGACTTAACGTTGTTACATGCACAACTAGCTTTGAGCGCATTGCAATAAAGCTAGGAATAAATTAATGAAGTCAGGAAAGTGCCTACCCATTTCGCATCCCTTAATTACGGGGTTAACCTACAAACACTTGAATGATCAAGATTCGAGAGTAAGAGGTGGTAGCCTGTCTATAAATTATGGTGACCTTAGACCACAGCCCAAGTGAGAGTGAATTTGTCTGACAAAATTCAAGAGCTGCTGGAGCTTTCCCCCATCTCACATACACTAAATTTGAACGTATCTATCAATTTATCCCCAAAATCTTTCAAAATATAAAGGATTAGTATAAAACAAATTCCTTTGTTTAAAACCCAACTAAGAAAAGTTTAGATTAAATCCATTGTATCTGAAGTATGTCACTTTCAATATGTATATCTTTGAGACCAAACCAAATTATTCTGCTTGTACCATATGGTAAATTTTCCATTAAAATAGCTTTCTTGCTGCAATAAGAAGCTGGAGAACTTACGAGGTCTATCCTTGCTTTTAAAAAATGTCACTATTGCACAATTTAGACTAGACTAGACTTGCAAGTAAGGGGTAAAGAGGAATAGATAAAATTAAGAAATGTGAATTTCTTTTACCATCCTATGTGAAAATCAAGCAATCTTTGTGCAGCTTTTTGGTCTTCTGTGGTATTCCTCAAAGGCTCAAAAAAGGTAGCAAGGATGTCAATGCCAATCATACCTTTCTGCTCAGCCTGTGCCAATTATTAAAAGATAGTAAGGATGTCAATCCCATCATGCCTTTATGCTCAATCTGTGCAACTGTTTAAGAAGTTAAGTGACTGTTTTTAATAGTAGGCTGACACTCAGACAAACAGAGATAAAAGGAGACTACTTATACCTTATACTTCGTTCTGTAGATTTCCACTGAAGCTGCATGTGCAAGGAGAACATTTCGGCTGGCAAGGTATGTGTCCCTCTTGGAATGCTTTTGAGGTGGAAAAGTGGCAGACCTGTATCCCAAAGGAACGAAGATATTGGGTTCATTGAATGTCATCCAGTACTTCACTCGGTCTCCAAACTCTCTGAAGCAAACATCTGAGTATGCTGCAAAATCCTCTCTGAGCAATACAACGAAGAGGAATTTTACAAACTAGTTTCATGCCAAGATTGACATCGAAAAAGCTCAGTAGGAATACTTAGACACATTGTGGGTAGGATAAAGCTTGCCATTGCTAGTACAAATATTTAACTACCAACTGTGAAATTTTAGAAACTAGTTTCTTGCCAAGATTGACACTGTAAAAGCTCAGTAGAAAGTAAAACACATTGTAGGTAGAATAAAGCTCACAATTGCTAGAAAAAATATTTAGTAACCAACTAGTGTCCAACATTTGACTGCAGTTAATAGTATGCTTTTAGAAATCTATAGAACATCTAAAAATGTTAGGCAGTTTCTTTATGTCTCTTTTAGGGCTTAAATTTGATGGTTGAATGGCTGTATTTGGTTATTTTTGCAGTAAAATATAATCAAAATTTTAGGAAGATTGTATCACATGAAAGGGTAGATTTTAAATAGAACATCAAAATTTCAATAGAGTTCTTTTGATTTATGTATTTAGTTATATGTAATTTTTTAATAATAAAAAATGTCTTAATATTTAAAGAACAAGTTTGAGTAAATAACTGTCATGAGGCCCTGGTCTCTTGTTTGGACTACAATTTGACCAGACCAAAGAAGATAAACAATGAAAGTAAGAAAAAGGACAAATTCTTTTGTGCATTTTGTAATTTCCTAAATCAAATATGGTTAAGACAAAACAAAAGATCATTTCAAAAGAAAAAAGAAAAATCTATTAAATGTTTTTTTGATTTATTGGTAAAGTTGAATAATTCACAAAAAAAAAAAAATACTAAAAATCAAATTTTCTAAAGCAATAAATAAATATCCTAATGAAATCTTCCCATGAATATTAAGGCAGTTATATTGCTAGCTAAAAATATTAGTAAGTTTTATTTACTTTATTCTAATAAAATCATATAGAAGGTTCAAGCATTTGCAGTGATATAAAGATTCAAAATTGTCAATTTTTATTTTGTTTAGTCTAAGAAAATTCTATAGAAGGTTCAAGTATTTGAAGTGATAGAAATGATAAAAAAATATTGACTTTTACTAACAAACCAACCCCAACAATGCCAATAATCAAGAAGAGAGAAGATAACATGAACACAACTTACACAATTCTTGAGTCTAACCATCCATCATAAGAGTCCTGGAGAGCCTGGGGCAGATCAAAATGGTAAATTGTCACCATGGGCTCAATCCCTACATTGGTAACGAATATCTGAAGGGTCATGGTTGCTACAACTTCATATAATTCTCAACACTGTTTCATACGCCGTACTCAAAATAAATCAGTATTTACCATGATTAAGGAGTACATCTATCAGCTTGTTGTAGTAATCCACTCCCTCTCTATTAACTTCACCACTTCCGTCTGGAATCAAATATCAATACCATCAGAAAGCCATTATAAAAGCACATGTTTTTCATAATATCAAAAAAAAAAAAAATGATGTAATCGGTTTTCATAATATTAAAAAAAAAAATGATGTAATCGGTTTTCATAATACCCTCCAAAATGATGTAATCTGATTTTCATAGTATACCCAAATGATGTAATCTTTAAATGGAATAGTAATTCTTACTTGGAATAAGCCTAGACCAAGAGATGGAGAAGCGATAAGCATTCATTCCTATATCTGCCATGAGTTTAACATCGTCCAAGTATCGGTGATATTGATCCATTGCAACATCTCCATTACTACCATCATAAGTACTCCCTGTTCAAACCATGAAACCCAAATTATCAACATAAAAATTCTTCCAAAAAGTTCAGATAACCTTAAAATTCCTTTTAAACACATCACAACACCTGGTTTGTGGGTGTATGTATCCCATATGCTTGGTAGACGCCCACCCTCAGCAACTGCTCCTTCATACTTTGAAGAAAATTAAAAACCACTCAAATCATTCAATCTACTAGACCTTCATATATAGATATATGTTCAAAACATACAAAAGATTTACTTCCAAGAACATAAATGAATACCTGGTATGCTGAAGAAGCAGCTCCAAAAAAGAAATCCGGAGGAAAATCCTCTCTTCTTATGGAAGGAAAATTATTAGTTTGTCCATGTATGGCTATTGCCACCGTAGAGGCAACCAATACATGGAGTAAGCCTGAAACTCTATTCCTCATTTGCATGTTATTCTAATTCCAATGTAAATTGAAAATGAATAATATGCAATTGATCTTCTGCTTTCTTTCTCATATAAAGTGCATGATAGGCAGTTTAGTTGTCAAAGCACCACCTATATGACTTCCTGATTTGAGGTTGTTCACTGTGTACGTGGCTTTCAATTGTAAGATCTGTTTGTTTTATTTGAGTTTACTATGAGCTCTTAGTTTCTAACAATAGTATTTCTTTGCATTGTCATTAGCCATGTGTCATGTTCTCTGGTTTGTCAATCTTCCTTGCTTGGCATTGATTTTGGGTATACTTATGTTCCAGACTGTTACAAATTTTTCAACAGTTATGAACCATGAAAGATGAAAGGTGTTTGCTATTTATGCAAGCTAAAGGCAAAAACATCAATCACTTAAGCATGCAATCTATGACTCAAAATAAAAATTGAATAAACAAAAATTACTTTTTACTTCCATTTTTTTAATATAAATCATTCTTAACTTTAATAAATATTAATATATAAATTAATATTAAATTAAATTAAATAATTAACTGCAAGTGCCATCAGAAATGCGATGCCCGTTACTATTGAGAATTTGAGAGACTAAAGACATCATGTTTAAAAGAGGATTCATGGAAAGTGCGCCGCTAATTTTTTAGTTTTTTGAACTTTTAAAAGACGTAGCGAGTATATGAACTTCTTTTCCCAAGGGAAAATGAAGTTTCCCTAAATTAATTAATGATTTGTGAGGGGGCATAAATAGTTTAGAATTTAGTGTTAAATTAAGTATTAAAAGTAAATATGATAAATGAAAGTATTTAGTTTTATGTTCGGGTCCAAGAAGAATAATTTTGATTTCACACTAAATTTTGGATGTCTTGGGATCAAAAATAAAAGGTCTATCTATAATTTGCCTCAGATCCAAATAGTTTATCAACTCTATGATGGATCAAATCTATAAGTTTGGTTCACTTATATGAACATAGATCTCACTTATGTCCATGGAAATGATTTGGTACAATGTGCAGTCCTAATTCCTGCTTTGTCAAATTCATTATTCGCTGCGGTCTGGAGATTGAGAATATTTAGAAATACCTTTAGAGGGTTGCTAGATCGTTACGATACATATTCTCCTGGGTCAAACCCTAGAAAAGGACCAAATTTGCAATCATGTTGACCAATGATTAAAAAAAATAACAATCTTCAGTCATGCAACTACTCTAGGAATACAAATCTAGATTCATTTTAGTGTGCCAATGGAAGTGTTCATAGCATGCTTTTCTCCTTGAATGCGAATGTTATTCAAATGATTATCCCGTGTGTCAAATGAATGTAATTAAATGCCTTAGAATACAAGTCCATAGTAATAAATCATGCAAGCATGTGTTTGGTTGGCTCTAGGTGGGAAAAGAATGGGTGGGAGTTGGCCAAAATTTGAATTTGAATTTTAAAATTACAAGGGTTGGATACAGATCATGGGATCGATACCATACCCGCGTAAATGACCTGAGACATTGAAATGGTAAAATCAAGGTGGATAATGGATGTATAGGGATGAGTGCATGTATAGGCATAATAATTGCATAATCTAGATGAATATATAAAACAAGTGTATGTGTGGATAAGGTAGGAGAATGAGTGCATAAGGTTGCATGTAAATAGATAAGTAAGGGCATGGGGAAAGGAGCTCGACTTTGCACAAGATTGCACCATTTGTTAATATGTAAACATATTAAGTCATTCTCTCAAGTGGACACAAAATTAAATAGGAATTGGCATGGATAAGGGTAAAAGTTTTGAATTGTGTCACCTTTTTATAAAAGAAATGGCCAACACAAGTCCAGTTGTTTAACTTGAAGTACCTAAAAGTGACATATATGTTTTGAATTTTAAAATAATATAAACTAATCAAATATGAAATTTTTAGTGTGGTTCATGTTTGTAATTTGTTAAAACTATTTGGATATAAAAAAAAAAAAATTTGGACCCTATAATTTCATTGCTAAAAAAAAGATGAGAAAAATGAGATCGACAAGCCTTCACTTTAATATGTTAAATTTTATTTTTTTGATTTAGTTAACTACATTAGTGTAATATTGCACCTATTAATAAGTCTACTTAGGATATTAGGAATATTTAATTATTCTCACCTAGGTAACTAATAATGACGTGTTCAACTTGACTTGAGATCATAAGTGCCACCAAGTACTACCTCATCAATCCTTGATTGATGGTAGTTAGGTCCCACCTTTGTTCAATGAAGGCCACCTTTGTCTTAGTTAGATTGAGTTAACTCACCTCCTAATTGGGAGTGATTGGGAGTTAAACTCATGACCAAAACATGACATTTCCTTGCTTCATGCATCCAATTGGCCTATATATTTGAAAGCAATCTTTTGTATTTTATCTTTTTCACATCCTCAATATTTGAACAGTTGATATTTGCATTCTACATTATTTGTCTATTTTCTTGTAGCTTTTGTAACTTGTCTCATCTCACCTAGATCTTGGTTTATGCATTTTGATTCTCATTTAATCTTACATGACATCCAAGCTAGAGGTTGATTTGGAGCTTGTTCACATCCACTGACAATTGAGGTTTCAAGATTGAAGCTTTGATGAAGAGATTAGCTTTTGATAAGTCCTAGCTTGAATCGGACAATATCATTACATCTAGAAGACATCAAAACTTATGAATCAACTATAAATTCATTGAATTTCAAGAAAGGTAACTAAATACAAAAAATAAATAAACAAAAAATAGGCCCTAAGCATGCAACACAAGGTCTTACCACTATCTACCATCATTTATACTACTTTAAGCAAACTTGTGCCAATTTTTTAATACATTACACAGGCATGTGCATCACACTGGCAGATATAATCATACAAGAAGTAAAATATATATGTATTCAAGAAAAAAAATTATGGGCTAAGGGTGATTAGAAGTTTTGGAGGGTTTGGTAGTACTGGTGTACCAACTCGTTCATTCTACTGTTGCAAGGTGTGTGCCCTTGGTCTCCTTGTGTTGTATAGCACAACACTTGGGTTCGTGAGAAGGCTTAACCACCTCCTGTGGATTCATTAACTTTAGCGGTTGTATTGGGCATTAACAGGTCGATCTTTTAGTGCAACGACAACCATCTTTCCAACAATTGGTATCAGAGCCTAGGTCATGGGTTCAAACTCCTCGCTTGCGTTGGGGGAGATTGTTGCAAGGTGTACGCCCTTGGTCTCCTTGTGTTGTGCAGCACAGCGCTTGGGTTCGTGACAAGGCTTAACTGCCTCCTGTGGATTCATTAACTCTAGCATTTGTACTGGGCATTAACAGGTCAATATTTTGGTGCAATGGCAACCATCTTTCCAACATCTACAACCTTGTTTGAGGGAGTCAAACAAGCGTGGGCCTCCATTATCACAACTAGTGACCATTTTAAGCTACAATTTTTAGTTAGGCCAGTAGCCTATGTAAATCTAGTGGCCTCCTTTGTAAATCCATGACCATTCCTTTGGTCTGTGAACCCCTTCATAGGCATGTGTGGCCTTCTTGCTAACCTACATGGCCCCCTTCAAAGCACACAACTCCCTTAATACTTTGCATATCCATCTTCACAATTGCTACCTATGTGGCATTTTTGGAACCTTTGGCAAAAACCTCAAACTTTGGTGACCTATCCTAAATCTAGTAGAATTCCCTATTTAGATAGCAACTAACTTATTTTTGGTAGATTCTAAATTTAGCATTTTTTGCTAGATTTGGCAAAGGTTTCTAAATTTGACAATGTTGCTAAAATTGATGACATGGTTTCATCCCCTTTATAAGCATTTTGCATGGAAATGGGTATATTTCCTACCTAGATTGTTAGATTTTTAACTTCACATAAGTATCAAAAAGCGCTCTCCAAGCCCTACAATTTGATGTAAATTATTTTATTTTATTTTTTATTAATATTTATTGAAAATTGCACTTCTATTATGAGCCTTATTGTACAATCACACTAAGATAAAGTACCAAAACATTATAATTGATGGAGGGTCCATTAAGTTCAGTTGATTTTTCTTGTTTGATCTCTTTTTGACGAATTAATCATGGCTAAAAATAATCTTCCTATTATCATATTGCATAGAAAGAACTATATGGTTTGGGGAGTTGAGATCTTAAAACATTTTAAGAGTAAGGATATTTTTCCCTTTCTCTATGGATTGGTTCTTAAACCAAGTGATGAAGATCAAAAGGATAAATGAGATGATAATAATAGCAATATCCTAGGATTTATTGGCTTACATGTTGATGAGTACACGGGATGGTTTGTCTAGCACATTAAGTGCCCTCACACTCTTTGGACCAATATTTGGGAGATGTATGGAGATCTTGATGATCCTCCAATCCTAGATGTTCTTACCTTGGATAGTCTTGTACCTATGGATGTTCATGATTCCCCTTCTCCTTCACCACCAACATCTATAGATTTGGTTATTGTTTATACTAATGCATTTGAAGTAGACATGTTGGTGAATGAGCAATGTAGTTTGATGCCATGCATTGAGATTCCACCATCATCACCTACTTTTGTTGAGTTTAGCATTGCTTCAAATGGTGCTTCTAGTCATTCAACACAATAGGTCCATCCTTATTTTCTAGAGGTAGTTCATTGTGACAAATAGTTGATAAATCTTAAAAAGGTTTGTTTTGTGAGTCCTAGATTATAGATCTAGAGAACACCATTAAGGACTTAATTGTTCTCTTTAATGATAGTTCCACAATAATAGTTGCCCCTTCATCTTTGGTTCTTGTTCTAAATAGTTTCCACAACTTGTATTGAACTGTCATTGTCTTCAGTTAGGCATGGGACTCAAGATCATATTGTGACACCTTTCAACACCAACTTGGTGATAGATGAGTAGCTTCTAGAGATTTTCATTTTGTGTTTTCTTTCCACTTATTCCTTTATGGGATGGGAAGATCTTTTACATTCACCTTTGGTTTTCTTCTTCCTAAGGAGAAAAATACTATTTGGTAAGCATAGTTCATCTTCAACATTTAGTGCCAAGCATCCACCATTGGTGTAGGAGACTACTTATTGGGAGGATACATACTTGTTCACCTTCTTTGTCTTATCGGGGGAATTTTTCCTCACATGGAATTTTATCCTTCTCATTCTTCTAAGAGAGCATATTACACATTAGTACCTAACATGGATACACATTTGCAAGGATCCATTTCTCATTTCTCCTTCCACCTAAGTTGCACTTATGGGGGGCATTGATGTAATATTGCACCAATTAATAAGTTTACTTAGAATATTAAGAATATTTAATTATTTTAAATTAGATAGCTAATAATGACATGTTTCACCTTGACTTGAGGTATACACGTGCCACACTACCTCATTAATCCTTGATTGACAATATTTAGGTTTGTTCAGTTCATGACACTTATATCTTAGTTAGATTGAGTCATATGACCTCCTAATTGGGAGTGATTGTGAGTTAAACTCATGACCTCTTGGACATGTCGTCTCCTTGATTCATGCATCCAAGAGGCCTATATGTTTGTAAGTAATATTTTGTATTGTATCTTTTTCACATCCTCAATATTCAAATAGTTGATATTTACATTCTACATTATTTGTATGTTTTCTTGTAGCTTAAATTGTAACTTGTCCCCTCTCACCTAGATCTTGGCTTATGTGTTTGGGTTTTCATTGAATATTACAAACTTGAATCTTTAATGCATGGAAAAAAATATGATAAATATTTTTTATTATAAATATTTAAAGTTGGGTGTACTAGAAAAGCATAGCATTTTTGACAAGCCTCTACTTTATGTGTTAACTATTTATTGTAAATAAATTAAATTATACCCTTTTAACAAGGATTCTTGCCTCTAGTGCATGATATTTTTCTTCAATTTTTAAAATAAATTTTAGTATAATTTTTAAATCTCCAATTAGTCCCATGTTTGAATTTAATGAATTGCTTGTAGTAAACTTTAAAAAATAATTTACTAAAATATTTTAAAAAAATCAAAATCTACACTCTTGGATCTACCAAATTGTATTTTTAGATTTATTAGAAATGTATGTAATGTAAGGAAATGTGGTACCTAGAAAGATAGGGTTTTCAAAAAAATGAAAAACCATAAGAAAATTGGTGTTAGGGTTCAGGCAAATTGGAGCAATAACCATTAACAATTATATGCAGATTAAATAACCCAAATATAACAATGAAGAATAACACAAAAGAGATCAACACAGAATTTTACCATGGTTCACCCAAAATGGGCTACATCCACAAAAACTCAGCCATCCAATGATTTTATTATCCAATGCAAAATAGATTACAATCTCGCGAATTCCATCTCACAACATACATCCTAGCCACTTATAACAAGCTTTTTGGAAGCTTCTAGAATTAGGGTTTTACAAAGTCATTTTTCAATTTTTTGGTTAACAAAAATTAACTACCAACCCTAAACCCCGGCAAGGATACATTCAAGTGTACAGTATTTGCATGATCAGTCGCCACATACCAACAATCTCCAACTTGGAGACTGTTCAAGCTCCACACCAAACAATCTCCCACTTGGAGACTGATCCTGGACGACACCACTGCACTTGCAGCTCCCACTAGATTACAGGTCTGGCTGGTTTCTTATGTCCACCATTATCAGTCGTGAAGGCCAACAGAAACTGATGAGGAAATTAGTTTCTCTCGTGTAACTGCCTTTGTGAACATATCTGCAGGATTCTCACTTGTGTGAATTTTCTCCAGCTTCAACTGTCCATCCTCCAAAACTGACTGGATGAAGTGGTATCTGAGCTATATGTGCTTAGTTTTTGAATGTAGAGCTGACAAAGGGCTATCTTCTTGTCATTGTCCCAATACCTCCTGAAAACGTTGTAACCAAATCATCTCCTTGCTAGCTTCCATAGCAACAACATACTCAGCTTCAGTGGTTTGAAAGCGCAACAACCTTTTGCAGCCTTGAAATCCAACTGACTACAGTACCTCCTACAGTAAAAATATACCCTGTAGTACTCCTACTATCAATATCACCTGCTAGATTACAGTCAACATATCCTTTTACAGCAGAATTTGTTCATCCAAAACATAGTTTCTTTGAAGTAGTACCTCTCAAATATCAGAGAATCTATTTTACCGCATTCTAATGTTCCATTCTTGGATTGCTCATATACCTGCTCACAACTCCCACTGCATGTGCAATATCTGGCCTTGTGCATACCATTGCATACATCAAGCTGCCAACTGCTCATGCATATGGTATCTTAGACATTTTGTCTTCCTCCTCTTGTGTCTTTGGACACATCTCCTTAGTCAACTTAAAATGACTAGGCAAAGGTGTACTAATTGCTTTTGCATTCTGTATGTTAAACCTTTTCAACACCTTCTCTACATACTCACTTTGAGACAAAAATAATTTTATGTTTGTCCTATCCTATGTGATCCTTATACCAAGGATTTGTTTTACTACACCCAAATCCTTCATAGCAAATAAATTTGCTTGCTATTTTTTTCTTAAGTTCATTAATATGTTGCATATTAGACCTGACAACAAGCATGTCATCAACATAAAGCAACAGAATAATATAGCTGCCATTACCCAATTTCTTAAAATAAACACAATAATTAGAATGACATCTTTTGTAACCTTGTTCAGCCATAAAATTATCAAATTTCAAATACCATTACCAAGGTGCTTGCTTCAGGCCATACAAACTCTTCTTTAACCTGCACACAAATTCCTCCTTACCCTTGACCTCATATCCCTGTGGTTGCTGCATGTATATTTCCTCTTCCAAATCCCCATGGAGAAATGTTGTTTTCACATCTAGTTGTTTAAGATACAAGTCTTCCACAGCCAGAAGACCTAGAATAGTTCTCATAGAAGTCATCTTTACAACCAAAGAAAATGTTTCATCAAAATCTATACCTTTTTTTATGTGCAAAACCTTTTACCATCAATCTGGCCTTATATCTTTTCTTGCCTCCATCTTCTTCCTTCAACCTATAAACCCATTTATTTGGCAATGCTCTTTTACCTACAGGCAATTAGACTAAGTCCCAAGTCTGATTCTGCAGCAAGGAATCCATTTCCTCTTTCATGCCTAGCTCCCACTGCTTTTTGGTATCTACTTGCATTGCTTCTTCATAACCTTCAGGTTCACCAGAATCAGTTAATAATATAGAATATAATGATGGAAAAAATCTTTCTGGAGGTCTAGTTATCCTTGTAGAACATCTAACACTTGCAGGAGTCTGTGGGATAACTTGTTGTTGCTGAGCATCAGGTACCACTGGCATTTTATTTTTTGGAATCTCATCCAGCACCACATATTCCTTTTTGTCCTGTACATGCTTCTTTTCCTGCAACTGATCCTTATACATGACCTTCTCATTGAATATAACATCTCTACTCCTAATGATTTTATGATTTTTATAATCCCATAACTGATAACCAAATTCATCTACTCCATATCCAATGAAGGTACATTTTTTAGACTTGGCCTCAAGCTTGGTTCTATTTTCAATATCAACATGGACAAAAACTTCACAACCAAAGGTTTTTAGAAATGAATAGTTTACCTTTTTACCCATCCATGCCTCCTCTGGAATGTCACCATCCAAAGGATTTGAAGGTGCCCTATTTATTAAATAAATAGAAGTATGTACAACATCTGCCCAAAAGTGTAACAGTAGTCCATCATGCAATCTCATGCTCCTTGGACACTCCATAATGGTCCTATTCATCCTCTTAGACACACCATTTTCTTGTGGAGTTCCAGGAACCGTTTTCTACCTACGGATTCCATTATATGAATAGTAATTTTCAAATTCTCTGCTGTAATACTCACCTCCATTATCAGATCTAAGACACTTCAACTTTTTTCTTGTCTCATTCTCAACCAAAGATTTCCACCTTTTAAAAGTTTCAAATACTTCTGATTTTTTTTTAGGAAATACACCCATGTTTTCCTAGTTGCATCATCAATAAAAGTAACATAATAGCAAGAGCCACCAAGAGAAGATACCTGAGCTAGTCCCCATACATCTGAATGCACAAGCTCTAATTTTTCACTCTTCTTCTCTTTTCCAACTTTGAGAAATCAGACTCTTTTATGTTTTCCATAAACACAATTTTTGTAGAACTCCAAGTCAATCTGCTTCAGACATGGTAGCAACTTTCTGGAGTGAAGGATCTTCATCCCTTTCTCACTCATGTCCCCAAGTCTATGGTGCCACAATTCTATTTATATCCCTGTAGCAAGTACTATAACTGTCTCAGTAGCAACTATTTCTGTAGCAGCTAAGGTAGAATAAGTATTACCAGTACACAAATACACTGTGCGTACCTTTTCACCTTTAGCTACTACTCATGCACCTTTAGTGACCTTCTAGACTTTGTTTGAAAAGGTAACTATGCAGCCTTCACTACCCAGTTGTCCTGCAGAAATTAAATTCCTTCTCAAATTTGGAACATGCCTTACCTCTTGTAGCAACCATTCATTTCCATTCTGTAACTTGATTTTTATCTTTCCTTTTCCAACAATCTAACAGGGTTCATCATCACCCAAATATACCTATCCAAAATCACCTTGGATATAATCTACAAAATATCTCCTATGGGGTGTGGCATGAAATGAAGCCCGTGAATCTATTTCCCAGGAATCATTAGCATTATCTAAACATAGAATTAAAGCATCTTGTAATTTATTACTTGCAACATTAGCTTCCTTACTATCATCATGTTGTCTATCTCCTTGTTTGCCCTTTCGAGACCAACAATCCTTCTTCAAGTGTCATGGCTTTCCACAGTGCCAACAATCCATTCTTCCTCTGGATTTAGATCTGCCTTTCTTCAACTTCCCTTGTGATTTCCCATGATTTGTTGGGATTTTTCCTCTCTCCTTTGTTCTTCCCCTATTCTCTACAGTCAAAGCATTACTCGATGTTGAACTCTCACCTGTGCTTTCCCATCGCATTTCCTCACTAAGGATAACACTAACAACATTATCAAATTTCAAAGTATTTAAACCAGAGACAAAGTTACTTACAACCATTACCAAGCTATTCCATCTTTTTGGCAAAGAACATAAAACTAAGAGAGCCCTCACCTCTTCATCAAATTTCACTTTTATAGAAGTTAACTGACTGATAATCTATTAAACTCATTTAAATGATCTTTCACAGATCTACCTTCAATCATTTTTAGATTAAACAATGTTTCATGAGAAATACCTTATTTGAGGCTGGGGTTTTTTCATACAATTTAGCTAAAGCTTTCATTAGATAATCTGTTGTCTTCGCTTCTGTTATATTGAACGCCATAGAAGGTGCCAGGCACAAACAAATGCTTCCCAATGCCTTTCTGTCCAGAAGTTCCCAATCCTCATCAGTCATTGCTGCCAGTTTCTTGAATTTTCCTTCCAACAGCCTCCATAAATCCTTCTGATAGAGATAATCCTCCATCTGCATCTTCCATAACTGATAGTTCTGCCCATTGAATTTATCTACCTTCAATTTACCCTCGTCCGCCATTGCTCCCACTTAACCATGATACTCCCACTCAACCGTGAGACCTTCCTGCAAATAATAATCGAACACAACCCGCTCTGATACCAATTGTTAGGGTTCAGGTAGATCAGAGAAATAAACATTAACAATTATATGCAGATTAAATAACCCAAATATAACAATGAAGAATAACACAAAAGAGATCAACATAGAATTTTAACGTGGTTCACCCAAAATGGGCTACATCCACAGAAACTTAGTCATCCAATGATTTTATTATCTAGTGCAAAATAGTTTACAATCTCATGAATTCCATCTCGCAACATACATCCCAACCACTTATAACGAGCTTTTTGGAAGCTTCTAGAATTAGGGTTTTACAAAGTCATTTTTCAATTTGTCGGTTAATAAAAATTAACTACTGATCCTGAACCCCAGCAAGGATACGTTATGAGTGTATAGTATTTGCATGATCAGTCACCACATACCAACAATTGATGCCATGTAGTTCTAAGCAAAACCGTTCTATACTAATTTTTGAAAACATGCCTCTATGTATGGTTGGAAGTTGAAAACTTATAATCAAAAGTGTTTTAGATGAAACACTTTTGATGGATATTTTGAAATCCACATAGGTGCCACAACATTATCGTTGTTCTAGCTAAAAAAAAATTGGGCAAAACAATTTTCCCTTAAACCCCTAAGTTGGCCTAAAGTGTGACATGGCTTTGAACTTTTACCCTGTGCAAATTTTACCATTACATTTTTTCCCCACATTGAGGTGCATGTGGATCCTAGAATGATTATGTATCTCAAAATATGTAAAATTCACATACATATAAAGTAAATATTTAGACATAAAAGATACCTCAGTCCATATATAAAGTAATGGACCTTGTTAAATATCATCATGTAAGTCCATCTTTTGTCATTCATGCTCCATGGGAACTTTCAAGACAAAGGAAAAATATCCCATGAGTAGCTTATGTCACACAAGTAAAAGAAAAAACAGCTACAAGTTGAGTTTTACTAATATAAATCATAAGCAACAAAAGAGAGAGAGAGGGGAAATAGGGTTAGAAATATTTTGCATATATTGAAAGTGGTAATACTATGCCTTGCTTGGAAATCATGGGATGATAGGGCACATGGTGAACTAACATGTCATGTGATGGTGATCTATCTAGTCATAGTGATGAGTCTTTGTGTAGCACTTGCCACTACTTGAAAGCTCAATTATGGGAATGGTAGTGACAATATGTGTCCCCTTTAATTGGTTATATCTATAGGATGTAAGGAATTAGTGGAGAGGGGAAAATAATAATGAAATGTAAATGTAAGTTAAGCATGTAACTATGTATTAAAGAAATAACTATAATGAAGTGCATCACATAAAAAGTAGGTAAAACATGTCAAATAATAATTATGGTAATAATATAGGCTCAAGATATTGTTAAGGAATAAGGTTGCCCTCAACATGGGCAAATGAGAAATGGTGTTGTGGCCCTCAGTGGCTAGGAATACTTGTGTAAGTAGGTCCCTAGTGGTAATGAAGGTTTCAATGCATGACATGACATGTAGTCAATAATGTGGAGAAGGCTTGTAGTGTCCCCATTGTAACTCTTAGAACATGGAACTTGGGTCATGCTTGTACATAGGGTGATAACAAAGGCACAATGCATGATGTGCCCTGATGTGATACATTGCCTCTTAGAACCATGGTTAGGTTATGTGAGTGCAATAGCATAAAATTTAGTTGTGAGAGTTTGTGTTAAGGTAAATACCTCCACATGGGAAAGATAGTGCAATGAGGTGCATAGATGTGTAATGGGTGAGGATCATAAACAATGTATAACCACCCAAGTGATAAGGTAAGATCACATTCATTGGACCCATAAATGTCATATGATGATTCGTTCAATAGGAAATCGTGTTGATAAATAAGTGTGCAAGTGTAATTATGTTTATAATGATGTGATCATAAAGGCATGATAAGTTTGTATTTAGTTGTGTCAAATTTCATCCTTAAGGTCTATGATTGATCTTGTAATAAATACTTAAGATGCATGGTATAGTGATAAAATTGATGAAAATTGGCCCATGTGTGGTTGATAGGTATCTTGGGATGTATAGGTAGCATCATAAATTAATGTAATCACAAGATGTGAACATGAGAAGTACTAGTATCATGATAAAGTTATGTGAGCATGAAATGATATGATAACGTGATGCTTCCAATGTAATAGGATAACTCATGATTGAGTAACAATAGCACAATAGAGAAAGAAAAAAGTGAGGTGCTTCTAATCTAATAAGATAGCTCTAGAAGTGTGTGTAAAGAAGAATTTATGTTATGTTAAACTTCTATATTACATTACGTGAGTTGGGTTGTAAAAATGTAATTTACTACAATTTGGTAAATAAAATTGAAAAACAAATTCATAGCATGAAAGAACTCAAGACATACTTGGTAATCACCCCTAGAAGCTTACTGTCTCGAATGCTATCACATTGTGCATGTGTTCATGTAATGCATTGTTGCCTTGCTTACATGTTGTAGTCTGGAATATATGCACTGTCATCCTAGAAAGTTGGAAATAGGATTTTTTCCACAACAAGAGACAAAGACAACAACAACAACAAACAAGGGAAATACCAAAATACATGGAATTACTAGAAATTGATTTAATTTATGTATTTTGAAATGAGAAATAAAAATGACAAGGGAGAGAAGAGGATCCAAACCACCGCGCAAGTTAATCCTAGAGAAACCTATAGCTAGGAGAATAAAAATGTTTGGGACTACTTGGGTGCTTTCCAAGAATGGTCAAGCCTCTATTTTAACCTTTTAGTTTCCATGGGCAATCAAAAGAGAAAAGAAAGAGAGAAGTGTGTGTGATTAGGATATGTGCATATAGGACTAAGAACACAAAAGCTAAAATTAAATCACTAAGTGCAAGATCCCCGATATATGGGGAGCTACACCCTAGTGTGCATATTTGATAAATAGGAAAGTGGAAACACCAAGATATTTTTCAAGAGAAATATAAAAAGAAATGATAAAGAGATGGGTTCAATATTATTCAAACAAGAATAAAACTTATTGGAACAACATTACTAGCATGATGAAGAAGAAAGCAGTGAGTACATTGAGTTTCCAACAAAAATTTAATAGCATTTATCCTTAGCAAACAACAACAATGGAGGTCTATATAATAGGGTGCAACCAAGAGATAGTTGCATGTGTTGGAGAGTTGAGATTCAAAAGTTGCTTTTTCAAAAGGTTCCCTAGGATACTGAAGGGTCACATTTAGATGTAGAAGGTATTTTTTAGACAAACGGGCATTACAACAAACAACTGGGCAAGAAACTAATGACTCAAATTTTAAAAACTCGTGATTTTAGTACATTGGATGGATTTTTGTGTCACATTGGAATCCTAGATAAAACACTCATTATTTGACAAATGGTTCCAAGATAGTGAAAAGAATTAGAATGATACAAAAATTTGGCAATCTGGTGAAGGAAAAGGCTAAGGCCAAGTTAAAATGATCCCTAAAACATGCTACAAGAATGGACACTAAAATAAGGATAATTTGTAGTGTCAAAATTTTAGGGTATGTAATTTACAATATTATAGTGTGATAGGGCAATAGCGGTAGCATGGGGAAGGCATGATGCCCCTAGTCTAGTGGGATAACTTTAAGAGTATGCTATGCCAATGTAGGATCATGATATATAATAAATGATCATAAGAATATAGGAGAAATTACATAATAAGACTCATAGACATGAAGATAGCACAAGCATCATAAGGTAACAGATCGTAGATGTGTATGATAAAATGTAAACCATAAACAAATAGAAAGCATTCAAATAACAATCTATTTGATCTACATCTAACCATAACCTCTATATTAAGCTAAGGACTTGAAAATATCAATGAAAACTAGAAATCTCTCACCAACATAAGTCCTTGTTGCACAAATGGTGGTTGTGCTCAAAGGATTTGGTGTGGATGAGAGAGTACATGCTCAAATGGGTAGCATGACCATGCATTCCAAGGAGACTTCTTGAAAATAGCTTATAGAAGGGTCTATTTATAGATTTTATATGAGGAGGATCAATGCATGGGATTGATTCGGAAGATCAATGGATGAGATTGATTGATAGGAGAGGATGCATGAGGAGCATCCAAGTGTCACCTTGTTATTGGTACACATGAGGAGATCCATGATTCAAGAGATTTGGATGGTGGAGATTTTCTACATTGAATGGATGGACAAGATTTGATGAAAGGTTTTATGGAGCCTTATGCATGCATTGAGCCATGTGCAAGGTTGACTTGTCTAATGATGCTTAGGGTTGTGAAAATATTGATTAGTTAAGTAAACATGATTTATTTATTCAACTAATGATGAGGTGGGAAATAGATGAATTAAATAAATATTACCTATTTATTAATTTTTTGGAGGAATGGACATAGAAATAGATGATTTAATTAAATAAATGTTGATTCATTTAATTAAAGGCTAGAACATTAGAATCTGAAGTGTTGAAATGATTAATTAATTAAATAAATGGTGTGATCTATTTAATTATTTCTAGTATGATGATTGGATTGTTTAATTACATAAGTAAATTATTTAATCAACATTAGAAGGAGAGACATGTGGGATGAATCAGGTGATGGTAGAACGTGCTCAAACTTAGGTGTCTACATTTTTCCCCTCTTTGAGATAGTCTTGTGACTAAAAGAAGTAACATTATCTTAAATAAAGATAAAACATAGTGCTTTTCTTAGGAAATTAACAAGTTTATCAAACCATTTCCTACATAACCCCATGAGAGAAAATGATGCTTACAAGCTTATAGAATAACCATAATGCAAAGATCAAAAGACATACCACAAGATAACATAAGATATGCCCTAGGAAAACCCTCAAGATGGAAAAGCCTAGCCTCCAAAAGCATCCACATTCAATTTATTATTCAACAATGAAACATTAGAATACACTTACAGAGTCTCCATGAATACTTATGAAACATCAAGCTCCTCCAATTCAGCCTCCATGTGTCCAAGAAACCATACATCCCATGCCATGCTTCACATATGCACTCTTTAGGAGAGATCAATACAAATGATAACCAACCCCAAAATGACAACCTAAATGACCATCCAACCTCAACTACTAAACATGTGCTTGTTTTTATAGAATCAATCTCACACAAATACAATTGTGGTATTGGAAAAACCATGTGTCTCAAAACCATGAGAGCACAAAACCATTGACCCCAAAATTAAATATTTACTACCAATATTTAATATTTGGCCTGTCTCCCACACATAAAATATCTAACCAATGTTACTAAGTGCACCCAAATAAATATTTAATGTGGCTAAACATGTTATTAAAGATGCACCATTAATAAAATTAATCTTTCTTGTGCAATGTGTACAACACCATGTTCCTAAAAGCTTTGATGGGATGACAAGATTTTGATTTTGGAAGAAAATGATTTGGCCTAGGGATGCCCCCTGAAGAGGATAGGAAGGTTTGAAGAACATCTGGATGTAAAAGATGAAGAAATATGAGGATACATGATTGGATGTGAATGATGGAAGAAGGGATTGGAGGATAGAAGATAGAAGGGGGTCCAAGATGAATGGATGAGGACGAGAATATTGGTCGAAGAATGGAGAGGGGGGAGATGCAAATGGATGGGTTGGAGGAATGAGAGGTCATGTTGAGTAGGTTGAGCAACCTTGATGTAGGAGCATCCATGGTTCAAGAGCAAATTTGCATCAACCAAAAATATTTGCATTTCATTTTATTTTCTTTCATTTTCCAGTTCAGTACAATCAGTTCAGTCAGTAGCAGTTTCTGTATTTTGGTCTGCATTCTGCCACAGTTTCATTTCAAACCTTGTAGAGCTAGACTTAGCATCTAGACATTATCATGCACAACATATCTAAAATTCAGATCATTTGGATTAGTTTTTGGAAAGATATCGCTATTAGAAGATCGATTATTTTCTCATAGCAGAGCATTCAGACAGTCTCAAACAACCAACTGAAGGAGAAGACTTGCGCAACACTTTCATGACTTGTGGAGCTAAATGACACATCATTCAAGGTAGTTTGGAACATGGTCGACCTTCCCTGAGATCCACACATTGATTCATTCACTTGCAGAGGATTTCCATATGTTTTGGGCCGACCTATCCGTGTACACACGTTACATCTCTTTCATTGGAGTTTGTAATCTGTTTGGTTGACATGGAGGAGTCTTGTGATCTGAAGATGATATATAATCATGTAATAGATGCCTAGGAAGTCAGTTAGTGATAGTTAGCATAATTCATTAGTTAGATAGTTTGAATTCTTTTGGTATCAGGCACTTCAAAGCTGCATCTTGCACATGTATTGTAATTGGAGAATCAGGCCTGTGAGCCTAATATATAAGCCCACATGTTGCTGGAATATTTATATTTTGATTATATGATATACTAAATGATTGAATCTGCATTTGCATTCCATAATTGAGTTGCTTCCGTTGTGTTTACTCTTGCTGCACGGTCTGGACCATTCACTTTGTGGATCCTCCTAACCGTGACTGCACCAAGTGGTATTAGAGCGAAGTTTGAATCCTTTGGGAGTGAAGTGAGTGAAGTTGTGAAGGCATTTCGTAAGATCTTATTGTGAACAGATCGCCAAACCCAAGGTAGACTACCTATGTTGTCAACTGATCACTGATTGTGAGGCAGTTGTCACCCCTTAGCCTGATCGCCGAATTTGAGGCAGTTACACTTGATCCTAGGAAGAGATGCCACTAAGGAGAATACCTGTTGTTGGTACTATGGTTGGAAGAATGGATGAGATGATGGAAATGATGAAGATAATGTGAGTTCACTTGGGTGCTGTTGAAGAAGATCGAAGAAGAGGACTTACACCTCAACCTAATGTTGAAAGTGATGATGAAGAATTTCAATCTTCTGATCAAAATGAGGAAACCCTAGAAGAATAAGAAGAATCAGATCAAGTGAAGATGTTGTGAACTATTTCAAAGATTGGGAAAAGACCTAGAGTTGATGTACCAAACTATACTGGTAATTTGAATCCTGAGGAGCTGATTGATTGGATAAATGACCTAGAAGAATACTTTGAATATAAAGAAATTGAAGATCCAGAGAAGGTGAGATTTGTAAAGACAAAGTTGAAAGGACATGCTTCTATTTGGTGGAAAGAAGTACAGTTGGATAGGAATAGAAGAGGAAAAGAAAAGATCATCAAATGGGATAGAATGGTGACGAAGTTGAAGAATCAGTTTATACCTGCTAACTATGAGTTGGAACTATTGAAAAGATTGCAAAACTTGAGATAAAAGGAGAAATCTATGAAGGAGTACACTAAAGAATTTCATAATATGATTATAAGGATAGGACATAGTGAAGCAAGCAAGGAGAAAGTGGAAAGATACATCAATGGATTGAGATTGAACATTCAAGAACAGCTAAGTTTGGTGAGGATGACAACATTGGAAGAAGCATATCGGTTTGCCCTGAAAGTCAAAGAAAAGTTGAACAAGAAGCATGAGCAGAGATAGAGAGGCAAAGGAGGTAAATTTTAGAGAGGTAGAACATTTTCTGGAGGAGAAAGATCCTTTGCATAGAAAAGAAGACAAGATAGCACATTCAAGAAGGAGGACAGAGATGGTAGTTCATATCGGAGAGATGACAAAACTTTCTACTACAAAGGAAACCCTAATTCATACTGGAGTGAAGGATACAAAAGAGATGGAAGAGGACCTGACAGGAGAACATTAAGAGGAACCTATTTTAAGTGTGGAGGTGAAGGATATAGAGCATTTGAATGTTATCAAGGAAGTACAAGTAAGAAGACAAAGAACAATGGAAGAGCAGCTTATGTAGAAGAAGAACCTGTTGGATCAACTAGTTCAATTGGTAAACTTGAGAAAGGAGAATCATTGGTCATGAGGAGAGCACTATTTCAAGCAGAGACAAATGAGGAACCACCGCAGAGGAAAAGTTTTTTCCAGACCAGATGCAAATCAGGAGGTAAATGTTGTAAGGTTGTAATTGATCATGGTAGTTCTGATAATTTAGTTTCAGAGGAGATGGTGACTAAGATGAAGTTGGAAAGATTAAAACACCCTAAGCCATATCAGATAGCATGGATTTAGGATGATCATAAGGTACTAGTGAGTGAACAATGTTTGGTGAAATTTCATATTGGATCTTATCATGATGAAGTATTGTGTGACATTATGTCTGTGGATGTATGTCATATATTGTTGGGTAGACCATGGCAGTATGATAGAAAAGCTATACATGATGGGAGAAAGAATACATATACTATATCATCAAATTGAAAGAGAATTATCTTGATCCCTTGGGAAGATGAACCTAAGAGTGAAGTATGTGGGAATGTTAGAATCTGTTTAGTTGATGGAAGGAAGTTTCTGGATGGTTTGAGACATGAGAATATGTGTTATGCTTTGATTCCTAAGAAGCCTGAAACCCTAAAGACAGAGACTAGAGAATCACCACCTGAGGAGATAATTGAGTTGATGATAGAGTATGAAGACATCATATCAGACAATGTACCTAAAGGATTGCCACCAATCAGGAGTATCAGTCATCACATGGATCTTATACCTGGAACTAGTTTGCCTAACAAAGTAGCACACAGAATGACGCCAGCAAAGAATGAAGAATTGAATAGATACATACATGATTTGTTGAGGAAAGGATTGATCAGAGAAAGCTTGAGCCCTTGTGCAGTACCTACAATGTTAGCCCCGAAGAAGGATGGAGAACGAAGAATGTGTACAGACTCTAGAGCAATCAACAAAATCACAGTTAAGTATAGATTTACATTGCCTAGGATGGATGACATTATGGATTGTTTGAGTGGAGAAAAATATTTTACAAAGATAGACTTGAAGAGTGGATACTATCATATCATAATCAGAGAAGGAGATGAATGGAAGGTTGCTTTTAAGACAAATGAAGGATTGTATGAATGGTTAGTGATGCATTTTGGATTGACAAACGCACCGAGTACTTGTATGAGGTTGATGAATGAAGTTTTGAAGAAATTCTTGGGTAAGTTTGTTATTGTATATTTGGATGATATTCTGATTTTTAGTAAGACAAAAGAAGAACATTTTTGGCACCTGAGACAAGTATTGTAGAGGTTGAAAGAAGATAAATTGTTGATAAACATCAAGAAGTGTAGTTTCATGAAGAAAGAATTGGTATACTTGGGATTTGTGATTTCTATGGAAGGATTAAAGATGGACCCTGAGAAAGTTAGAGCAATTGTTAAGTGGCCTACACCTGAGAGCATTGGAGAAGTTAGATCATTTCATGGATTAGCTAGTTTCTACCAGAAGTTCATCAGAAATTTTAGTTCAGTATGTAACCCTATGAGAGAGACAATGAGAGGTGATAGGAAGGACTTTAAGTGGACATCAGGAGCAGATAAAATTTTTAAGTTGTTAAAGCAGAAAGTGACAGAGCAACTAGTGTTAGCATTACTGGATTTCAATAAGGTATTTCAAGTAGATTGTGATGCAAGTGGAAATGCAATAGGAGTAGTGTTAAGTCAAGAAGGTATACCTGTAGCATATTTTAGTGAGAACTTGAATGATACAAGGAGAAGATATTTAGTTTATGATCAGGAGTTCTATGCCATAATTCAAGCCTTGAAAAAGTTGAGACATTATTTGTTGCCTAAGGAATTTGTGTTGTATACAGATCATCAAGCTTTGCAGTACCTGAACAATCAAGGAAAGTTGAATTAGAGACATATGAGATGGGTAGAGTTCATGCAGAGTTATATTTTTGTATTGAAGCATAGGAGTGGGAAATCAAAAAAAAGTTATTGATGCATTGAGTAGAAGAAGGAATTTGCTAACAGAGATGAGAGTTGAAGTGTTATGATTTGAAGAGTTGAAGAATATGTATGAAGAAGACCTTGATTTTGTAGAACCTTGGAAAGCATGTAAGGAACCTATTGTGACAGATAGGAGTAAGTGGTTAAATTATTTCATTCAGGAAGATATGTTGTTCAAAGGAAATCAATTGTGTATACCTAGGAGTTCAATGAGAGATAATTTGATAAAAGAGAAACATAGTGGTGGATTAGCTGGACATTTTGGAATTGATAAGACAGTGGCTTTGGTAAGTGAAAATTACTTTTGGCCTAAGCTATATAAGGATGTTAGGAAGTTTGTGTAGAGTTGTAGATTGTGTCAAGTTGCAAAAGGAAGTAGTCAGAATACTGGATTGTACAAATCTTTGACAGTACTGGAGAGACCTTGGGAAGACATAAGCATGGATTTCATATTGGGATTGCCGAAGACACAAAGAAGACATGATTCTATATTTTTAGTGGTGGATAGATTTTCAAAGATGGGACATTTCATACCTTATAAGAAGACAATTGATGCAGTTCATGTGGTTGACCTATTTTTCAAGGAGATTGTGAGATTGCCTGGATTACCTAAGAGCATAATTTCAGATAGAGATACAAGATTTATTAGATACTTTTGGAAGACACTTTGGAAGAGGATGAAGCCAGATTTGAAGTTTAGTTCAGCATTTCATCCATAGACAGATGGACAAATAGAGGTAGTAAATAGGAGTTTGGGTAACTTGTTGAGATGTTTGGTTGGAGAGAAGGCAGGAAACTGGGACTTAATTCTATCACAAGCAGAGTTTGCATATAATAACTCAGTGAATAGGAGTACAGGAAGAACACCATTCAAGATTGTGATAAGAACTAACCCTATAGGAGTAGCAGAGTTGAGAGATATCAGTATGGAGAATCAAAGGAGTGCAGAGGCAGAAGAATTCGCATGACACATGGAGACAGTGCATAATCAGGTTAAGAAACACTTGGATGAGATTAATAGTAAGTACAAGGAGCAAGCAGATGAGAAGAGAAGACACAGAGTTTGCAATTGGAGATGAAGTGATGTATATTTTAGAAAAGAAATATTTCTAGTAGGGGCATATAACAAGTTGAAGATGAAGAAGTTTGGACCATGTAGGATACTTAGAAAGTTTGATTCAAGAAATGCATATGAAGTGGAACTACCGAAGACATTGGGTATATCACCTAGTTTCAACATTGTAGACCTATATCAGTATCATGAAGGAGAGTTTAGTGATAGTATTGAAGAGGAATTGAAGAAACAATTACCACAACAAGAACTGAAGAATATAGAAGATGTCTTGGACAGCAGAATTGGACGCAGCACCAGAGGCAAGCAATACAAAGAATGCTTGGTAAAGTGGAAAGGCAGACCGGAAGAAGAGTCATCTTGGATTTCTTAGGCTGAGGTGGACCATCTTGGTTTTCCTCCAGCCCCAGCAAAGTGAGGGACTCACTTTTTTTTAACAACCTTGGGTGTCTAATGCAGGAGCATCCCTGGTTCAAGAGAAATATTGCATCAACCAAAAATATTTGCATTTCATTTTATTTTCTTTCATTTTCCAGTTCAGTACAATCAGTTCAATCAGTAACAGTTTCTGTATTTTGGTCCGCATTCTACCGTAATTTCATTTCAGACCTTGCAGAGCTAGACTTAGCATCTAGACATCATCATGCACATCATATTCAAAATTTAGATCATTTGGATCAGTTTTTGGAAAGATGTCGCTATCAGAAGATCAACTGTTTTCTCATAGCAAAGCATTCGGACAGTCCCAGACAACCAACTGAAGGAGAAGACTTGTGGAGCTAAATGACACATCATTCAAGGTAGTTTGGAACCTGGCCAACCTTCACTGAGATATGCACATTGATTCATTCACTTGCAGAGGATTTCCATATGTTTTGGGCTGACCTATCCATGTACACACGTTACATCTCTTTCATTGGAGTTTGTAATTTGTTTAGCTAACACGGAGAAGTCTTGTGATCCAAAGATGATATATAATCATGTAATAGATGCCTAGGAAGTTAGTTAGTGATAGTTATCATAATTCATTAGTTAGATAGTTTAAATTCTTTTGGTATCAAGAGCTTCAAAGTTGCATCTTGTGCATGTGTTGTAATTGGAGAATCAGGCCTATGAGCCCTAATCTATAAGCCCTCATGTTGTCGACATATTTGTATTTTGATTCTATGATATACTAAATGACTGAATCTACATTTGCATTCCATAATTGAGTTGCTTCTATTGTGTTTACCCTTGTTGCACAGTCTGGACCATTCACTTTGTGGACCCTCCTAACCGTGACTGCACCAAACCTAGTGTGTAATATAGCATATGACATTCTGCACCATGGTATAAGGGAGCATGATGGCATTGTGTCATATACATGATGGATTGACCCAAAATAAAAGGTCACAACTGAGCATGTGTCATATGTCACCATGATATGGGAGACCATGATGTTGTTGTGGTGATATGCAACAAGGAATGATACAAATGCAAGAAAAATGATAATATACACAATCAAGCATGCACAAAATGAGACAAAGACAAACAAAGATGTTGACCCTAGTCAAGATGAAAAAATAGAGATTGATTGATGATGATCTAGTATTGTTTATGTGGGAATGATATATCCTAAAACAACACAAGGATTGGGATTGATATACCATGATGATGTTTGGATTTGAGTTGAGCAATGCTTACAGCAAGGCTACAAACAAAACAAAGCCTGATGCTTTTAGATGATGTGCTAGATTGCTTGGCTAGATTTATGTGGATTAGGGTTCCTTGCATTGCTTGGATTGATTTGGGATGGTGTGGGATTGCTGCAATGTGTTGTAATGATTGTGACGATAGATTGCAAATGCATTACAAAAGATTGGGTATACCAAGAGGTGTCCAAAGTATGATTCAACATTGTGCCCCTATCCTTATAAAGGTTGAAAGTTGGAAGGGAGGATGGATTGGGGAGACAATAGGATAGATATGCAGATATAACGAATGGGTAGGATTGGATGGGAGTGATAGGATAGGAATGATAGGATGGGAGAGGCTTGCCCCCAAGTGTACGGTACTCATAGATAGTGGATTTATGCATTATGATCAAGAATGGGTTTTCATCATGGTATTTGTCCAAGGCACCATAAGAATGATTTTCACCATTGGACAATTTTTTCCTTTACTTTTTTTGTTTGATTTTTTTATTTTTCTATTTTTTTAGATTTTTTATTTTTTTCTTCTTTTGATTTGAGATGCTAGGATGGGATGGAGAGATACATGATTTTTGGATTTAATATTTTTTGGACTAAAGTTTTTATTTCCATGGTGAATTTATAGTATCCCATTCTAAAATAACTACTATACACAAACCATGTTGTTGGCATTGCATTCAGTAGATGTTGGTAGAAACCTTGTTCATCACTAAGTGGGCTTATCCAAAATAGAACATGGTACCATCATAGCTCCAATGTTTAGAGGATCATGCCAAGGAAAATGGAATTTAGGCAAGATAGATGAAGGATGGATGGATTATGCAAAAGTTGGGATTAAAGGCGTGCTATTATAGATGTATGTTGGGTTATGGATTTGGTTACATATAAGAGGGGGATTGAAGGCTGGTATGGTGGAGGTATGAGGAAAGGTCTTAGGACTAAGGGGAACTAGGACCAACAATTACACACACCATGATGGATTTTGAAGATTTGGATTTAGGGTTTTGGGTATATGGGATTCAAGATAGATGAACATGCTTGATTTCCAATTTTTGGATTGGGATGGGAGATTTTAGGATTACCAATTTTAGGATTTAGGGACCCAAATGGACTTAGGATTGGGATGAACTTGGAGTTGGATTTTGGGTTTCATGATTGGGATGGAGGATAGGGGTGAATGTTTAGAGATGTGGATTTGGACGTATTTGATGGATTCATTGCTACATTTTGCTTTGAGGCCCACATTATTTTTGCACTTTCCTTTTTTATTTGTGGGCCTATGTTACCTTTTGGATCTATTTTTATTTTTGACCTAATTTTGATTTGATATTATATGTCGATGCTTTGTGACATGGTGATCCTTGGATTCTTGAAGATTATTTGCTTTATATGTAGGTGCATCCAAATTGCTTCCAAAGTTGATGTTATGATCCATGGGGAGATATTATCTTGGAGTTACATGAGGTTTGTGATAGCTTCATCTTGTTGGAATAAGTCTAATGATGTGTGTGTTCATAGATCTTGATTGGTAATTTTAGGTGACGGGTGGTCAAGGGTGGTGATAGGGACAACGGTATCATTGAAGGGATTGGTGGGAGAAAACTCTTTGTAGGAGAAATGCAAGGAACTTGTTTTGATGTTGGAAGAAGTTCCCTTAGGATTTGTTGAGGTGTTATCGATATATTTATATTGTCCATTTTGAGATTTGTAGCCAACGCCCTGAAATCCTTGATTTGCTTTGACATGTATGGGCACCAAGATTCCTTGCTCATAAAGGCCTAAACATTTTCCTTGATATTTCATGATTTGACATAGGAAATTTATAACAAGATACTTGTTGCTTTGGAAACAAGATGTGAATTCATTTTAGCTAGGGAGGGATCGGTGGTAGATGCAAGGTGCCCTTCGACGATGAGAAAACTAGAGCAAACAAAGATGGTGGAACCCAGGTGATAGGATTGGGGTTGAAGGATGGTGTGGATGGGAACGCTTTGATTTTGGGGGGTTATGGGATAATGGAAGGGATTAATTTGTGTGGGGAAATGTATGGGCATGTTTTGGAACAAGCTCTTGACATAGTCGGATTTGCTTGGATGACATGAGGGAGAAGTGTCATTTTGCTTTAATAGTCACCATTAGTGATTAATGTATCTATATACTCCTCTAGTTGTGCACATGGATGGGTGAGGAGTTTTCAACACTAATGAATTTGGGATTTGATGTATTTGATGAATTTGTGAAAAGGTCGACACTTATTTTTCCACATGGGTAGATTTGTGGGGATTAGGCATTAAGATTATGAGTGGAGTTGCATGGCTCCATAATTTTTCTTTTACAATTTTGGTTGATATCCTTTGCTAGGAGTCCCCAAAGGAAATCCAACATGGTCAAGTTGTATAAGGTAGGATTAGACTGTGGTTTGGATGTTTGGATTGTTGTATAAGGTAGGATTAGACTTTTTTCTTCTTTTAAGCCTTCATCACAAAACTTCTCTGTCGTGAACTTGTTGTCAGAGAAACCTGTCATTGGCGAACTTAAGAGCTCATGAACTGAACAATTTGTGGACCGAAGGCAGAAATCATTCATGCCATAGAATTTTCTTTGTCAACTTTTTGTTGGCCAACTTGATGTCAAGAAAACTAGTTGTCAGCAAACCTATGAGTTCGCAAACTGAGCAAATTGCTGATTAAAGGCAAAACTCATGCCTTAGAGACTTTTCTTCTTCTCTACCTTAGAAACTTTTTCTTCTTCTTTTCCTTAGAAAACTTTTCTTCTTCTCTAATCTCCATTTCCCTTCAACATCAACTTCATTTTGACATCAATGACAAAACTTCCAGTTCAGTACATGTGTTTGTATGCAATGCTTCCGCTTTTCAACATTATTGGGCCACCAAAATTAACATTTTTTAGCATTCAACACATCGTGTTAATTACACTAAACAAATGCCCAAGAATTTAAGGATCCAGTATAAACTAATGAGCTGTAAAAATTTCTATAGTGTAAATTCATATTTAAATTTTTTTTAAGAATTATTTCTATCATTTTTTATTTTTCAATATTTGTTATTTTTCTATTATTTTTATTGAAAAATATTTTACCTAATGCATAACTTTCACTACAAATAAAATATTTCCATGAATTAGTGGAATTAAATCATTAACTCCAATATCAAGTGCATGTATATTTTTAGTATTTTAGTTGAATATTTATTTATTATTAATTTTGTTAATTAGTACTAACAAAAAATTTAGACTTATATTTTACCATAATGTGTTTCTCTTAGCTTATGTATTGAAATTAATTCTCTATTTCATTGAAACAAGGACATCCACACAAAGTGCAATTCATTTTTTGATATTTTTTGATATAATTTATTATTTTTTCTAGTGTCTTGAATAGAGGTCATTGTTTTTTGTACTAGACCTATGTTGATTATAAAATTAAAAATATAATCTTAAAAAATATCATATATATTATATTTTTTAGAAATCTAATATTGAGGGCTATGTACCTACAAATTGGCATCTTCAGATGACTTCATGTTTGACCCCCAAAAGGTGAGGTATTTAATTTCTTTTTTATTATCACTTTGATAGGAGCAAAGAAGACTCTATAGTAGGTTTGATGTAACCCCCCAAGGCTATCATGACCCCAAACTCCCCGTAGATCAAACCCACATGTATTTTTGAATACAAACATGATTTTTGGCAAAAATCAAGGTGGCCTAGAAGTGGGACGCATTATTGTGTTCTCACCCAAGTAAAATAGGTTGGTGCAAATGAAACATCTTAGCCTCTAGCTAGGTTAGGAGAGGATGGCATAAGATTGAAGGTCATAATACATATGGATAATATAAGAATAATGATCAAAAGACAAATCATGACAAGGTATCATTAGGTCCATACTATACTTGTAGGTGTTAGATTTAGAAAAATAAATAATGAAAACATGCATCAAGTTCATAAAAGAAGAGTAAATCAAACAAGAAGAATAAAACCATTGCAAATACTTACCACTACTTGATTAAATCTAAACTCAATAATTAATAACATATCATCATCTAAATACTCATGATTAACAAGAAATAATGATTTATCATGTAACAAATCATTTGTTGTACCAACATAATTATCATGTAATAGTTATTTAGTAAAGCTTATTAATATGTCATCATGTAATATAGGAAAGGGAAATAAATCATCAATAGTGTCTAAATAAGATGTTAATGAAATATCATCAATGTGCATGCCATAATTATGGGAGGTGTCTCTATGTAAAACGCTTTCACAAATATCCATAAGGTTGTTGTGAGGTGTAGAAGAATGGTCATCATGATTTTGCACATGGATCTATGAGAATAGAATTTCATCATGATATGTATCTAGGTACATATCATCATTTAATGTGCAACAATGTCATGAGTAGGTGAAGCAAGAATATCCTCACCACATAATGTACCACTCATAGTAATGGAAGGTAAAGGTATATATGAGTATACTTCATAATAAATGTATCATGAGTCAACTTTTGTGAAGGAAAGGTGCTCAAAGGTAATGTATCAAATTAGACTCTTCCACACTACTATCACTATCCATAGAATAAGTAAAAAACATATGAGCATCATGGATAAGTGTAGTAAGGGTATCTAAAAGGGAAGTAAATTAAATGATAAAATCCCTAAAGGAAGAGAAGGTACATATGTGATGGTACAATGCTTCCATAGACAATGTGATCACCTTCATATGATAAAATGTCATCATTGAATCAATAATAGGACCTAATCACATGTAAAAATTTGTATAAGCATTTCAAAATCAATGAGGTAAGAATGAATAAATTCAAAGGATAGATGACCATCAGAATCCGTGATGTAAAAATAAGTATCTATCCAAGGATGAGAAGTGTAGGGTTCACAAAATTATGTAATAAAGGATCAAAAACCCTAATAAATGTAGGTAAATGGTATAAGATCTCATGTACAACAATTAAAAAAATCCTAAACCATATCTAAAATAACTATAAAATATAAACCTTAAATCTAATACGAGAGTGGGTAGTGCGGGTAAAAGATAGGATATGTGACTAAGCACAAGAAACCCTAAATTAAGGATTTTTTAATGAAGCACAAGGATAAAAGGTAGGTCAAGTTTGAAAATAAGATGTAAAATTAGAAAAATATATATATGAAAATTTTGAATAGTGATAAGAAATCCTAGGCGGAAACTAGATTGTGTAAGATTGGACACGTTCACCAAAATGTAAGGGAAAATAAATGTTCCCTAAACTTAATCTAGGCTAATTAAATACATACAACAATCAAGTATAAATCAACCTAGATTAATTATTGATTAGCTACGGTATATATATAATTTAGAATTTCATACTAAACTAGGAATATACAAAAATAAATGCAATGAATGAAAGTACTTAACTCTATGTTTGAGGGAGAAGAATAATCCTTATATGTTACTAAATTGGATGTCTCGAGATAAAAAATAGAAGATCTCAGTTTATAATTCCCTTTATCATCTAAATAGTCAATCAACTCCATGAGGGATCAAATCCATGGGTTTTGTTTACTTTTGTAAATGTAGATCCAACACTTACCTATAGAAATGATCTAGTAGAGTGTGCAATCTTGATTCCTACTTTGCTAAATTTGTTGTTCTCTGCTCTAGTATAAAAATTCATAGTATTTAGAAATAATTTTATAGTGTTGTTAGATTTCTAGGGTACATGTCCTAAGTCATCCCTTGGAAAAGGATTGAGTAAGTACAATTGTGCCAATGATCAAAAGAAACAATCTTCAATCATACAAATGCTCTATATAATATCAAAAAGTGTATACCCTACAATTATCATATTATGTTTTGTGATTCCTTTAGTTTACATCCCCCATAGCATGTCCTAGGATCATTTTAGCCTAGTCTTAGCCTTTTACCCACTCCTAGTGTTGGTGTTGTGTTATTTTTTCGTATGCTTAGTCCAGTTTCATGTGTTGCCATGTTTTATCCTATGTTTGTGTTATGTTTTGTTCCTATCCTAAGAAGTTTCTAAGCACGTTGTACTTGGAAGCTAGTGCAACATGCTATGATCCTTTAACTATATAATCATACAATATCTATTTTTGACTTTCTAGTGTCCTTTCAACTTCCAAATATTCTAAATTGTAACAATCATATGCCAAAATTTTGGAAGTCAAATAGTCACCTTTGTATTTTTGAATGACTATTGATCTTCCCTCTCCTCCTTCCAAGATTGAACACTCATTCATCATGCAATCTTGAGCTCTTCAAGACAACCTCCAACATTCTTTTGGATCTACAATATGTTGCAGCATTTCATCATGTCCTATCACATGTTCTTGGCCTCATGAGCATCCTTCATTGTCATCGTGAAGACTAGTTTGTTATGTTTTATTTTATTTTCCTTTATTGTTTTGTATTTTCCTTGTTTCCTTTGGCACTACTAGAGTTCTTGTAGTTCTTTCTCCTTCCATACACATTAGGGTATCAATCCTTGTAGACCTAAGGTTTCAATACTTGCATATTTACTTTGCTTTGTTGTTTTTAGTCCTAGACACGTGTAGGCTAAGCACACACACTCTCCAGTTCAACTTCCTATTTGACTTCATGTGGAGATCAAAAGATCAAACTCGGGGCTTGACCATTCTTGAAAAGCTCCCAAAAAATCCCAAACATTTTACTTGTCCTAGCTATATGTTGGCATTTTAAGGTGTCTCACAACCTTTGCAAGTTTCTAGCATTTGATTTTAATTATTTATTATTTTCCCATATTTTATTTATTTAATATTGCCTTGCCTTGAAAATAGGGCATGCGATTTTGAGGTGGCATTATTTTCCAAGATTCGGTACTTTATGGAGGATTGTAAGAGATATTTAATTTGCCTATTTAGAGCACAAATGGGATGCCCTACTTTTGTGGGATCCTATGATTGATGTTATGATAAATTCGTATGATGCGTAAGAGCATGTAAGAGGGGAGTTACTTTAGAATCTTCACCAACATTATGATAGATATTTACAATTTTCATGTGGTGCCTATTTTGATAGTGGAAGTTACAAACTAGGCACCTAAGTTGGATGGATGATTATGACAGATTATGATAGTTGTAAGAGGCATTGTTCATTTACTATTTTTAGCCTATATGTGGGAATCTCTAGGTGGGTGTTAGAATTTGGGGTCAAACCTGGGTGCCATACCTATAGAGGTTTTAGCACATGGTTTAGAAAACCATTTATGGTTTCTATTTTGTTCATTTTGTCTATAAATTAGGTCCCTGGAACTATAGTAGTATATTGTATAAAGTTGCATGTGTAGGAATGCTACCGAAATTACTCTAGAATTATATGGTGATGATACTACTGTAAAATCTTGATCTACAAGTGTGTTGTAATCATCTTATTGACTGAGTAATACATTAGGGTGCTTTGAAATGTGGGGTTTTCCTCCTGAAAGGGTTTTCCCCACGTATACTAGTTGTTATGTGTTGTATTGATTTATGCCATTATATGTGTTTCTGCATAATTTTTGTAATAGTTTTAGATCATATTTTAAAGTGTTATGTACATTCATCCTCTCAAAATTAGTGTAGGAAGTTAATTTCATTACATTTTCTTCCTTACAAGTGGTATCAAAGCCTGATCAATTTTTGTTAGATTGTTGTTGGATTGTTAGTTTTTTGAGCTAATCTAGATTTGAGTGAAAGCTTGTGTAGAAGAGTACTTTGTGATCTTATTACAGAAAGTATAGATGGAAAGCACATCAGGGAGAATTGAGGTAGAAAAAAATGTGGTGCAAATTTTGAGTTGTGGAAGATTAAAATGGAAGATCTATTGGTAGACTGAGATTTGTGGGGTACCATAGATGAGAAAGTTTCCAGACCTACAAATGCATCTGCAGTTGCATAATATGACATTATAGACTAGAAAGCTAAAGGTCTCATGATATTATGTCTTATAGATTCTATTTTGATTAATGTCCATGAAGAATCTGTTGTAAAGAAATTATGGCAAAATTTGGGTGAAATCTATCAAGCAAGGTCCCTAGTTAACAAGTTATTTCTACTAAAGATTCTCTACTCTTTGAGAATGGAGGAAGGTGGACAAATTGTAGACCACTTGAATGCATTCAATATGTTCTTGGCATAGTTAATTTTAGTGGGTGTGAAAATGGATGAGGAGGAGATATTTTAGACTTTACTGTGTTCATGTCTGATTCACGAGAGCAAATTTTTATGGCCATTGGGAGCACTTATGTTGTCTTAAAGGTGGATTATGTTGTTAGCTCCTTACTCTTAGAAGAGATTAGGATGAAATCTTCCATGAGTGCCAAGGAGGCCTTGAATGTTTGTGGTAGATAGAAAGAAAGAGGCAAGAAGGACAGAAAACAACATGAGAAGTCAAGATCCAAATCCAAAGGGAGATCTAAGTCTCCTAGAAAGTCCAAAGTGATGCTAGAATTGTGGGAAACTTAGTCACTTCCAAAAATCATGTAAGGAATAGAAGAAGAAGAAGAAGAAGAAAAAGAAGGTTGATTCTGATGCAAAGTAGGGTGGAGTATTCAAATCATTCACAATTCAACCAACATTTCAATTTGGAGCCCTTAACTTGATGTCTTTTTCTCAATTTCTTCAATCCTGCTTGTAGCCCTTCAAACAGTAAAAATTCAAAATATCTTTTGGAGAAGGCCTCAAACCCATGAATTGGTTACCATTTGTAATACCCTTTATGCTCTTCATTAACATATCAAATTTGTGCATAGTCTTGTTTCAGAACTTCACCCTCTAAAATTGACTATCCTACTGCAATTAGGCCAAATTAGGCCACTTTTCCAAAGCAAGTGTGAAATTCTTGCTCCAAACTTCCAATTTCCACTCCAAGGGTTCTAACACATCACATAGGGTCTGTTTATGTAGGTTTCATCACCACAATTCATCACAACTTCACTGTTCCACAAGTTTTCTAACCTACCTAGTCTCCTAAGCCTAATACATGAGGATATTAGGCTAGGGCTTGCTCAAATTCACCCAAAACTCCATTCCCTACACTACCCAACTTCAAAATCTTAAAAAACATACTAAAACCCTCCATTCCAATGAGTTTTACAAATTTTCAATGGTGGAATGGGCCCCAAAACATATTTTTTCCTTTCAAACCCTCAAACCTAGGGTTTCCAGACTGTTTTTAGGAAAACACTTCAAACTCCCTTAAATTTCAATTAAAATCAATGCAACTAGCACCAAATCAAAGATAATTCATAAACCTACCAATTCCAATGCATTTCAGATCACAATCTCTCAGTACGAAGTCGTACAGGATGCTGCAACAACAAATTTACACATAAAACTACAGGAAAACAAAGCACTTCTTATTGAAATCACTTCAAAAAACTCTTCAGACCCTACCTCAAAGTTTGTGATGCATATTTAAACTTGTTCAACCATCAAACAACAGTTCATAACCACTTTTTGAACCAATGACTGTTCAACTTCCCAAAACAAGCCAAAATTGTAAAGTTGCATAGCAATATTTACAAAAACGTGACAACCCAATGTAAATCTGACCCCACATGACTCATTACATAGAAAAATGGTCTAAATAGACCTTATTATACCACACAAGACTCAAAACACCCAAAAATCTAACATTTGGCCATATTTACAAAATCTCACTAGGTGCTCCTGCACCAAATTCTAATTCTGAATCTAAAAAGGAAGATGGTGATGTGTTCATTGCAACTTTGGTGACTTGTACAAGTGATAATGCATGGTTAATTGATTTAGGTGCATCTTTCCAATATGACTTATAATAAAGATTGGTTTACATAGTATGAAGAATTTGATGGAGGCAAGGTGTACTTGGGTGATGATTCTCATTTTAAAATTGTTGGTTTTGGTAGAGATCAAATTAAATTTATTGATAGTAGAGTTAAGAGAATTAGTCCAGTGTTCCATATATCCTTAGGTTAGCACAAAACCTTTTATCTATAAGAAAATTGAATGATGTGGTTGTGCAAGTTGTCTTTTCTTATGCAAGATGCAAGATGGTTAGAGGTGATATGGTGATTGCTAGAGGTGTTAGATTGGGCACATTATTTGAGCTTCATGCATGCACAGTTCAGTGTAGTATTACTTCTATTAAAATTGGGTATTCATTTATTTTGTTGGATAAAGGAGTGGTATCTTCTTCAGTGGATGGTCATGTTTCTTGGGTACCTAAGGGTGCTCTTTCTACAGAGACTAAGTTACCAACTCTAAAAATGCAATGTTATGGCATCAAATATTAGGCCACATAAGAGAGAAGGGTCTACAGACCTTAAACAATAAAAACCTTGTTGAAGGTTTATTTGATCGTAATCTTGAGTTTATTTTTTGTGAACATTGCATATATGGAAAACAAAACCACATCCGATTTTATTCAAGTTCTCATAAGTCTAATTCATTTAGATGTATTTGATAATGTTGATGTTCCTTCAATTGAAAAATCTATTTATTATGTTACATTCATTGATGACTATAGTAGAAGGACACGAGTTTATTCTCTCAAAAGAAAATCAAAAGTTTTCAATCATTTTAAAGAGTCCAAAGCTATGGTAGAAACTTAGATTGGTAGAAAAATTAAGTGTTTGAGGACTAATAATGGTGGTGAATACTATTCTATATTTTTTGATAAATTCTTCAAGGATTGTGGTATTCAAAGGTAAAAGACAACTATGTATTCTCTACAATAGAATGGAGTTGTAGAACATATGAATAAGATTCTAATGGAGAAAGCTAGGAGTATCTTTAGTGGAGCTAGCTTGGAAGAAAGTTTTTGGGTCAATTTTGTAGCCATTGCTTGCTACTTGATTAGCAGGTCTCCTACATTAGATCTTGTTGATATAACACCTAGGGAGAGATGGTCAAACAAAAATCCTTCACTAAGGCATCTTCATGTTTTTGGTTGTGAGGCATATGTTCATGTGCCAAAGGAGAAGCGTACTAAATTAGAGAACAAGTCTATAAAATTTATTTTCATCAACTATAGTTATGGTGTGAAAGGATACGAGCTTTGGGATCCTATTGCAGAGAAAGTTTTATACAATAGAAATGTTATTTTTAGAGAGATTAATCTTTCTTTCATTGTTTTGCAGCTATAACAAAGTGTAAAGAAAGATATGGTTCAACTTCCTTCCACACTAGAGAAAGTTGAATTAGGAGCCCAAATGAGATCAGAAGTTAAGGAGATCTCTTCAAACTCAGATTCTAAGAAGGGGAGGTAGAACCTCCAACTCATCTTGTTTGAAGGTCAACTAGGCATAGAAAACCACAAGAAAGATATTTACCTAGTGATTGGAGATGTATATTTTCTTTAAAGATTACCATTGATGAACTTAGAACTATGCAAAAGGCTTTAGGTACGCATGATGCAAAGTCCTAAAAAATAGCCATGGATAAAGAGATGGTGACACTTAAAAGGAATGTTACACGGGACTTGGTACCTTTTCCTAAAGGATGCAAACTTGTCCAAGGTTGTAGATGGGTATTCAAGGGGTATATGCACAAAGATGAGGGACCAAATAAGTTGCCACATGACTTTTTGGTCCATACAAGTCACAACGTGAGTACGTTATAATGCGCTCATGTTTTTCAAAAGCAAAATCTCTCTCTCTCTCTCTCTCTCTCTCTCTCTCTCTCTCTCTCTCTCTCTCTCTCTCTCTCTCTCTCTCTCTCTCTCTCTCTCTCTCTCTCTCTCTCTCTCTCTCTCTCTCTCTCTCTCTCTCTCTCTCTCTCTCTCTCTCTCTCTCTCTCTCTCTCTCTCTCTCTCCAATTTCCCTTTAGATCCCACCAATTTTTCCCTATTTTACTATTTTCCACCTCTCCTCTCATCATTCTTCCCATCCAATGAACTTTTGTTTTATCTTGTTTCCATTTCATCCTCCCAATTTATATCCTCATCTGTCTTTACATGTCCTAGTTTTCTTGTTTCCATGTTCTTTGTTGATAAGGGAGAGGAAGAGGGAGGAAGAGGGAGAGAGGGTGGAGATGCAGGGGAGAGATAGGGTGATAGGGAGAGAGAGAGTCCTAGTTTTCTTGTTTTCATTTCCTTCATCGATAAGGGTGAGGGAGAGATAGAGAGGAGAGATAGGGAGATAGAGGAATGATAGGGGAGAGAGAAAGAGAGAGAGAGAGAGAGGAGACATATAGGGAGAGATAGAGGAGACAGAGGGGATAGATAGGGAGATAGAGAGTGAGCGAGATGTCTAGAGAGATAGGGAGAGAGATTGAGAGGTAGAGGGATGATAGAGATATAGGGAGATAAGAGAGAGATAGGGAGATAGAGGTTTAGGGTTTAGGGGCATTATTTAGGGTTTAGGGGTTTTAGGAGAGAGAGAGAGGGGGGGGGGTTTAGGGTTTAGGGGCATTATTTAGGGTTTATGAGTTTAGGGTTGCTCAAGTTTAGGGTTTAGGGGAATTATTTAGGGTTTAGGGGTTTAGGGTTTAGAGAGAGATAGAGAGAGGGGACAGATAGAGATTGGGATAGATAGTGACAAAGGATTAGGGTTTAGGGTTTAGAGAGGGAGAGAGAGGACTTATAGGGAGATATAGAGGAGACTGAGGGGAGGGATAAGGAGATAGAGAGTGAGGGACATGGCCAGAGACATAGGGAGAGAGATTGAGAGGTAGAAGGATGATAGAGATAGGGAGATAGGGGAGAGATCTAGGGAGAGAGGTTTAGGGTTGCTTAGGTTTAGGGTTTAGGGTTTAGGGTTTAGGGATTTGGGGTTTAGGGTTTAGGGGTTAAGGTTTAGGGGCATTATTTAGGGTTTATGGTTTAGGGATTAGGGGTTAAGGTTTAGAGGTATAGGGTTTAGGATTTAGAGAGAGAGGATTGATAGGGAGATATAGAGGAGACCGAGGGGTGAGATAAGGAGATAGAGAGGGAGGGACATGGACAAATACATAGGGAGAGAGATTGAGAGGAAGAGGGATGATAGAGATAGGGAGATAGGGAGAGATCTAGGGAGATAGAGGTTTAAGGTTGCTTGGGCTTAGGGTTTAGGGTTTAGGGGTTTAGGGTTGCTCACAGTTAATGTTTAAGGGAATTATTTAGGGTTTAGTGTTTAGGGGTTAGGGGTGAAGGTTTAGAGGTATAGGGTTTAGGGTTTAGAGAGAGAGGACCGATAAGGAGATATAGAGGAGACCAAGGGGAGAGATAGGGAGATAAAGAATGAGGGACATGGCCAAAGACATAGGGAGAGAGATTAGGAGGTAGAGGGATGATAGAGAGAGGGAGATAGAGGTTTAGGGTTGCTTGGGTTTGGGTTTTAGGGTTTAGGGGATTGCGGTTTATGGGTTTAGGGTTTCTCGGGTTTAGGGTTTAGGGGTTAGGGGTTAAGATTTAGGGGAATTATTTAGGGTTTAGGGTTTATGGTTTAGGGGTTAAGGTTTAGAGGTATAGGGTTTAGGGTTTAGGGAGAGAGAGAGAGAGAGGATCGATAGGGAGATATAAAAGAGACCAAGGGGAGAGATAGGGAGATAGAGAGTGAGGGATGATGAGACTAGAAATGTCTCATCTAAATTCATCTATATTTTCTCTTAAAATTAGCATTAAAAGTGAATTTAAATGTAGTTTTATGAACTATTAGCTTATTTAAAATAGAATATAGGATATATATTAGTTTATTTCTTAGAAGTCTATTGCAATTTAATTGCTAACATTTTCTAATGTTTATTAAAAAAATAGAATGCAGTATGTTTAAAAATGATGTAGAATTAGTCTCGAAGTATTCCAGCCTCTTTCAGCCAACTTTGAAGCATTCTAAAATCACTTTCAGGGCTAAATTTGAAAGTATTCCAGCTTATTTTCAGCCAAAGGTGTTTCAACTCATTTGGCTTAAACCATGGATTTGATATTTTCTCAACCTTTTTTTTTCTAAAAAGTTGAAGATAAATTGTTTGGGGAAAATAATAAAAGTAGCAAAAATAAAACCTTTTTCCCTTAAAAGGATGTGGATGTGTTGTCACTTTGTAATGATGAAATAAAGGATGTTGTTCCTTTAGGATAGGATTAGTAGAGAGAATAAAGTAATTTGTTTCCTTTAGCATAGGAGTAGGAGAGTTAGGTGTAGAGAATAAAGGGAGTTGTTCCTTTATCATAGGAATGTGAAAGACAAGTGTACTTATGCTTTCCACTAGTTTAGAGAGTTGGGTGAAGATCTTCAATGTATAAATAAACCTCTCAACTCTAAAAAAAGGAGAGTTTTTATTTTGGCAAATTTTTAGAATAAGAAAGCTACAACAATTTTAAAAATAAATTTATAACATTTTGTCGAAGAAATGAGATATATGGAGCATTGAGCACAAAGTTAGATGAATGATCTTGGTCCAATTCCAAGGGAGGAGCAAGCTGCTCATCAAGAGGAAGAGGACAACATTTGGTACTTATTTGATTATTTGTATTATTTTAGTTTTATGCATTTCTATTTTATTTTTGTATTTTTAATTCATGGAAAGATGTTTTAATTTTATAGTTTTAATTTATGCAAGTGTGTTTAAATTTTGCATGTGTGACTTCATTAGATTAATTTCATTTTTTATATTTTTATTAGAAAGAATTGTTTTCCAAAAATCTTTAAGTTCCTAATGCGTACAACCTTTGGACACCACCCCGGATTGATAAATTAAATGAAGAGGATTACAATGATCCTTGTCATTTTTGGTGTCGTTGCCAAGGACCATGGTGTTATTAGGAACTTTTTTCTCAGATGTATTTCTTAGATTTAATTTCCTTCTCTCCCTAAAAGCATAAAAAAATGAATTATTTTGCGACAGCAGATAATTTATTTATTTTTGTATAATTAGTAGTAGATTAATTTTCAATTCAGTATGCAATAGTTTAACTTTCTTTTTTCTATAATTTAAATTTAGCATAAGTAGTTAAATTCATAGATTAGATTCAATTCAGCATAAGCATTTCAATTTGTATATTAGTTTCAATTTAGCATAAGCATTTCAAAATTCATAGATTAATTTCAGTTCCAATAAATTTCAATTTAGTTTGTGTTTGTAATTTTGAAAAAAATATTTGGTAACAGCAAGTAATATTTTCTTTATGCCATAGAGAGTAGAAGGAATCAATATATTAGATAGCTTTGATCTAAAAGTTATAAGAAAATAGTTCTATAGATGTTTTTCTAAGGAAGGCTAGAAATTATCTTCTTTATGAAGGAAAAAGGGTTTTTCACAACATGAAGGAAAAATATTTAAGTAGAACAACCTAAGCCCTGTGATATCACTACGCTTAACACTTGCAAGTAAGAATGAGACAATAATTTTAAAGGTTTTGATATTTAAACACAATAAAATTTCATCAAATCACTCATACAAGTAGCATTAATGGAAAAGCAAACACTTGATTCCAATGAAAAATAAAGGAAAATATTGCATAAAAGACAAGAAAATAGAACCTGTAACCTATTGCAATCTCTATAGAATATGTAATCAATGAGTTACAAAACCTTCTTTCTCTCTCAAAGTGTAAAGAGCAAAAAGGTAAGAACTAGAAAAACCTAAGTTTTTCTTTACAATATATAGCTTGCTCTCTCCAAGAGGCAAGAAAAAATAACTGCAGCTAACTGCCTCTAAAAATAAGCTCTCCAATTTGATCCACAAGAAAACCAAGAAATCCCTACAAATAAGGGCCAAAACTGCCCCAAATTGAACAAAAATAGCTCCAAACTGATCCTCTCCATGTGTTTGACCAAGAAGTTGACCAAAACTCTCCAATTTGTCCTCCAAATCATGCAAAAGTCTCCAAATAGCCTCAATTAGCTCAACTCATCTATTTTGCATGATTTTGCATTGAAAATTTGATGAAGGCAAAGAATAAAGTAATTAGGTGCTAATTACTTTACTATCAATTACATTTTATATTAACTCTATGATTTTACAACTTGTGACAAAATAATAAAGTAATTTATAAAATATTACTTTATTATTTGTTTACATTGATTCTCGGTTGTAAAATCATGCATGATGGATGAAAAGAAAACAATCACCTTATCTCTCCTATTTGATTTGTATGATCATGCATCTATATGCAAATAAAGCATAAAATATACCCCCTTGTCACTCCATGCAATATAAAAGCTCCATAATTGCATCTTACATGCACTCAAGGCAAAAATATCCCCTTGCCTCCATTACATTTGCAAAAGAAAACATTTTTAATTTGTATCTCATATGCATCATTACCCTCTTATTGTATGCCATTATTCACACAACCATAATATGCCACCTTGTATTTTGTCTTCATAATGCATTACCTTTATTTTTTACTTTGTCTTACATGCACTAGTCATATTGTCTGCCACCTTGCAAGAAAGTAGGTCATTTTGTCTTCACTTGATCTGCCACTTCACCTTTTGTCTTCATTCACCTTGCAAATAATCTTACCTTTGAATGATTCTTGTCTTGACTTTAAATGCATTCAAAAATGCATAAGGCATAAGAAAGTCCTTTGACCACACTCGGTCATCATGCATAATGAGGAATCTTGGACTTGTTTGCATATGATCACAAGGCATATTCGACCACCTTTTGTCAACCTCCATGAGATAAAGGAAATAAAAAGGCACTAAAGCCTTGCCTTATAATGATTTCGACCCTTTACTTATCAAAAATTTTGAATGCAAAAAGAAATCATATCTTTTGGCCCATGGGCCCCTCCTTGGCATAATCATTAGGTATCATAAATTGAGGTCTTGACCCCGAATTGGATAAGATGAATGATTTGATTTTGCAAAGTCAAAAACAAATGGGAAAAGAAGAGGTCATCGAACAAAAGAATGAGTGAACCCTAAAAATTGTCATTCTTTCACTTAACTTTTCACTTTGCTCTGCAACCTAAGGGCCGACGGCTAGGGTTTCAAAGGCTTTCCTTCCTCTCTGCAATCTCTTCAACTTACCTTGGGTCGATTTTTAGGATTTTTTGGGCATGAACAAAAGGTAAGTTCTATGTAAAGAAAAGACTGCTTTCTTTGATTTTTTCTTGTGATTGTGCCTTATTGGGCCACGGCTGGGTGTTTCTTTCTGAGCATTTTCATGGCATCTTCTTACTGTATCTTCTTTGTATTTCTATATTTCTTTGCCCTGGTAAAATATCTTCATGCATTTCAAAGGAATTTGAGGAAATGAGGCCCACGGCCTGTGGTATTCTCCTCTCTGCAACTTCTTCATGGTGAGTTTATTCTGCCTTTACCCTTCATTTAATTGGACTATGTCTTCAATGCTGATAGGTTCAAATATTAAACTGGGTATTCCATATTTTAAAGAAATTAAAGCTTTACTATTACGGCTATGGTTGTAAATGTATTCTTTGGCTTCTCTTTATTCTGCATACCTTTGAAAGTGTATAGGGTTTCAAAAATGATTGAGGGTTTTTGAATATTGTAGAAAGAATTTCTCCTTTACTAGATACGGATAGCCTCTCTTTGACAGCTATATTATTTCATCACTATAAAAAAGAATTATATAAGGGTTTTGAAAAAAAATAGAACATGAGTTTTACCACCTTTGAAGGAAAACCTTCTCCTGTTACGGCCTAGCTGAAGACATATGTATTTGTTCTTGATGACCTTACTTTTATGGCTTTTGCTCTGGATGACAGTATTGCTTCTGAAGCACTTATACCTATATCTAGAGTTCCATTTAGTAATCTCTGCAAAACTCTTAAATTACTATAATACATGTGCAGATATTACTCTTTCTTTGCAAAGGTGTTTTACTATGTGAAAATGATGAAGGAAAATCTTTTTTCTATTAATAGCCTTCTTTGATTTTGGTAGCAAATTCTTCATATATCTTCAAATTACTGCCTATACTTATATGACTTGTTGTTACAGTTAATGAGATTGTTGTTGCAGCTATTTAGATTGCTTTTACAGCCATTTCAATTGACTATAACAGCAATTTTACACCTCATTCACAATAAAAAGTGGTAAATATTTGTTCTACCCTCTGTCTTGTTAGGGTTAGCCAACAGAAGATATCAATTAAATACAAATAAAGATTAAACAAAGGAATGAAAATACACAGAAATAATAACAGCAAGAGACAAGTTTTAACGTGGTTCACCCAAACTTGGGCTACATCCACCAATAGAGAGTCCAATATTATTATCCAGTAAATCAAACCGATTACAACTAGCAATCCCTGCAACTCAATACCGCTGCAAATGCTACAATACAATATCAATGGAAACCCTAACCCTTAGCCGATTTGCACCCCCTGCACTCCCCTGTTAAATAATTTGAGGGGAAACTGCGCTGATAAAAGTGGGGTAAATTTAACCTCCGAGTCTGATTAGGCTCCATATAACAACATGTCTTGACTGTTGGAGCAAATGGGTTGAGCCTTTTGGTTGTTCATCTGCCTTTCTTTTTGACCTTTTGCAACTTTAGTTTATCCTTTTCAACCAGTGCTTCAAGTTCTTTAACACCATACAACATGAAGTCAAGATCTTTTAGCATATCTTTGTTGATACAATGCCAAAAGGTTTGCCAGCAAAATTTTACATGCATGGCTTACCAAAAATTCTTACAACTCTTGTTTAAATATTTCTTGCTTGGATTCTGCCAGATATAAATCCCCATATCCATTTTATGCTTGAAAAATTATTTCCCTGTTGCCATCCTCTTCATCTTGATCACTTCCTATTTCATCATCTGAACCTTCATTTGAATAATAAGCCACGTTTGCTTCTATACTACATGCCTCAAAATCATGTATGTCATTGCAATCATGTGGGTTCTTGTATTCCTGAACTCCTTTCCCCTTTGCTGAATTCCTCATATGCTCTTCTCTCCAAATTATATTTGTTGGATCTTTGTTGGAGTAAAGCTTTCTAAAGCTATCCACTTGGAGACTGCTTTTTCCCTTCAGATTAATAAGTGTTACCCTCTTGCTTATGATTGTTTCTTATGACACACTTGCAACTTGAATGTGATAGGACTATCAATCTTTGGCATGATTGTCATTTGTATGTTTTGGACTATTACTTTGATTATCATGCATCTGAATAGCAAATTTACACTTCATTAACAATATGAGAAATACTTGTTACTAAGTGTTGCTCCATTTTTTAGCTGTACTTTTGTTCCTCATTGCATGGCATGGCATTGAATGGTACCCCTACTTTTGATCTATCTCATGTGGACATAAGCTCTTAATAACATAGCACAAGGATAGCAACATATGATGTAATTGTTTATCACTCCTGATATCTTTCTTGACAAAATAAGAAAGAAGCATGTTGGGCTCTACCCTTGTGGGAGCCACATTTCCTCCACATGCTTTAAGGTCTTCAAATTAGCAACATTACTTTTCCTATACCTGCACAGTGAACAAACAAGTTAGCATAAAAACATACCTCTTGAATTTGATTGACCTTTCTCATGATGATCTAATTTATTGCACATGTCTGATTTGATCCATTCACATAAAATGCCTAATATCTGCAAGTTGATATGTCTGTTGATAAAAGCATGTGATAATCTTAAATATCCGGAGCTTCTAACAAGGCCTTCCCCCAATTTTGTAGGTACACTGGCATGATCAGGAACTAAAGACATCAACCTTCTAATAAGAGGCAATGATGGATATTTAATATTCTCATATGTTCTTTCTCTTTTCCTTTTATCATCAGATGTATAGCTTGCATATGTCTGCATTGCTCAGTTTAGTCACTCCCAGGGCTTGTGTGGGACACATTTAAACATTTCTTTAAACATGATCAGTTACTTTACCTTAGGCAAATGATTTATGTATGTTTCTTTTTGAATCAAATGCATAGGATAGACTAACTAAAACTGATATGAAACATATGTTCAAAACATGATATGAAATGACAATTTTATAAATATCTCTCTTTCACACTGAAATGTGATCACTTGAATGATTCAATCATCTTATAACTGAAAGATAAAACCAGTTAGATTATCTGTCTTTCATTGACTGTCTGATATCTTGCCATTAGATATTCACTTGTTATGATGGTTTGATAGTCCTGATTGGACTGTCAGATTATCTTGTCAACTGATCCTTATTTTCTCTTGTCAAAACATTAGACATTCACTGATTGCATAACTTAAAATTTTTCTTTCACTCCTTTTGAAACAATTAGCAAATCATGTCTAACTAAATTAGGTGTGAAAAGTTTAGTAACATTTCTAGCGACCTCTCAAGGGTGTTTGCCTGCTAAACAAATTAGAACCAGTAGCCTTGCAATTCCATTGGGCATATGAGTATTATCTTGCCTGAAACTTTGAAAACCTTTGTAACTCAAACTAATAGAAAACTACAGTAGCAAAACTAAAACTATTCTGACCTGTTTAAGACATGGCCAGCAAAATGTGCATATGTACTTCTTGGAAAATGAAATACTGAACTAAAATTCTACTCTACCCTACACTAACCAGCCATTGAACCTAGTCAAACAAATCCATTAACTAGTTTTGTAAAATAACTTCCCTTTCTGATTAAGGAAGGATGTTCTACAAGATGTTTTTCTACTGATAAGATATGATTCATAAGGACATACCTTATAGAATTCTACAAAACCTTATGAAGGATGAAAACAAACTCATCCACCATCTGATCATGGTCACAAAAGTTGCTATTATAAGGTGAATGAATAATCTCATTCTGTTGTTCTAAGGCTAAAAACTGCTCTGTGGGTACAACAACAATCTGTACCTACTTTTTTAGCTCTTTGACAACCATATCTCTGATTGGGCATCCTCTTGCAATGATGTATCCTTGGCTGATACTCCTGATGTCCTGATTTATATCTACTGTCATATGATCACTTGCAATTGGAAAAGTTAGCTCACATAATTGAAATGAAAGAATGCTTTCCTCTTTGATTTGATCCTGTTGATCACATACTGTTGATTTACATGATATCAGATCATTATCAATGTTAGAACAAAAATCCTCTATGATACCTGAAAACATGCTCTCATCCAACTGAAAATCCTTCACTAAATCCATATGATTTTCATCCCTCTGATGTACAAAACTAGACATTGATGTTATTTCAATCAAGCATGGTTTATCTTCCAAAAGCTTTACTTTACTACAAGAATCCAGCAGATTTGCAAGCTCCTTACAGGCTAAACAATCGGGATCTTGACAATTAGATATAGAGTTATCTTGAAAAGATTGAAAATCTTCAATTAGTGCACTTGGCTACTTTGAGAACAAATTAGATGTGTTATTTTCATGGAGAATATCATCTGATTTAGTTTCATATTCAGCATGGTAGTCAATCCTATGTTCATGCAAAACAAGATTGTTAGCCTCCAAAATGGGACTGTCCTTTTGCTCTTCTAGCTAAACTAAGGCCAACCTCATCTTGGTCTTTATGGACCAGGAGTAAATCATGTTCTACATATCATTTGGTTGTCTCAAATCAGCTGGTAATTTGGGTACTTGCATGATGTCTTCATCTTGATCAACAAAAGAAGGCAGTTGATCAAACAAAGAAACTAAATCCTGTTCTTTGTCTGGTTTATTCTCACTCAGAACTTAGGCAATCTGTCTCTGCAATTGAAGATTTTGGCCTTCCAATCTTTGTATCCTACTTTCATTTATCTTGTGAATAGCATTAGAGAACTTTTCAAATGATTCAAAATGTAAAGGATTTGGAACTGCAGTGACCTCTTGCTCCACATCATATGCATTATGCTTACTTTCAGCTGGGAACACAAGAAAAATAGCAGAATCTTCGGCTGTTGGACTGAAACTTGGAATTTTGATTGTCTTGGGCTCTAAAACCTTTTGCTCTTATTCACCATACCAACTTGGAATCTTGATTGGTTCATCTACTACTACCTTTTCCTCCTCCTAATTTTGGATTGGTATGGAAGGGGTAGCCTTAATAAGATTTGGCATTTTATAATTAGGATGCTTGGTCCAAGAAGGCTGCCATGGTTGTTCAAAACTGCGATGACTGGGTTCAGGTACTTGATGTGACTGATACTGAGGATTAATAGACTGATTTTGAATGCAAATAGGCTCCTGAGCAAAATCAAAACTTTTGAAACTTGGAATTTGATACCTACTAACCTCATTCTGAACAGGCTGATCTAGAATGAATGCAGCTGTCTGGATCTCTTGCCTTTGTACTTGTGCAAGCAAAAACTTCATCTACTCCTCTTTTGCTGCTATCTCCCTCCTAAGACCTTCAAACTGTATCCTTTGTGGCTCCAATTCCTGCTCATGAAGATAGGCTTGATAATCCATTTCTTCCTGTTGTTGCTTATACTCTTGCTCATAATGATAGGCTTGATTAGCCAACTCCTGTTGCTGCAAGTTATACTCTAGTTCTCTATTGAACTCTTCTAACTACCTTGTGGAGTCAAGTAACATACATTTTATGCTTGCAAACTCATCCTTTACACTCACTTGGAGCTAGTTGGGAATGGTATACTGTTGGTTTTGAGGAAAATAGGCTTCTTGAAGTTGTTTTGGCTTATGCATAGGTTGAGCTAGGGTGGGTGAGAGGTAAACACACTATGCATGCCAGTTTCTTTGTAAATCAAAGGAATTAGGGATGAAACCAGCAACATGGTTGTTTTGATATGACTGATAAGATGATGGATTAGCAGCATTTTCATGATATGATGTATGATATGACATGTTTCCATGAAGGATAGACATGCTTACTCATTCAAAAATTGAAAAATAGCACCTAATCTTATGAATCTTTTTCATAGGCTATAAAATCTGATCTATTAAAACCAGAAAGATAGAGTCGCCAGGTATTTTGAAATAACACCTCTAAAAAGCATGTATTAACTGCTAATCATACCAAAACAACAACAATAAATAAGTTCTTTTTGAACTAAAAATCAGTTCAAAGTCCCATCGGGCATGCCAAAAAATTGTTGTCGATTAGGATTGCACCCTTATTAAAAGTTTGTGAAACTCTTCAATCCTTCGAAACATGGGATCAAACTCAGGCTGTGGGTGACCTATGGTGAGCTTGAACCTCCAGATGGGCTAGTTCCTGTTGTAATGTTCACAACACGCCCCATTTTACTCCTTAGCAAAATGAGGACCCATGTTGTTGCTATTACTTTTGCTTTTTGTGTGTGTTGTTTTGCTTGGTGGTAAAGGGAAAAGGGGATTAAAATATACAAACCTTGTTGAAAATAGAGGAAAAAAATGCATTTTCAGTACTAGGGCATGATATGGTTGGATTCCTTGTGAAAAATAAGCTAGGGTTGCTTTTTGAATCATCTTAAAATTTGCCATATTTTGCAAGTTATGATCATTTTAGTAAAATGTACATTCAGGTTTGTATACCGCTTTCATATACTAGGCCGTTTGTTTTTTCTTTTTCCTTGTATGCATTTGATGAAAGTTTTGATATATACATACAAGTGGACCCGAAGTGGTTTTAGGTTAAAGAAAATTGTTGTTTTAAATCCACTTTGTATCTCACGTTTGTATGTCTGGCAGGTAAAATATACAGGGCACTTCATGCATGCGTGGACCCGAGTTTATTAAATAAAGATTGATCCTTGTGTGTATCCTTGCTTGTATGTGAGGTTGGACACAAAGTGAACTGTGCATGGGTCCCCCCCCTCATCGGCCTAACTTTTGATATCAACGGGGGGTTGTTTTGTCTTGGCGATATCCTGTGTTTCACCGATAAACGTTTGGTATCAGCCTAACTGTGGCTATCAGAGTTGGATGATAATTTCATGTCACAGGGTTTGGTCCTGCCGATGGTGTGGGGAGTTGCATATGTATTGCTATTGACCAGACAATGGTGATCAGCAGAGATAATTTTGGTTGTGTCGATAGGCAATGTTACACCGATAGAAAGAATTTAAGGGCATCAACGGGAGATATCTTATGTTACGCCGATAGAAAGAAACAAAGGGTATCGGCGGGAGTCACATCGGCCAGACAATGGCGATCGGCGGAGATAATTTTGGCCATGCCAATAGGCAATGTTACGCCGATAGAAAGAAAGTAGTGAAGAGCTATCGGTAGGGGTTTTGTTAACCGCGCCAATAAAGGTAGGTCACACCGACAGTGCGAAAAAAATAATCTGTCATTAGGGTTTATCGGCCAGAGTGAAACAATCCGCCAAATATTTTGAGCCCGTGCCAATAGTGTTGCGTCATGCCGATGGATGGGGAGCGATATACAGAGAATTTGAATAGAGGCATCAGCGTAAGGTGGGCGATCGAAATGAAACATTAAGCCCCCACCGATGAATGAAAGTCATGCCGATAGGAAAGAAACACAAGTCAATAAGGCTATTTCGCTAAAAGTGGAGCGATCGGTATGAAATTTTCTTGGACTCTCTGATACGTGGATATCACGCTGATAGACGGGGAAATATAGAACAATAGGAATTTAAGGGCATTTTAGGACCTGAATGCGTGTTTTTGGTCAACAATGGTTGACCCGACTAGTTTAACGTTGTATTTGCATTTTGGACTCAATTTTCACAGATTTGGGGCCCGATTGATGCGTTCACACCGTCACGACTAGATTTGGCAGATTGTTTTCCTTCCTACATGTTTATTAAATATTAATACTTATTTCTTATCTTTTTTTGCAGGTTTGCAGGTGAAGAAGGGCTGAATCTTGGTGACGATAACATCACGGAGGAGGGAAATCCGATCTTAGGAGCAGGGGAAGATAAGGATGAAGGGCGAGGAAGTCAAAGGTCTTCATTTATGAATGACAAAATGCAGCTGAAGACATTACTGCCGCAGACCACAGAAGTTATTATTGAGCTGCTAGGGTTTCCGAGTGGCATATTTTGCCCAGATTGGATGAATGCTCAGAGGTATTTTGGGAAACTTGTTCTTCAGCATTTATTGCTGTAGCCAGAGGTTTGAACCATTATTTAACTAGGGTTTTGAGTTGTATTGAGGACAATCAGAAGGTCTATATATTGTCCCTCTCTACTTTGTAAAACTTTACACAGGGGCTACACAGGGATTTTTAGAAAATAGCTAGCAGTTGTATTAAAGGGACCTTTTAGTTTAGAAGTAGAAGAAGGAGGTCACCTAAGGAATGCGTGGAACATCTAGCTTCCTTACTATATCTGTAAAGCTTGTAAGTTTTCTGTAATTTGATCATTGAAGCTAAGAGTCATTTAGACATTGTAAATCTTATATGACTGTCTATTTCTAATACAATTGAATCTAGAATTCTGCATCTATCTTCTGAGTGTTTTCTTGCTCTTCATTGTGTTTGAAACATTTTCTCTTAGAGCTTGCAATCTTAGGTGTATGTTTATGAAAATGCTCAAAACATACACTTAAGGTTTTATCTGTGGATTTGATCAATTTGCTGCAATACTTATAAAGTGCATAACAAAACAATTAGATCCTTTGGTAGAATAAATGGAGTTTAGATTAGATCTTTCTAACTTTTCCCAACCCATCTGAAAATACTTAGCTTAAAACGTAGAAATTTGAAGGAAATTTGTCTCATATTTGAAGAAGCATGAACAACAGAGTTTGAAAGTAGACAAGTTTTCATAAATATAAAAAGAAGAAAGCTGCTATAATTCAAGAAGACCATTTAGAAGTTTTGCAGCATAGTAATATTTTATGCAAAAGGAACAAACAACTTGCTGATATTTATGATCTTTTGCATAGTTTGAGTCTAGTTAATCATCAAGAAACCCTAAACTATGTAAGGCCCCTTGAACATTATAGCTTCACATTGACCAACTGAATTTGCCCAACAGGTCAAGACCTGACCATATTAAACTTGGGATTAAGTGAATCTTAACCGATTCCTTCATATCTTTCAAGTCAGTTTTGGTTCATTTTATGTGAATTTTAACTAATTGTTATGATTGCATCAAAACAATCACCAACAGTTCCCTTGATAAAATGATAAATTTGCAGGAAAAGGGTAAAAAAGATCTAATGGAATCACTAAAACTGAAACTATAAATGCGGTGATACACCTAATTTTGATGGAAAACTTACAAATCTGACTCACAATAGATCTTAGAAATCTATCCACACAATCCACTTTTGGAAATATAATCATAAAAATGTTTCTAAGAAAGGCTAGAAATTATCTTCTTTATGAAGGAAAAAGGGTTTTTCACAACATGAAGGAAAAATATTTAAGTAGCACAACCTAAGACCTGTGATATCACTATGCTTAACACTTGAAAGTAAGAATGAGACAATAATTTTAAAGGTTTTGATATTGAAACACAATAAAATTTCATCAAATCACTCATACAAGTAGCATTAATGGAAAGACAAACACTTGATTCTAATGAAAAATAAAGGAAAATATTGCATAAAAGACAAGAAAATAGTACCTGTAACCTACTGCAATCTCTATAGAATCTATAATCAATGAGTTACAAAACATTCTCTCTCTCAAAGTGTAAAGAGCAAAAAGGAAAGAACTAGAAAAACCTAAGTTTTTCTTTACAATATATAGCTTGCTCTCTCCAAGAGGCAAGAAAAAATAACTGCAACTAACTGCCTCTAAAAATAAGCTCTCCAATTTGATCCATGAGAAAACTAAGAAATCCCTAAAAATAAGGGCAAAACTGCCCCAAAGTGAGCAAAAATAGCTCCAAACTAATCCTCTCCATGTGTTTGACCAAGAAGTTGACCAAAACTCTCCAATTTGTCCTCCAAATCATGCAAAAGTCTCCAAATAGCCTCAGTTAACTCAACTCATCTATTTTGAATGATTTTGCATTGCAAAATTGATGAAGGCAAAGAATAAAGTAATTAGGTGCTAATTACTTTACTATCAGTTACATTTTGTATTAACTCTATGATTTTACAACTTGTGACAAAATAATAAAGTAATTTACAAAATATTACTTTATTATTTGTTTACATTAATTCTCAGTTGTAAAATCATGCATGATGGATAAAAAGAAAACAATCACCTTATCTCTCCTATTTGATTTGCATGATCATGCATCTATATGCAAATAAAGCATAAAATATACCCCCTTGTCACTCCATGCAATATAAAAGCTCCATAATTGCATCTTACATGCACTCAAGGAAAAAATATCCCCTTGCCTCCATTACATCTGCAAAAGAAAACATTTTTAATTTTTATCTCATATGCATCATTACCTTCTTATTACATGTAATTATTCACAAAACCATAATCTACCACCTTGCATTTTGTCTTCATAATGCATTACCTTTATTTTTGACTTTGTCTTACATGCACTAGTCATATTGTCTACCACCTTGCAAGAAAATAGGTCATTTTGTCTTCACTTGATCTGCCACTTCACCTTTTGTCTTCATTCACCTTACAAATAATCTTACCTTTGAATGATTCTTATCTTGACTTTAAATGCATTCAAAAATGCATAAGGCATAATAAATTCCTTTGACCACACTCGGTCATCATGCATAATGAGGAATCTTGGACTTGTCTGCATATGATCACAATACATATTCAACCATCTTTTGTTGACCTCCATGAGATAAAGGAAATAAAAAGGCACTAAAGCCTTGCCTTATAATGATTTCGACCATTGACTTATCAAAAATTTTGAATGCAAAAAGATATCATATCTTTTGGCCCACAGGCCCCTCCTTGGCATCATCATTAGGTATCATAAATTGAGGTCTTGACCCTGAATTGGATAAGATGAATGATTTGATTTTGCAAAGTCAAAAACAAATAGGAAAAGAAGATGTCATCGAACAAAAGAATGAGTGAACCCTAAAAATTGTCATTCTTTCACTTAACTTTTCACTTTGCTCTGCAACCTAAGGGCCGACGGCTAGGGTTTCAAAGGATTTCCTTCCTCTCTGCAATCTCTTCAGCTTACCTTGGGTTGATTCTTTAGCATTTTTTGGGCATGAACAAAAGGTAAGTTCTATGTAAAGAAAAGACTACTTTCTTTGATTTTTTCCTGTGATTGTGCCTTATTGGGCCGCGGCTAGGTGTTTCTTTCTAAGCATTTTCATGGCATCTTCTTACTGTATCTTCTTTGTATTTCTACATTTCTTTGCCCTGGTAAAATATCTTCATGCATTTCAAAGGAATCTGAGGAAATGAGGCCCATGGCCTGTGGCATTCTCCTCTTTGCAACCTCTTCATGGTGAGTTTATTCAGCATTTACCCTTCATTTAATTGGACTGTGTCTTCAATGCTGATAGGTTCAAATATTGAACTAAGTATTCTATATTTTGAAGAAAATAAAGCTTTGTAATTACGGCTATGGTTGTAAATGTATTCTTTGGCTTCTCTTTATTCGGCATACCTTTGAAAGTGTATAGGGTTTCAAAAATGATTGAGGGTTTTTGAATATTGTAGAGAGAATTTTTCCTTTACTAGCTACAAATAGCCTCTCTTTGATAGCTATATTATTTCATCATTGTAAACAAGAATTATATAAGAGTTTTGAAAAAAAATAGAACATGAGTTTTACCACCTTTGAAGGAAAACCTTCTCCTGTTACGGCCTGGCTCAAGACATCTTTATTTGTTCTTAATGACCTTACTTTTATGGATTTTGCTCTGGATGACAGTATTGCTTCTAAAGCACTTATACCTATATCTAGAGTTCCATTTAGTAATCTCTGCAAAACTCTTTTACTCTAATACATGTGCAGATATTACTCTATCTTTCTTTGCAAAGGTGTTTTACTGTGTGAAAATGATGAAGGAAAATCTCTTTGCTATTAATAGCCTTCTTTGATTTTGGTAGCAAATTCTTCATATATCTTCAAATTACTGGCTATACTTATATGACTTGTTGTTACAGTCAATGAGATTGTTGTTGCAGCTATTTAGATTGCTTTTACAACCATTTCAATTGACTGTAACAGCAATTTTACACCTCATTCACAACAAAAAGTGGTAAATATTTGTTCTACCCTCTATCTTGACTATTGGAGAGAATGGGCTGAGCCTTTTGGCTATTCATCTGTCTTTATTTTTGACCTTTTGCAGCTTCAGTTTATCATTTTCAACCAATGCTTCAAGTTCTTTAACACCATACAACATGAAGTCAAGATCTTTTAGCATATCTTTGTTGATACAATGCCAAAAGGTTTGCCAACAAAATTTTACATGCATGGCTTTCCAAAAATTCTTACAATTCTTGTTTAAATATTTCTAGCTTGGATTCTGCCAGATATTTCCCCATATCCATTTTCTACCTAAAAAATTGTTTTCCTGTTCCCATCCTCTTCATCTTGATCACTTCCTATTTCATAATCTGAACCTTCATCTGAATAATAAGTTAGGTTTGCTTCTGTACTATATGCCTCAAAATCATGTATGTCATTGCAATCATGTGGATTCTTGTATTCTTGAACCCCTTTCCCCTTTGCTGAATTCCTCATATGCTCTTCTCTCCAAATTATATCTGTTGGATCTTTGTTGTAGTAAAGCTACCTAAAGTTATCCACTTGGAGACTACTTTTTCCCTTCATATTAATGATTGTTACCCTCTTGCTTATGACTATTTCTTATGACACACTTGCAACTTGAATGTGATAGGACTATCAATCTTTGGCATGACTGTCGTTTGTATGTTTTGGACTCTTACTTTGATTATCATGCATCCGAATAGCAAATTTGCACTTCATTAACAATATGAGAAATACTTGTTACTAAGTGCTACTCCATTTTGTAGCTGTACTTGTGTTCCTCATTGCATGGCATGGCATTGAATGGTACCCCTACTTTTGATTCATCTCATGTGGACATAAGCTCTTGATAACATAGCACAAGGATAGCAACATATGATGTAATTGTTTATCACTCCTGATATCTTTCTTGATTGAATAAGAAAGAAGCATGTTGGGCTCTACCCTTGTGGGAGCCACATTTCCTCCACATGCTTTAAGGTCTTCAAATCAGCAACATTACTTTTCCTATACCTGCACAGTGAACAAACAAGTTAGCATAAAAATATACCTCTTGAAGTTGATTGACATTTCTCATGACGATCTGATTTATTGCACATGTCTGATTTGATCCATTCACATAAAATGCATAATATCTGCAAGTTGATATGTCTGTTGATAAAAGCAAGTGATAATCTTAAATATCTGGAGCTTCTAGCAGGGCCTTCCCCCAATTTTGTAGGTACACTAGCATGATCAGGAACTAAAGATAAAGACATGAAGACAAGCTCTCAACTAAAGCTATCAACCTTCTGATAAAAGGCAATGTTGGATATTTAACATTCTCATATGTTCTTTCTCTTTTCCTTTTATCATCAGATGTATAGCTTGCATATGTCTGCATTGCTCAGTTTAGTCACTCCCACAGCTTGTGTGGGACACATTTAAACATTTCTTTAAACATGATGAGTTACTTTACCTTATACAAATGATTTATGTATGTTTCTTTTTGAATCAAATGCATAGGATAGAATAACTGAAACTAATATGAAACATATGTTCAAAACATGATATGAAATGATAGTTTTATAAATACCTCTCTTTCACACTAAAATGCGATCACTTGAATGATTCAATCATCTTATAACTGAAAGATAAAACCAGTTAGATTATCTATCTTTCATTGACTGTCTGATATCTTGCCATTAGATATTCAAATGTCATGATGGTTTGACAGTCCTGATTGGAGTGTCAGATTATCTTGTCAATTGATCCTTATTTTCTCTTGTCAAGACATCAAACATTCACTGATTGCATAACTTAAAAGTTTTCTTTTACTCCTTTGGAAACAATCAGCAAATCAGGTCTAACTAAATTAGGTGTGAACATAATTTAGTAACCCTTACATCGACCATGTCACAAATAGTTGTGTTTGCATCATTAAATTATAGATGGTCAAATTATTGTCATTTAAATGTCAGGTGTATGTTCTTGACAAGACAAAAATGACTTGATTAGTGTGTGATCGTGCGGGGCAGACTAGCTCGACCCAAGCACGTTACATGTGTAAGTTACGTAAAAGCATCTTTATTAATGCTATTGAAAGTATTCTCGTCATACTTTGGTCATAATTATACATATAGATATAGTGTCCATTGGAGATGGTCATTTAATTATATCCACCACCTTCTCTTTATTCATGTTTATCTATCATTTTCTTTATTTTATATATATGTATATATATCAAGGGGGAAATCTTCATCCTATGAGGCAATTATTACCTCATTCTCTCATTCTCATCGTTTATGCCAATCCTAAGAAGAAGTCCACAATGTGGACGTGACCTTATTTATCGTTTAAAAAGTGGTTGAGTTAGGCGCATAAGGTGGATTTTTTAACAACCATAGACATAGTGAATTCAACCCATGAGATAATTTAATTATCCGCAGTTATGTTTCTGTAGGGTGTCGGCCTTCAGCGTGAGAGTGGTATAGCATTCTCTATATTTTTCCACTTATTGCTGGCCCGACTTCTTGTTGATTAACCGACGTTGATTGTTAACAGTTGAATTGGAGAGAAGTCCACAGCTTTTCCGTAGTGGGTTTTACAACTAATAGTTTTGTTTTATTGAGCTCTCAAACGTGTTCCTAGGATCTCGACTTCATGATGGATGAGTGGTATGATATACCACGAATATTTCCACGTCATGGAGGATCAACTCATTCGCACTGCCTTTGATTAAAGCTCACTGCATAGTTTATGGGAGACATTTGAAACTGTATTGTGGAGGCTCCTTTGTAATTGGTGAATGGTGGTGAAGGAAGTGGGACTCATAATTGATCCGCGAGTCTCCTTAAGACAGCGAACTGGGAGTTGTGAAAAAGACAGAGAGAAATAATTCAAAAGAGGTGAATTAGAGTTGAGAGGTGACTAGGAAGAAAAAATGACGCTGAGGGAAGATAAAAGAAGGCCTGCAAGAATAGGAAGATAACGGGAAGTCTCAGTTAGCAAGTTTAGAGTCTTAAACAAAGTGCAGAGACAAATGATTTACAGAGAGAGAGACCATGGAAGGAATTGGAACTGCAGGTAGAGGAAGGAGAAAGAGATGTTTGCTAGCAAGACTGTCAAGGAATTCTACCTCATCATCCAGCCAGGTTCATCTTTCTCTCTGTAGATTCGATGTCTCAGTTTACTGTATATACACATATGCATTTATATTTGAGGTCTACGATCATATTATGAGCCTTTACTCTATTCTATGTGGCCGACCCATTTGGGTTATTAAAATGGCCGACTCATTGATGACATTGTTGACATATTGATGCAGCACATTGCTTGTCTTAGCTTGTTTAAGTTATGATACTTTTTTTAAACTTAAGATTTTAGCCGTGAGAAACCATTAACCAGTTGTATTAGGAGAACAATAAAAATGATTTTGTTTGACATGAGATCATCTATTATAATTAAACCATAAGGGTTCTTCTAGTTCAACAAAACATGTAGGAGATATTTTAAATATGAGTGATTATCTACTTTTGCCGTAGGTTTCAAACGTAAGCAATACCATTGAGATAATGTAGAACTTATACTATGTGGAATTACTCTGGTTATTACATTCTATATTTATTAAAGGTGCGAATATATACGTATGCTATTATACTCTAGTTTTGTGATATTGGAAATCTCTTATTCCTATGTGAACCTATCTTAGGAAAACATTATCAAGATCGAGATAGATTTTTATTGTTCTCAACATGTTCGAATAAGATCGATAACACTATTCTTTAAAATCGATGGTTGATATTCCGTTATCATGGAAAGAAAAACAAACCCTAGATTGACTCAATAGGGTAAGTTTATTAAAAGTACCTTTTTTGGTTACAATTTTTATAACTATTTCTATATAGTTCATTATATGAAGAGTCAAGTGACCTAATTGGATTATCTATTATCCAACTCGAAGTATATTTTTATTGTAACCTATTTATGTCTAAACCATGTTAAATGACTATGTAGTTGTTATAGATCGACTTAGGTTCTTAAGTATCGACAAGTTTATGACCTCGAGAATTGCAAAGATGCAATAAGATTCCTCGTATTAAAAAGGTAAACCATAAGATCTATAGAATATAAAGAGTTAATGCAAACATGTCTTGCCTTGGATAAACCAAGATAATTGTAGTGTCATGACTATATAAGTTGACCAAGTCAAACTGTAGGAATATGATAGTATCCAAGTTGAGTTGGGGTGGGTGAACATTATGACCACATTCATTATGAACATATATTGATATTGAAACTTTGGTGAAAGTAATGAATTCATTTTTTGCATGCATTGTCGGTTCACCGTATTTGGATTGCATAACCTATTGAAAAAATCATACTTAGCTAGAGGATATCTAGGGTTGTATGATTGATAGAGTTATGTAGGATACAACACTATGTTCTCGGAAGGCAAATTACCACTAGTCACCTTTGGTCTAAACTCCTCACGAAGGGTAGGGCCACTTCTTATGTGGAAGATGTGTGGGGGGTCACCGGTCTGTGGATGGAGGAAAAGCACTGGGAAGATGCTCTCTCTCTCTCTCTCTCTCTCTATATATATATATATAGCAGAAAACGTGCCGAGGTTTGTGATAAATTGTTAGATCTAGGGCACACAACTGAGAAGGGGGGGTGAATCAGTTGCAAAAAAACTTGCTTCTACTTCAAACACTTGATTCTTCTTTGTTAGTTAATAGCATATCAATTAACCATCCATGAAAGCATAATGCATAAACACAAGAGAAAATAAACATCAACACATTGGACACCAAGATTTTGACGTGGAAAACCCGGTTAAGGGAAAGACCACGGGGTGATTAACCCAAGGATTATTCTCTGTTAGAAGAATAAGAAAAATGAATGGCACATGCCAATTAGGGCTCACTGCCCGAGCACATTGCTCACAAAGAGGCACACTGCCTACAAGAGACACATTGTCTACAAAGTGATAAGAATCACAAACTTGAACTGGAGATTGACATCTTTACCATGTCTGGATTAGTTCCATTTAAGACCGAGGTACTTCTGCTCTGCCCTTCGCTCTATCACTATACCACACTCATCCGCTGCTCAACATGCTTTGAAATGAACTCACAAACCTTTATTTATACAAGACATCAACTTAGGAACAATCATCTAAGTCGGCAATCAACCATAAGGACATTCGTAAGATGATTGATACATCCGGTCGGCCACCACAAGAACATTTGCAAGATGAACAACTTCATCTGGTAGGTTAGTCTGAACAAGAACTTCATCTGAAAGAATATCTTCAATTCCAGGCTCTACCACCAATGTGGACCGATAACATAACCTCAACATGATCCAAGAACCTTCACAAGCTTGCCTGATTAACCAGGTACATCCGCACTTCCTCTACTCACTGGAATCTCTTCTCCTCTTCATCTGGAACTTCAAGAACACAGTCTATCACCACTGTCATACTGAAGAAGGTGCTTCCAGACCTCCAAACCTTGTATAAATTGAGATGACACATCACAAGGACATCCCAAACACTCCTTCCAATCCGCAGAGTCTGACAATGCTCCTCTAGATTTCACTGGACCTTTTTGTAACACTCTGTCACTCCAGAACAGCTCCCAGAACCGGTTCTACTTGACCGATCACAACTTTTTCATATCTTCATGCGGACCTCTAAAATCTTAACTGGATCATCTCAAGACTCATATCTACAAACCATTTAATCTGCATCCTTTGATTCTCAACCTATTGAGTACATTTGCCTTCTTCTTATTACTATTCTTCACTGTTCCTGATTGAGACTACTTTTCTTAATATCTTCAACACACAGCTTATCCAAACCTTCTTACCAATGCAATATGAGTATGTTGACATCAATGACAACACTGGTTAACCTCATACTTGCAACAATCTCCCCATTTGTCATTAATGGCAACATATGATGTGAAAAACCATCAAGACAAGAACTTCTCTTTTCTGTCACAGCTCCCCCTATCAGCAACAACTCTTCACATGTCTTCTCTTCCTTTACTGCTCCCCCTTTGATTATCAACCACTTGTTTTTCACATGTCTTCTCTCCTCCTTTGGCATCAATGGCAAAGGGCTCATACTTGCACTTGTAACATATCAGAATCATACCAACTACTCCCCCTTAGTAGCAGCTCCCCATCATCAATCTAGATCACAAGATATGACTGTGATATCCACCGGACTGATGCACATCAGTGCATCCTAGTTCATCACCGGAGAGGCCATGACCCCTAACTTCTCCTGAAGATACTCAAAAGAGTCCTTGGGAAGAGGTTTAGTAAAAATATCTGCAATCTGATCCTTGGAGGGTACATACTCCAATCTGACTTCATCCTTGTTCACTTGTTCTCTCAGAAAGTGAAACTTGATAGATATGTGCTTAGTCTTAGAATGCAATACCAGATTCTTAGAAATGTTAATTGCACTTGAATTATCACAGAAAATTGTGATAGGCTCCTCATATTCAAATTTAATGTCTCTTAGCATCTGCTTCATCCATAAGATTTGAGTGCAACTACCTGCTGCTACAATGTATTCTGCTTTAGTTGTAGACAGAGATATTGCATCTTGTTTCTTGCTTAGCCAAGAAACCAATCTCTTTCCCAAAAAGAATGCTCCACCACTAGTGCTCTTCTGGTCATCCACATCTCCTGCCCAATCTGCATCTGTATATGCATGAAGAGAGAAATTCGGATCTCTAGGGTACCATAGACCATACTCAACTGTTCCTTTCAAGTACTTAAAAATTCTTTTGATTGCCATAACATGAGATTCTCTAGGATCAGCCTGGAATCTTGCCACAAGACCAATAGCCTGCATTATATCTGGTCTAGTCTGAGTGAGATACAACAATCCACCAATCATTGATCTATACTTTGTCTGATCTGCCTTTGGAGAGTCATCATCTTTGCTCAACTTACATCCGGTTGCCATAGGAGTGTTCATTGGCTTTGAATCTTCCATACCGAATTTCCTCAATAATTCTTTCACATATTTGGTCTGAGAAATGAAGATCCCTTTCTTTGTTTGAGTAATTTGTAGACCCAAGAAGAAATTCATTTCACCAAGCATAGACATTTCAAACTCACTTTTCATCTGATTTGCAAAAGTTTTGCACATACTATCTCTTCCTCCAAAAATGATATCATCCACAAACACTTCAACAATCAAAATGTTTTCATGATCAATTTTGAAATATAAGTTATTGTCAGCAGTACATTTGTTGAATCCAATCTGCACAAGATGCTTATCCAACCTTTCATACCATGCTCTTGGGGCTTGCTTCAATCCATACAATGCTTTCTTCAACTTGCAAACCATATCATCATTATCAGATAATTGAAATCCATCCGATTGTTCAATGTATACTTCTTCCAAATCACCATTTAGGAAGGCAGACTTGACATCCATCTGATATACCTTGAAGTCTTTGAAGGCAGCATATGCAAGAAATAATCTGACTGCTTCAATTCTTGCTACCGAAGCAAAGGTTTCTTCCAAATCAATTCCTTCTATTTGAGAGTAGCCTTTGCAGACCAATCTGGCTTTGTTTCTGATAACTTCACCAACCTCATTTAGTTTGTTCTGGAAGACCCATTTGGTTCCAATCACATTCTTGTTTCTAGGTCTGGGAACAAGATCCCAAGTGTGATTTTTCTCAATTTGCATCAACTCTTCTTCCATTGCTTTTGTCCAATTTTCATCATTGCATGCTTCATTTATTGTCTTAGGTTCAATCTTTGAAATCAAACAACATTCATCTGAATTTTGAGCAATTTTCCTCCTTGTTTGTACCCCTTTGCTTTTGTCACCTATGATCTGATCTTCAGAGTGATTTAAAGTTACATACCTTGGAACTTTGGGAGTCTCTTGCAGTGTTGTTTCTTGATCAGGTTCATTCAGACAAACCTCTTCTTCCTGATTTACCGGATCAGTCTGAATCTGACTTTCAGGAAGGGATTGAGTTCCTTGAATCAAAGCACCATCCTGATCATCTTCATCATATTCATAAAACCTTGAGGGCTTCTCAATTCCTTCAGCAACCTTCACATTTGTACTTTCTATCATCTTTTTCAGTCTCTTATTGTAACACCGGTATGCTTTGCTTTGAGTGGAGTAACCCAAGAAAATTACTTCATCACTTCTAGCATCAAACTTTCCTAGATCTTCATCTCTTTTGATGTAACACTTGCTCCCAAATACTCTGAAATATCTCACAGTAGGAGTTATACCAAACCAAAGTTCATAAGGAGTCTTACCGGTATTGTTTCTGATTTGAACTCGGTTAAGAGTGTAGACTGCAGTGCTGACAACTTCTCTCCAAAACATCTGAGGAACATTTGCTTCCATCATCATTGTCCTGGAAGCTTCCTGGATGGTCCGGTTATTTCTCTCAACTACTCCATTCTGCTGTGGAGTCCTAGGAGTAGACAACTATCTCTTTATGCCATGCTTCTCACAAAAGTCTATGAATTCACTGGATGTGAATTCACCACCTCTATCAGACCTTAGACAATTCAATTTCAATCCGGTTTGATTCTCTACCATAGTTTTGAAGATTTTGAACTTCTCAAGGGCTTCTGATTTCTCTTTTAGGAAGGTAACCCACATCATCTGGGAATGGTCATCAATTAGCAACATGAAATATCTATCACCTTGCATACTCTTGATTCTTGTCGGACCACAGAGATCAGTATGTACTAATTCCAACAATCTAGTAGTGGACTAATCCTTGCTTTTGAAAGAGACTCTGCTCTGTTTACCTAGCTGACATTCTTTGCATAAACTATTTGTAGGTTTCACCAATTTAGGAAGATCTCTTATAGCCTTAGTATTACTTATCTTGATGATGTTATCAAAACTCACATGGCACATCCTTCTATGCCATAACCAACTCTGATCAACTTGAACAAACAGACAACTTTTATTAGAACCAACTAGATGGAAGATATTACCTTTTGTTTGAGTACCGGATGCAATTTCAGTTCTAGAGCTTGTAAAGATTCTGTATTTTCCATTCTTGAACCGGAGATCATAGCCTTTGTCCACTAACTGACCAACACTGAGAAGATTGTGCTTCAATCCTTCAACATATAGTACATTACCTATTTTGCTCTTTCCATCAAAAGAAATAGTTCCCCTACCTTTGATTCTGCCAGCAGAATTGTCACCAAACTTTACCATTCCCCCTTCATACCTTTCCAAATCTAAGAACTTGTTCTTGTTACCAGTCATATGGTGAGAGCATCCACTGTCAATAACCCAATCATCCTTTTCTTCAACTTGGGCAGCCAAAGCTCTTTCTACAACCTTATGATTGATAGATTCAGAGGGTATTGACTCTTCTTCCTTGATGGCAATAAACACCCATTCATTTCTGGATTTGCTTCCTATTTCTAATTCATCATCAGTTACTCCTTCATTGTCATCTTCTTCATGAACATAATAGCAGTTCTTTTGAAACCTTTGTCTGTTAGTATTAGACCTTGCAGATCTTTCTGGACATCTTGAAGCAAAATGACCAATCTTATTGCAGTTGAAGCACTTAAAAGGTAGTTTTCCTTCATACTTACCGGACCCTCTTGGCAGTATCTTTGCAATGATGGCTTCAAGTTGAGCTGTTTCTGCTTCTTCCTCTTCCATGTCTTTCCTTGCTTGATCATACCATGACAGCTTCCTTGAAGAGTTCTCTCCCAGATCAAATCTTTGTTTGCCTTTCACATAGGCACTGGCTTTGAATGTAGATTCAATCTTGGGGGGATCATCTCCAAACTCAGTCATTTCGAATGCAGCTAGTTGCTCTCTTGTGACAGTTGTATGGGCTTTGAATTCATCAATGGCAGCAACCTTGATTTTGTAGGCAGCAGGAAGGGATCTGAGAATTTTGCAAACAATTTCATTTTCATCCAAAACTCCACCAGCATTCCTGATTCCACACATTAGCTCATTCACCCTTGGCATAAAGGTAGTGATATTTTCATCATCTCTCATCTTCAATCTTTCAAATTTCCCTTTCAGACTTTGCAACCTTGCACTCTTGAGAAACTCATCTCCTTCATACAGAAGTTCCAGTTTAGTCTAGATCTCATATGCAGTTGGTAGGTCAATAACATTTAAGAGATCTAAGTCATTCAATGCGCTTAGAAGAGCTTCCTTGGTCTGCAAATTATTTGCAACATCTGTGATTTCATTCAGAGTTGTCGGACCACCCTGTGGAGGTACATATGGTTTTGAGACTATGGCCAAGTATGCTTTTCCCATACACTCCAAGTGACATTTCATGCGACCTTTCCAGAGAGTGAAGTTGGTTCCATCGAACTTCGGACTATCCTTTTTGTATGACGAGATCCTGGATGTCCTCAAGCAGTTAAGCTCCTTTCAGAGGAACTTGGCTTTGATACCAATTGTTAGATCTAGGGCACACAACTGAGAGGGGGGGTGAATCAGTTGTAAAAAAACTTTCTTCTACTTCAAACACTTGATTCTTCTTTGTTAGTTAATAGCATATCAATTAACCATCCATGAAAGCATAATGCATAAACACAAGAGCAGATAAACATCAACACATTGGACACCAAGATTTTGACGTGGAAAACCCGGTTAAGGGAAAAACCACGGGGTAATTAACCCAAGGATTATTCTCTGTTAGAAGAATAAGAAAAATGAATGGCACATGCCAATTAGGGCTCACTGCCCGAGCACACTGCTCACAAAGAGGCACACCGCCTACAAGAGACACACTGTCTACAAAGTGATAAGAATCACAAACTTGAACTGGAGATTGACATCTTTACCATGTCTGGATCAGTTCCATTTAAGCCCGAGGTACTTCTGCTCTGCCCTTCGCTCTTTCACTATACCACACTCATCCGCTGCTCAACACGCTTTGAAATGAACTCACAAACCTTTATTTATACAAGACATCAACTTAGGTCTAAGTCGGCAATCAACCATAAGGACATTTGCAAGATGATTGATACATCCGGTCGGCCACCACAAGAACATTCGCAAGATGAACAACTTCATCTGGTAGGTTAGTCTGAACAAGAACTTCATCCAGAAGAATATCTTCAATTTCAGGCTCTACCACCAATGCAAACCGACAACATAACCTCAACATGATCCAAGAACCTTCACAAGCTTGCCTGATTAACCAAGTACATCCGCACTTCCTCTACTCACTGGAATCTCTTCTCCTCTTCATCCGGAACTTCAAGAACACAGTCTGTCGCCACTGTCATACTGAAGAAGGTGCTTCTAGACATCCAAACTTTGTACAAACTGAGATGACACATCACAAGGACATCCAAACACTCCTTCCAATCCACAGAGTCTGACAATGCTCCTCCGGATTTCACCAGACCTTTTTGTAACACTCTGTCACTTCGAAACAGCTCTCGGAACTAGTTCTACTTGACCGATCACAACTTTTTCATATCTTCATACGGACCTCTGAAATCTTAACTGGATCATCTCAAGACTCATATCTACAAACACTTTAATCCGTATCCTCTGATTCTCAACCTATTGAATACATTTACCTTCTTCTTATCACTGTTCTTCACTGTTCCTGATTGAGACTACTTTTCTTAATATCCTCAACACATAGCTTATCCAAACCTTCTTACCAATGCAATATGAGTATGTTGACATCAATGACAACACTGGTTAACCTCATACTTGCAACATAAAGATGTCAAATTTTCGGATGCAGTAACTCTTGTGACTGGTGTATTAAAAAGGCTATGTAAATAATTATCTAGTGCATATACTTGTACTTGAAAAAGACAAAATTTCATTTTGACATCATGTTGTTTATTTATGAAAAGAAATTATGCAATTTGTTGTAACTTGATTTTTAAAGATGAATAAAAGAAAAAATTTTACCATCATTTTTACATTGCATGATTTATCTCTTGGTAAATTTCTATGTTTTAAACTTATTTTAGAACTTGGATACTACATATGGTATCAAAGCTACCAGGTTCGGCACTAGGGTTTATGAGTCCACTATGCTAACTTGTAGCCAACATTATGTGATTAGCTAATGTTTAAATTTCTTGTGCTAGGATGGTACGTCTTAAGAAGACTACTAGAAAGTCAATTAATGGGAGTAAACATTTCCTTAAAGCCAAGAGAGAACGTGAAGCCATTATTAAAACCTTTGAGGGAACTAATGATGAGAGTGACATATGGTTAAGTGATACTAAAACCCTTGCGAATGCCTTAACTCGAATCAACCAAGTGAGGAAGGAAAACATAGAAAGAGTTAAGATCATAGCTAGAAACATAGCCTATATGTCTGAAGATGATACAACTATGGTTAGGTGAGATCCTCGCATACCCCCATCTGCTGAGATCATAGAAGTTAGGTCTTATAGTGAGTCAGAAGGTTATATACCTCAGGATTATGTATCTAAAAATGCATCTGAGGGATATACCCCTCTTGAGCATGACCTTTGAGTCATTTCTTGTATTAATAAAAGATGTTCTTTTACTCTTGAAATGATATAAATAAAGAAAAATTGTTTTGTACCAAACTATTGTTTGATTTGAGTTTATTATGTTTTGATTTAATGGGATGCATTAAAATCATGATCTAATAGACAACTCACTATTCTCAGGTGTGAGAAAAATGACAAACATGGTTTAGACAAGAACTAACCAAGGAGAAAGTCAAGAGGGAAACAACCTACCAAATGACAAATTAGAACAGATCATAACCATGCTTGAGGAAACCAAGAAGAGACTTGGTGATTTGGAAAAGAAGGTAGATGTTCAAGGAAATGCTGAAGGAGGAAGTGAAAATTCTCATGAAGAAAGTGGAGAGAATCACGAAGACCAAAGTAGGAGTAGGGAACCTCAGAAGGAAGCAAAGGATAGGCTGACCTTGGAACTTTCCAAGGATATGAAGAAGGTCACTCCACTGAAATTTGATGGAACAATGACTAGAGATGCAGCTGAAGCTTGGTTGACGGAAATGGAGAAATATTTTAAGATAAGAAATTACTCAGAAGTAATCAAGGCAGTTTGGGGAGCATTCCAATTGGCAGGAGAAGCATCCACTTGGTGGATGAATAAGAAGATGGAACTGAATTTAAGTTCTTTAAGAGTAACTTGGGATGAGTTCGTGGAACTCTTTCGCAAAACGTGGCTACCACAACTATATTTTGATCAAAAATTAATTGATTTTCAGAATCTTCATCAAGGAGACATGTTAGTGGTAGAATATGGGGAACAATTCACCCGTCTTCTGAAATATGTGCCCCAGTATCAGAAAGATGAGAGATTCAAAAATAGAAAGTTCGTCATGGGTTTAAATGCTCAAATTGGTGGAGAGGTGGACGTACATGGTCCCACAACAATGGATCAGGTGTACGAGAAGGCAATCAAGCAAGAACAGAAACCGAAATCTATCTCGGCCTATCATGATAGAAATCACAAGAGATTTAATAGAATTCCTACTACCCAACCATCCAAGAGAAGGAATGATAAGAGCTATGAGAATAAAAGAAATGATAAAGGAACTCAGAAGAACAAGAGTGGACTTGGTAATGAGAAAAAGAATGGAAATTTCAAAAGAAATGGGGATAATAGTGGTAAGACATCAGAAAATAGAGGACCCATTGGAGGATGATTTACTTGTGGGGGTGACCATTATGCTAATCATTGCCCAAACAAGAACCAAAATGGTCAACAAAGAGGCACTGCACTACTAACTCAACAATCAACTTTTCAGCAAAGGATTCACATAGCTCTCGACAATCGTCAAGCAGAGTATCAAATCACACCCATTGAGATGATAGGTACCTTATTTGGAGTCCCTATATCTATTTTAATTGATACTGGAGCCACTGAAAACTTTGTTTCTCCTAGAATTTTGAGTAAGTTTCCAAGAAAAGCTGGGTACATGTCTAAACCTTGGTCAGTAGAATATGCTAACCAATCCAAGGCTCAGGTAGAGAAATGTTTGTTTGAGGCCAAAATTGATCTCTCTAGTTTCTCAATGGAAGTAAACTTGTTTGTAGCCCCCTTAGGTTCCTTTGATGTAATCTTAGGAATGAGTTGGTTATGGAAGCATAGAGCTAAAGTTGACTATTTTTCAAAAATAGTTGAATGCTTAGATGACTTGGGAAACCATATCATTTTCCAAGGAATTCAAAGGGAGGTCAAGATAAGACCTATCTCTACAAAGAAATTAAAAAGGGCTAGAAGAAAAGGTTTCCAGTTATATGTAGCTAAAATGGAACAAGTGGAGGAAGGGATTGAAAGGCCTAGTTTATCTTTTGAAGAAAAGTATCCCTTTCTTCAGGATTTTCAAGATGTTTTTCTAGAAGAACTTCCAAGACTGCCTCCAAAGAGGGTTTTTGATTTTGCAATTGATATTAAACCAGGATTTGAGCCTATATCTAAAGCACCCTACTATATGACAACTACAAAATTAATAGAATTGAAAGCCCAATTGCAAGAATTGTTGGTAAAAGGTTTGATTAGACCTAGTGTTTCACCATGGGGTGCTCTAGTTATTTTTGTCAAGAAGAAGGATGGAACTCTTCGTTTGTGCATTGATTATCGTATGCTCAATAAAGCAACGATAAAGAACAAATATCCTTTACCACATATTGATGATCTTTTTGATCAAATGTGTGGAGCTGCAGTGTTTTAAAAGATTGATTTACGATCAGGATATCATCAATTAAGGTTGAAAGAAGAAGATATCAACAAAATAGATTTTAGAACTAGATATGGGCACTATGAGTTCACAGTGTTGCCATTTGAACTAACGAATGCCCCTACTGCATTTATGAATCTCATGAACAGTGTATTCAGAGATTGTTTAGACAAGTTTGTTCTAGTCTTTCTGGATGATATACTTATTTACTCTAAAAATGAAGAACACCATCGACATTTGCAAGTGGTTCTGCAACGGTTAAGAGAACATAAACTATATGGAAAACTTTCTAAGTATTCATTCTTCCAGAAGAAGATTCAGTATCTAGGACATATTATATCTGTAGATGGAATATCTGTTGATCCTGCAAAAATCAAAACTATTCTAGATTGGCATGTACCCACAAATGTGCATGAAGTGTGTAGCTTCATGGGTTTGGCTGGTTATTATAGAAAGTTTGTTCCAAATTTCTCTAGTATTGCTAGTCCAATCACTTCCTTGCAAAGAAAAGGGAAGCGATTTGAATGGACAGACAAATGTCAGGAGGCATTTGATCTTTTAAAGGAAAAGTTAACATCAACACCAATTTTGAAGGTTCCTGACCCCGAAGGAAATTTGAGGTAATTATTGATGCCTTGGGAGAGGGATTAGGGGGAGTGCTTATGTAAGATGGGAGAGTGATAGCATATGAGTCTAGAAAATTGAAATCTTATGAGAAAAATTATGCACCACATGATCTGGAATTAGCAGCAGTTACTCATGCTTTGCAGATGTGGAGACACTATTTGCTGGGGAAAACCTTTGTACTTAAATCAGATCATCAAAGTCTTAGGTATATTTTCTCTCAACCACATTTGAATGCTTGACAAAGGAGATGGTTAGAATTGATATCTGACTATGATTTTGAGAGAAGCTACATCAAAGGAAGAGAGAACAAAGTGGTTGATGCCTTGAGTCAGAGAAGACATATTTCTTCAATTGTCTCTATACATGCAAACTTTAAAGATTTAGTGTTGCAAAATTTTTCTGGTGATGAATATTATGAGCAGGTCAAGCAAGCTCTAGAGGCAAATCCTAAAGACCCAAGGTATGATGGGTTCCTTTTTTAGTCTAATGGACTATTGAGATATAGAGGTAGAATGTGTGTTCCTAATTTACTTGAATTAAGAAATTTAGTATGGAAAGAAGTTCATACCACACCATAGCCAGACATCCAGGAGTAACCAAACTTCTAGCGGATGTTAAACCTCTTTATTTCTGGAAAGGAATGAAGAATGATGCTGCGAGATTTGTAGCAAGTTGTTTGGAATGCCAAAGGGTAAAAGCAAAACATCAACATCTGGCAGGACTATTATACCCACATGATGTACCAAAATGGAAATGGCAAGTCATAAGTATGGATTTTGTTTAGGGTCTTCCTATGTCTAGGAATAGACACGATGCCATTTTAGTTATGGTAGATAAACTTACAAAGGTAGCACGTTTCATACCAGGGAATTTATTTGATGGAACACCAGTTTTGGCTCGCAAATTTGTTCAGAAAGTGTTTAGATTGCATGGAATTCTTTAAAAGATTATCTCAGATAGAGATGCGTGTATAACATCATTGTTTTGGCAACCCTTGTTCTCTGCGCTAGGGACTAAACTCAATGTGAGTACAGCTTATCATCCTGAAACTGATGGACAAAATGAGAGAGTTAATCATGTTTTGGAAGATTTGTTGTGAATGTAATGCATGGATCAGCAATATAAGTGGGAAGAATACTAACCACTTGTGGAATTTGCTTACAACAATTCCTATCATTCCGCTATTAAGATGGTGCCATTTGAAGCATTGTATGGAAGAAGATGTTGAACTCCTATAAGATGGGATAAGCTAGAGGATAGGATTAGCCTTGGACCAGAAATGTTGGTTAAAATGGAGGAAAAGGTTAACCTAATCAGAAAAAGATTGGCAGAAGCCAATGATAGACAGAAAAGTTACACGGATGCCAAGCATATACCAAGATAGCTCTCTGTTGGAGAAAAGGTTCTCTTGAGGGTCAAACCTCAGAAAAGTTCTATAAAATTTGGGAAGTCTTCCAAATTAGCTCTCATTATGTGGGACCCTTTGATGTACTCGAAGTGGTCAATCTGGTTGCCTACATAATTGCTCTACCACCAGCCTTATCTAGAGTGCACAATGCTTTTCATGTTTCTTATTCAAAGAAGTATATTTTAGGTAATAATCATATTCTAAATTGGAATGCACGACAGATGCAGGACCCAGGGGTGGTCACGATCGAGCCTCTCAAAGTGCTCGAAACACGCAAGCTCCGCTTGCGTAACAGGGAAGTTTTGCAGTGCAAGGTCCAATGGGACCAGTATGCTAAGGAAAATGCTAGATGGGAGGACTACCATGAATTTTATCAGAAATTTCCTCATTTATTTAATGCTTTTATCAGTTAAACAATGAACTTATTTTAAATTATATTTTGATACTTTGAATCATCGAGGACGATGAATCTTTAGGGGAGAGATATGTTACATCCCCAATTTTGGCTTGTTTTTACTTTTTACTTTTACATGGATATAAGTGAATCTATTTGATAAATATTTGATGTTGGGATTAATGTCATGGAAAATATAGATTCTATTGTATATCAGTTATGTAATTAAAGGCAATGCATATGTTGTTTTGATTAAATATTTTGTATTATGTGAATTTGGTTTATTATTTATGAGATTTATGAAGGAATAACGATGCACTAATCATAATCTGTTAATTGCAAGTTTTATACAGGATTACAGGTTGTTGAAGACTCTCTGAGAAAAGAGAGAGAGTATCTTTTGAGAAGAGGAGAATAGACCTTGGGTTACGAGTGTTTATTTTCCAACTGAGTATAGTGTTTAAAAAATTGTGAACTCTGAGTCGGTTGAGGTAAGTTATGTATTGTTAGTTAAACTCTAGGTTCTTTTTGACAAGTTGTCAATGTCTTTAGATTCCTTTCTGGGTTAGTCGTATGTGTCGACCTTGTCTATCGTGAAAAATGACGTCGTCAGAATAGAACGTTAGCAATTTACGACTAACACGATCTTACATCGAGCATGTCACAAATAGTTGTGTTTGCGTCGTTAAATTATAGATGATCAAATTATTGTCATTTAAACGTCAGGTGTATGTTCTTAACAAGACAAAAATGACTTGATTAGTGTGTGATCATGCGGGGGATACTAGCTTGACCCAAGCATGTTACATGTGTAAGTTACGTAAAAGCATCTTTATTAATGCTATTGAAAGTATTCTCTTCATACTTTGGTCATAATGTTATGTATAGATATAGTGTCCATTGGAGATGGTCATTTAATTATATCCGCCACCTTCTCTTTATTCATGTTTATCTATCATTTTCTTTATTTTATATATATGTATATATATCAAGGCGGAAATCTTTATCCTATGAGGCAATTATTACCTCATTCTCTCCTTCTCATCATTTATGCCAATCTTAAGAAGAAGTCCACAATGTGGACATGACCTTATTTATCATTTAATAAGTGGTCAAGTTGGATGCATAAGGTGGAGTTTTTAACAACCATAGACATAGTGAATTCAACCCATGAGATAATTTAATTATCTGCAGTTATGTTTTTGTAGGGTGTCGGCCTTCATGCGTGAGAGTGGCGTAGCATTCTCCATATTTTTCCACTTATTGCTGGCCCGACTTCTTGTTGATTAACTGACGTTGATTGTTAGCAGTTGAATTGGAGAGAAGTTCACAGCTTTGCCGTAGTGGGTTTTGCAACTGATAGTTTTGTTTTATTGAGCTCTCAAACATGTTCCTAGGACATTGACTTCATGATGGATGAGTGGTATGATATACCACGAATATTTCCACGTCATGGAGGATCAACTCGATCGCACTACCTTTGATTAAAGCTCACTATGTAGTTTATGGGAGACATTTGAAACCGTATTATGGAGGCTCCTTTGTAATCGGTGAATGGTGGCGAAGGAAGTGGGAAACATAATTGAATCATGAGTCTCCTTAAGACAGCAGGCTAGGAGTTGTGAAAAAGACAGAGAGAAATAATTCAGAAGAGGTGAATTAGAGTTGAGAGGTGACTAGGAAGAAAAAATGACACCGAGGGAAGATAGAAGAAGGTCTGCAAGAGTAGGAAGATAACGGGAAGTCTCAGTTAGCAATTTTAGAGATCGTGGAAGGAATTGGAACCGCAAGTAGAGGAAGGAGAAAGAGATATTTGCTGGCAAGGATGTCAAGGAATTCTACCTCATCATCCAACTAGGTTCATCTTTCTCTTTGTACATTCAATGTCTCAATTTACTGTATATACACATATGCATTTATATTCGAGGTCTGTGATCATATTATGAGCCTTTACTGATGCAAGAGCATCCAGTGGTGTAAGGGCAATCTTGCATCACCCAGAAAAGAGTTAATTCAAAATCATTGTAGTTGTTTTCATTTCTTTCCATAATTAGTGTTGCTGGTTCCATAATATCCAGAATAATGATGTAGGACTTTCAGTTTTTCCAAAACTGCTAAAAATAGCAGCCTGCCTATTTTGGAAAGTGTAACTGCCATTTTAGGAAAGTTTGCATTTGGGCACGAATTGAAGAGAAAACTTACAAAAAGTTACATAATAGAAATATAAGACCTTTGGTGAAGGAATCGGGCAAAGATCATTTATGAGCTGAAAGATATTAAAGTTTTTATTTTCTGAAAAGCCCCTGAAAATTTTTGGAACGAGATATGAGGCACTAAAACATCCCATAACATCTAGAAAAGTTGATAGAAATCCATTTATGAATTTTTGGTGTGATAGTTCACATTGTCAGCTTTCCGGGGCTTAAAACGGTTCGTCAAAAGGACACTCGGATCAAAAGTTATGCTTCCCGGAAGTTGACCTACTTTTGGAGGGAGTTGCAAATTTTGAAATTTAGCTAGAGGCCGCCAAAAAGTGTTATTTATGACTATTTTGGGAACCCTGGGTAGTAGTAGAGTTAAGGGGGCAAGTGTGAAGTCAAGAATAGGTGGGAAAATAGAAACACTAGCTGATTTGGGGTTACAGAAGGCTGAAGATTCTAGAGTCTTGAGGTTGGGAAAGCTGTAATGTGTTGCAACCAGTAGAGGATTCATCCTCTGATTGTAATTGAGCTTTTGTAATGTAATGAGTTGCCCAGATCAATAAAAGAAAGTTCTATTTTCTGTTTTTAATTTATGTTGTTGTGTATTTTGTGATTTACCCCCTTTATCAAGTGGTATCAGAGCAAGGGTTCCTGAGTGTGTAGACAGATCACCGACCATGAGGTAGTTTGCACCAGGACCTGAGGTTATGGGTTTTCTGCCGAGATCAAGATGCCTCCACGAATAAATCGTATTGGGAGGAATGCTTTGATGGAAGAGGGTTTTAGAGCCCTGCAAAGGCAAATCGATGCATTGCAAGAGGAGCTGCGAAGAGGGTTTGATCTGAGAACAAGAGAAGAAAGCGAGGATGAAGTTGAAGAAGAGCTATCTAAGGAAGAACAAGAAGCTATAGGAGATCCTGCAAAAGTTAGGTTGTTGAGAGCCATTTCTAAGATTGGAAAGAGACCCAGGATCGAAGTTTCTACATATTCTGGAGATTTGAATCCAGAACAGCTTATTGATTGGATCAATGACATGGAGGAGTATTTCAAATATGAAGATGTGGAGGACCCAGATCGGGTCAAGTTTGCAAAAACAAAGTTGAAGGGCCATGCCAGTATTTGGTGGAAAGAGGTCCAATTAGAGAGGAATAGAAGAGGAAAAGGAAAGATCACCAAATGGGATCGGATGGTGGAGAAATTGAAGAAGCAGTTCATTCCTGTGGACTATGAGATGGAGTTGCTAAAGAAGCTGCAAGGATTGAATCAAGGCAACAAGTCTGTTAAGGAGTATACAGAAGAGTTTTATAAAATTACTATCAGGACAGGCCATGCAGAGTCCAACAAGGACAAGGTAGCCCTTTGCATTAATGGGTTGAGGCCGAGTATTCAAGAGGAGCTGAGCCTGGTCAGAATGACCACCATAGAAGATGCATACCAGTTTTTCCTGAAGGTGGAAGAGAAGCTAAATAAAAGATTTGACAACAAGCAAAGGGGAAGAGGTCAAGGTGGAAGGACTGGTGGAAGACCCTATGGGGGCCGAAATGAAGATTCAAAGAAAAGTGAAGAAGCCGACACCAATCAAAATTAGAGAGGAGATAATACCTACCGCCCTCGTGAACAGAACAATGGTGAGCAAAGAGGAAGAGGAAGAGGCAAACCTGGGCAAGGACCTGGAAGAGGAGGTTTCAGAGGAACCTATTTCCAATGTGGAGAAGAAGGACATCGAGCATACAAGTATCCACAACATCAAGGAAGGACAAATAGAAGACCTGAAGGTAATGCACGAGTTGCACATGTCGATGAAGATGCATAATCTGAGCGCTCTGAAGATGCTGAAAGGGGAGAAACCCTAGTTGTCAGAAGAACTTTGTTGAATGAGAAGAAAGAACCAAATCAGAGGAAGAGTTTATTCTGCACAAGGTGCAAATGTGAAGGTAAGTGTTGTGATATTATTATTGATAGTGGAAGACTGACAATCTTGTTTCAGAGGAGATGGTTGACAAGAAGAAAGCATCCACATCCATATCAGATTGCATGGTTGCAGAAGGACCACAAAACTTTGGTCAATGAGCAGTGTTTAGTGAAGTTTAAGATTGGGGACTACCATGATGAGGTGATGTGTGATATCATACCGATGGATGCATATCATATGTTGTTGGGGAGGCCGTGGCAGTATGATAGGAGCATTGTCCATGATGGTCGTGCAAACACATATTCCCTAACAAAGGATGGAGTTCGTCACAAGTTGAAGCCCTTGAAGGAGGTGGAAGAAAAGGTATGTAGTACTGCCAGAATTTGCTTGGTAGATGGTAGAAAATTTTTGGAGGGTATGAAGCATGAGCATCATTGTTATGCATTGATTCCTAAGATTAGTCAAAAGAAATGTGAAAATGTACCAGCCGAAGTCTCATTGATGTTGGAAGAATTTCAAGATATTGTGTCTGATAATGTACCAGAAGGTTTACCACCAGTAAGGAAGATAAGTCATCAAATGGATTTGATGCCAAGAGCTAGTTTGTCGAATAAGGTAGCCAATAGAATGACCCCTGCAGAGAATGAAGAGCTGAACAAATAAGTTCAAGAGTTGTTGAGGAAGGGACTGATAAGGGAGTGCCTAAGTCCATGTCCGGTACCTGCAGTACTAGCACCGAAGAAGGATGGAGAATGGAGGATGTGTACAGACTCTCGAGCCATCAATAAGATAACGATCAAGTATAGATTTCCATTGCCAAGAATGGATGACATCATGGATTGTTTGAGTGGAGCCAAGTACTTCACGAAGATTGACCTAAAGAGTGGGTATCACCAGATCCGTATCAAAGAAGGATATGAATGGAAGACAGCCTTCAAGACAAAGGAAGGTTTGTATGAGTGGTTAGTCATGCCATTTGGGCTGACCAATGCACTAAGCACATTCATGCGGCTCAAGAATGAGGTACTGAAAAATTTTTTGGGAAGTTTTGTTATTGTTTATTTGGATGATATTTTGATTTTTAGTAAGACTTGGGATGAGCATCTAATGCATATCAGAAGAGTTCTAGAGAAGCTGAGGGAGGAGAAGTTGTTGATTAATCTGAAGAAATGTAGTTTTGCAAAGAAGGAGCTGGTATACTTGGGATTTGTTGTCTCAGAGAAAGGTCTTAAGATGGACCCAGAAAATGTAAGGGCTTTCATTGAATGGCCTACACCAAGGAGTGCAACGGAGGTAAGATCTTTTCACGGTTTAGCAAGTTTTTACAGAAAGTTTATTAGGAATTTTAGTAGCATTTGTGCACCCCTAACTGAGACAATGAGAGGGGATAGAAAAGAGTTTAGATGGACTAAAGGAGCAGACAAGAGCTTTGATACATTGAAGCAAAAAGTCGTAGAACAACCTGTTTTGGCACTTCTAGATTTCAATAAGGTATTTCAGGTAGATTGTGATGCTAGTGGCAGTGGTCTAGGAGCTGTTTTGAGTCAAGAAGGTAAGCACATTGCCTATTTTAGTGAGAAGCTTAATGATGCCAAGAAAAAGTATTATGTTTATGATCAGGAGTTTTAAGCAATAGTTCAGGCTTTAAAGAAGCGGAGACATTATTTGTTGCCAAAGGAGTTTGTTTTATATACTGATCATCAAACTTTGCAGTATCTGAATAGTCAATGAAAGTTGAATCAAAGGCACTTAAAATGGGTTGAATTTTTGCAGAGCTATACTTTTTTTTTAAGCACAGGAGTGGGAAGTCCAACAGAGTTGTAGATGCCTTGAGCAGAAGGCAAAATTTGTTGACAGAAATGAAGATAGAGGTTGTTGGGTTCGATGAGCTCAAAAGTTTGTATTCAGAAGATCTAGATTTTGCAGAGGCTTGGAAAGCTTGTTTGGAACCTATTACTTTGGATAGGACAAAATGGTTGGATTTCATTATCCAAGATGGCATGTTGTTTAGAGGAAGCCAGTTGTGCATTCCAAGGAGTTCCATGAGAGAAAACTTGATTAAGGAGAAGCATAGTGGAGGATTGGCTGGACACTTTGGTCGAGATAAGACCATTGCTATTGTTAGTGAAAATTGTTATTGGCCACAATTACAGCAGGATGTGAGGAAATTTGTGCAGAGTTGTAAAGTATGTCAGATGGCAAAAGGAACAAGTCAGAATACAGGGCTATATTAGCCATTACCTATACCAGAGAAGCCATGGGATGATATTAGTATGGATTTTGTTCTTGGTTTACCAAGGACACAGAGAGGACATGATTTTTTTATTGTGGTGGTGGATAGATTCTTGAAGATGGCACATTTCATTCCTTGTAAGAAGACTAATGATGCTATTCATATTGCTGAATTATTTTTCAGGGAGGTGCTGAAATTACACAGTCTACCAAAGAGCATAGTTTCAGATCAAGATACCAATTTTGTTGGTTATTTCTGGAGGACATTGTGGAAGAAGTTGAAAACAGATTTGAAGTTTAGTTCTACACACCATCCATAGACTAATGGATAGACAGAAGTGGTGAATAGGAGTTTGGGTAACCTACTACGATGCTTAGTAGGAGATAAGCCCAAGGGATGGGATTTGATTTTACCACAGGCAGAATTTGCTTACAACAATTCTGTCAATAGGAGTACTGGTAAATCACCATTCTAGATTGTATATGGCAATAGCCCGAGAAATGCTTCTGAGTTAAGGAAGCTGGACAAAGGAGAAAAGACAAGTGTTGAAGCTGAAGACTTTGCAGAACATTTGAGGAATTTGCATGAAGAGGTGAGAAAGCACATTAATAAGATGAATATTCAGTACAAGGCTAAGGCAGATCAGAAGAGGAGGTATAAGGAGCTCCAAGTAGGAGATGAAGTCATGGTTCACTTGAGAAAAGAAAGGTTCTCAATTGGAACATACAATAAGTTGAAAATGAAGAAATTTGGACCATGCAAAATTTTGAAGAAACATGATTCAAGATATGCATATGAGGTAGAGCTGCCGAGTGGGATCAATATTTCCCTTATTTTCAACATTATTGATTTATCATAATATCATGAAGGTGGATTAGAGGATGGACCAACAGAAGCGTGGTGGAGTGTTCCGACATCTACTTCAATGGAGGAGATAGAAGAGATCTTGGATAGCCATGTGGGAAGAAGTACTCGAAACAGGCAATATGAAGAATATCTGGTATAATGGAAAGGAAGGCCTGTTGAAGATTCTTTTTGGTTGTCTAAGGCAGAGGTTGACCATTTAGGTTTTCGTCACACAAGCATCTAAGACATGACAGGGCCACTTCTCAAATTACCCTGGGTGTCTGATGCAGGAGCATCCAGTGGTGTAAGGGCAATCTTGCATCACCCAAAAAGAAGTTAATTCAAAATCATTGTAGTTGTTTTCATTTCTTTCCATAATTAGTGTTTCTGGTTCCATAATATCTAGAATAATGATGTAGGACTTTCAGTTTTTCTAAAACTGCTAAAAATAGCAGCCTGCCTATTTTGGAAAGTGTACCTGCCATTTTAGGAAAGTTTGCATTTGGGCACAGATTAAAGCGAAAACTTACAAAAAGTTACATAACATAAATATAAGACCTTTGGCAAAGGAATCAGGCAAAGATCATTTGTGAGCTAAAAGATATTAAAGATTGTGTTTTCCGAAAAGCCTCTGAAAATTTTTGGAACGAGATATGAGGCACTAAAACATCCCATAACATCCCAAAAAGTTGACAAAAATCCATTTATGGATTTTTGATGTGATAGTTCATATCACGAGCTTTCCGGTGCTTAAAACGGTTCATCAATCGGACACCCGGATCAAAAGTTATGCTTTCTAGAAGTTGACCTACTTTTGGAGGGAGTTGCAAATTTTGAAATTTAGCTGGAGGCCGCCAAAAAGTGCTATTTATGACTATTTTGGGAACCCTGGGTAGTAGTAGAGTTAAGGGGGCAAGTGTGGAGTCAAAAATAGGTAGGAAAACAGAAACCCTAGCTAATTTGGGGTTACAGAAGGCTGAAGATTCTAGAGTCTTGAGGTTGGGAAAGCTGTAATGTGTTGCAGTCAGTAGAGGATTCATCCTCTGATTGTAATTGAGCTTCTGTAATGTAATGAGTTGCCCAGATCAATAAAGAAAGTTCTATTTTCTGTGTTCAATTTTTGTTGTTGTGTGTTTTCTTATTTACCCCCTTCATCATTTACTCTATTCTATATGGCCGACCCATTTGGATTATTAAAATGACCAACTCATTGATGACATTGACGACATATTGATGCAACACATTGCTTCTCTTAGCTTGTTTAAGTTATGATACCTTTGTTAAACTTAAGATTTTATCCACAAGAAACCACTAACTAGTTATATTAGGAGAACAATAAAAATGATTTTGTTTGACATGAGATCATATGTTATAATTAAACCATAAGGGTTCTTCTAGTTCAACAAAACATGTAGGAAATATTTTAAATATGAGTGATTATCTATTTTTTTCCATAGGTTTCAAATGTAAGCAATACCATTGAGATAACGTAGAACTTATACTCCGTGGAATTACTCTGGTTATTGCATTCTACATTTATTAAAGTTGCAAATATATACGTATGCTATTATACTCTAGTTCTGTGACATTGGAAATCTCTTATTCCTATGTAAACCTATCTTAGGAAAACATTATCAAAATCGAGATAGATTTTTATAGTTCTCAACATGTTCGAATAAGGTTGATAATACTATTCTTTAGAACCAATGGTTGATATTTCGTTATCATGGAAAGAAAAACAAAACCTAGATTGACTCAATGGGGTAAGTTTAATGAAAGTACCTTTTTTGGTTACAATTTTTATAACTATTTCTATATAGGTCATTATATGAAGAATCAAGTGACCTAATTGGATTATCTATTATCCAAGTTGAAGTATATTTTTATTGTAACCTATTTATGTCTAAACCATGTTAAATGACTATGAAGTCATTATAGATCGACTTAGGTTCTTAAGTATCGACAAGTTTATGACCTCAAGAATTGCAAAGATGCAATAAGATTCCTCATATTAAAAAGGTAAACCATAAGATCTATAGAATATAAATAGTTAATGCAAACCTGTCTTGCATTGGATAAACCAAGAGAATTGTAGTGTCATGACTATATAAGTTGACCAAGTCAAACTGTAGGAATATGATAGTATCCAAGTCGAGTTGAGGTGGGTGAACATTACAACCACATTCATTTTGAACGTATATTGATATTGAAACTTTGGCCAAAGTAATGCATTCATTTTCTGCATGCATTGTCGGTTCATCGTATCTGGATTGCATAACCTATTGGAAAAATCATACTTAGCTAGAGGGTATCTAGGGTTGTATGATTGATAAAGTTATGTAGGATACAACACTATGTACTCAGAAGGTAAATTACCACTAGTTGCCTTTGGTCTAAACTCCTCATGAAGGGTAGGGTTACTTCCTATGTGGAAGATGTGTGGGTGACCACCAGTCTGTGGATGGAGGAAAAGCACTAGGAAGATGCTCTCTCTCTCTCTCTCTAGCAGAAAATATGCTTAGGCTTGTGATAAAGATGTCAAATTTTCGGATGCAATAACTCTTGTGACTTGTATTAAAAAGGCTATGTAAATAATTATCGAGTGCAAACACTTGTGCTTGAAAAAGAAAAAATGTCATTTTGACATCATGTTGTTTATTTATGAAAAGAAATTATGCAATTTGTTGTAACATGATTTTTAAAGATGAATAAAAGAAAAAATTTTACCATCATTTTTACATTGCATGATTTATCTCTTGGAAAATTTCTATGTTTTAGACTCGTTTTAGAACTAAGATATTACATCAACAAAAAGAAGTTAAATTCATATTCATGTATGCTAATAGAGATGTAATCAACACTTTGGAACTCAAGTTTTGTTAAGCATCTCCAAAGTTCACATTTTGTCTTACGCCTCTCGAAGTTCAACATATGTTTCGTAGTTTTTGAAACTACTTTCTATAGTTGCCTTCTGGAGCTACATTTCCATAGTTTACAAAGCTCTCTTTCCATAGTTGTCTCACATAACGATTTTGGAGCTGCATTTTGTAGCTGATTTTTGAAGCCACCCTCAAGAGCTACTCTGCAGAGTTGCTTTCCAAAGCTGCACCCTAAGCTATCAGTGGAGTTAAAAAAAATCTAAAAAAAAATGTTCAAAAAAAAGCTTCATTGGTCTCCAGAAAATCTTCATGTATGCTTTGGAAATTGTTTTGTGATTATGTAAGTTTCTCTAGAAGCACTTGTCTAATAGTTCTTCAGAAGCATTTTTAGATATTTCTCTAGAGAAACTTTGTTGTTATTGTTTAAGTTCCAGAAACATCCTTTCAATGATGCTCCAAAACCTTTTTTTTTGTTGCCTAAATTTCGGAAGCATCTTTCCACCGATGCTCCAAAACTTCTGTTATTGTTCAAGTTCTAAAAGCATCCTTTCAACGATGCTCAGGAACTTCGATGCTCCAGAACTTCAATACTCCAAAACTTATGTTGTCATTTAGTTCTATATGCATCCTTTCACTGATGCTTCAAAACTTCTGTTATTGTTCAAGTTCTAAAAGCATCCTTTCAATGATGCTCCAAAACCTCTTTTTGTTGCCTAAATTTTGGAAGCATCTTTCCAATGATGCTCCAGAACTTCTATTGTCATTCAGTTCCAAAAGCATCTTTCAACAATGCTCAGGAATTTTGATGCTTTGGAACTTCGATACTCTGAAACTTTGATGCTCTAGAACTTTTGTTGTCATTCAGTTCTGTAAGCATCCTTTCAACGATGCTCCAGAACTTTGTTTTTGTTCATTCCGAAAGCATCCCTTCAATGATGCTCCAGAACTTTGTTACTATTTGTTCCAAAAACATCATTTCAACGATGCTCTGGAACTTTGTTGATGTTTGTTCCAAAAGCATTATTTCAACGATGCTTCGGAACTTTGTTGTTCTTTGTTCCAAAAACATCCTTTCAATGATGCTCTGAAACTTTGTTGTTGTTTTTTCCAAAAGCATCCTTTCAACGATGCTCTGAAGATTTGTTGTTGTTTGTTCCAAAAGCATTCTTTCAACGATGCTCCGGAACTTTGTTGTTGTTCATTTCGGAGGCATCCTTTCAACAATGCTCTAGAACATTTGTTCATTGCTATAGAGTTGTTATGTTCTTCCGGAGATGTCCACTATTCTAGTGCTTTTTTGTCCACTGTTCCAAAGTTTAAGAGTTGAATCTTCTTAAGTTTTCTGGCTTTCCAAAACTGAACTTCTGAAATTTTTTGAAGTAGAAATTAGAATCAAATGGCATGAAAAAAGCAAGGATAAGTTTGAAATACAACCAAGTTATATTCTACTATTTTATTCTTAAATATAGCTATTAGTTTTTTATAATTATAGATAAATCCACTTTTAGGAAAGCTACATAAAAACATAAACTACCTGTACCGATTCACTTGTTGTAGCTAAGAGATTTCAGTAAAGGTGTTTTCTGAAGAAAAAAATTGAAGTGAGAATATGATGGCATAGAGAGAATCTAAATGCATAAAGGGATGTGATTAAAAAAAAGTTCTCATACCCTGTCAATCTTTGTTGTTCTCATGATGGTACAATCTATTTATAGAAATAACTTCTCACACATATTAAATAATCTCATCAAATGCTTTATGGGTTTTTTTTCTCTTCTATCTCAGCTTTCTAGAACATATTAAATTTTAAACTTTCATTGGTAAACATGAAAGTTATGATCATTATGACTGACAGGTATTTTATAAAATTCAGCTAAAGAAAGCCAAATATGGAAAGGAGAGAAAATTTTTAAGAACAACTAAATTGATAAGCTTCAGTGAGTCTTATCATGGATGAATGGAATAGAATAATCAATGCATACTTTCAAATATGAAGGGAAAAAAAAGAGAGAGGAGAAAAGAATTGAAAGATATAAGGGTCATCAATTATGAAAAAAGAGAGCAGTAGCTTGCAAGAGGACCTGCAAGAATTTAGGTGTGGGGGAGATGATGAGACTAGAAATGTCTCATCTAATATCATCTCTATTTTCTCTTAAAATTAGCATTAAAAGTGGATTTAAATGTATTTTTACGAACTATTAACTTATTTAAAATAGAATATAGGATATATATTGGTTTATTTCTTAGAAGTCTATTGCAATTTAATTGCTAACATTTTCTAATGTTTATTGAAAAAAAATAGAATGCAATATGTTTAAAAATGATGCAGAATTAGTCTCGAAATATTCCAACATCCAACTTTGAAGCATTCTAAAATCACTTCCAGAGCCAACTTCAAAAGTATTCCAGCTTGTTTTCAGCCAAAGGTGTTTCAACTCATTTGGCTTAAACCATGGATTTGATATTCTCTCAACCATTTATTTTCTAAAAAGTTGAAGATAAATTGTTTTAGGAAAATAATAAAAGTAGAAAAAATAAAAAAAAATTCCCTTAAAAGGATGTGGATGCATTGTCACTTTGTAATGAGGGAATAAACGATGTTGTTCCTTTAGCATAGGATTAGTAGAGATAATAAAGAAATTTGTTTCCTATATAGATAGAATAAAGGAATTTGTTTCCTTTAGCATAGGAGTAGGAGAGATAGGTGTAGAGAATAAAGGGAGTTGTTCCTTTATCATAGGAATGTGAAAGACAAGTGTACTTATGCTTTCCACTAGTTTAGGGAGTTCGGTGAAGATCTTCAATATATAAATAAACCTCTCAACTCTAAAGAAAGGGGAGTTTTTATTTTGGTAAATTTTTAGAATAAGAAAGCTACAACAATTTTAGAAATAAATTTGTAATATTTTGTTGAAGAAATAAGATATATGGAGCATTGAGCACAAAGTTAGGTGAATGATCTTGGTCCAATTCCAAGGGAGGAGCAAGTTGCTCATCCCGAGGAAGAGGACAACATTTGGTGCTTATTTGATTGTTTGTATTATTTTAGTTTTATGCATTTCTATTTTATTTCTGTATTTTTAATTCATGGAAACATGTTTTAATTTTATATTTTTAATTTATGCAAGTGTGTTTAAATTTTGCATGTGTGACTTCATTAGATTTTTTTTTTTGTTCTTATTAGAAAGAATTGTTTGCCAAAAATCTTTAAGTTCCTAATGCATACAGCCTTTGGACACCACCACAGATTGATAAATTAAATGAAGAAGATTACAACGATCCTCGTCAAGGGACATGGCCAGAGACATAGGGAGAGGGATTAAGAGGTAGAGGGATGATAGAGATAGAGAGATAGAGATTTAGGGTTGCTTGGGTTTAGGGGTTAGGGGCATTATTTAGGGTTTAGAGGTTTAGGGTTGCTCGGGTTTAGGGTTTAGGGGCATTATTTAGGGTTTAGAGGTTTAGGGTTTCTTGGGTTTAGGGTTTAGGGGTTTAGGGTTGCATGTCAAAAGCAATATCTCTCTCTAAACCCTAAATAATGCCCCTAACCCCTAACCCCTAAACCCTAAACTTGAGCAACCTTAAACCTCTATCTCCATACCTCTCTCTATCTCTATTGTCCATCTACCTCTCAATCTCTCTCCCTATGCCTTTGGACATGTACCTCACTCTCTATCTCCCTATCTCTCCCCTCCATCTCCTCTATCTATCCCAATCTCTATCAGTCCCCTCTCTCTATCTCTCTCTAAACCCTAAACCCTAACCCCTAACACCTAAACCCTAAACCTGAGCAACCCTAAACCCTAAACCCCTAAACACTAAATAATTATCCTAAACCCTAAGCTTGAGCAACCCTAAACTTATAAACCCTAAATAATGCCCTGAAACTCTCACCCTAAACCTGAGCAACCCTAAACCCCTAAACACTAAATAATTCCCCTAAACCCTAAACTTGAGCAACCCTAAACTCATAAACCCTAAATAATGCCCCGAAACTCTCTCTCTAAAAACCCATAAACCCTTACATAATGCCCCTAAACCATAACCCCTAACCCATAAACCTCTATCTCTCTATCTATATTGTCCCTCTACCTCTCAATCTCTCTCCCTATCTCTCTGGACATCTTACTCACTCTCTATCTCCCTATCTCTCCCCTCTTTCTCCTTTATCTCTCCCTATCTGTCTCCTCTCTCTCTACCTATCTATCTCTCCCTATCTCCATATCTCTTACCTCTCTCTCCCCTATCATTCCTGTATCTCCCTCTCCCCTCTATTTCTCCCTCTCCCTTAACGACGAAGGAAATGGAAAGAAGAAAACTATGACTCGAGAGAGAGAGAGAGAGAGAGGTAAGGAGGGAGGGACATGTTTTATTTCACCATAACGCAAGCACATTATAATGCACTTGCATTATACTTTACCTTGGTAATTTCCAAGCCCTAGGGTTGGATTTTCTTTGGGCTTCCAACCCAAAGGCTTGGACTGTGTTTAGGATGTCCAAAGACATGTTTTTCCAGATTGTAACAAAAATCACATTATTTGGAGCATGCAACCCATCAAGTTTGCACTTTTTTCAATAACAAGCTGAAAAAATAGCACCATAATTTTAAGCTCTTTATTAGCTTTCTAACCATATAATTTTTTTCATGTTTTGAGTATGTTAAGAATTTCATCTTAATTTCTTTTGTTAGTGTATCTATTTTTTTGTCAAAAACTAGTGTCTGATATTTTTGACTTTTTTTTAACCATTCATCCAAATTTCAAATAAATTAATTTTTTAGAAACTAGACTCTATTCTACACGTTTTCAAAAAAAATTGATTTTCGATTAGTTTTCAAAAAATTTAGGGGGGAGCAAGCTCAATTTTCTATTTTTTAGGATGTGTCCACTATAAAAATTAGTAAAAGATCAATTATTCATCAAAAAATTATCAGAAAAATCAGGGATAAACTATATGGTGTTAGCTAATTTCTCACTGAAGCAATTTTTGAAATACAAAAAATAAGTTAACATTTTAGGGGGAGCACACCAAATGCTATGTTATATTTTTTTTTTAAATAAGACCAATTTGTGTGCTCCCCCTTTTTGAACCCCTTAATCTCAACCATTTTTGAAAAAAATTAGTAGTTTAGAAACTAGATTTGGAGCACTACGACTCTTATTTTTGTTGTATCTTCAAATTTTGAGTGTAACTATGTTTAATTTCTCATTCAACATCATCCTTTCCTAATTTTAGAAAAAAAAAGTGGCATCTTAAGACCCCCTTTGGTCCCTCATCTTTATGCACTTACCCCAAGAAGAAACTTGATTTTGATGGTAATGTTGAAAAGTATAAGGCACAGTTGGTTATGAAACATTACTCCCAAGTTAAGGGGGTGGATTATGGTGAGATATTTTCTCTTGTTGCTAAAATGTCATCCATTAGATTCTTACTTTCAATTGTAGCATCTTATGATTTAGAGATTAAACAAATGGATGTGAAAATTGCTTTCCTTCATGGTGATTTGGAGGAAGAAATCTATATGACACAGCCAAAGCACTTCATGGTGAAAGGTAAAGAAACATCTAGTCTGTAAGGTAAAGAAATATTTGTATGGCCTCAAGAAATCTCATAGGATGTGATACTAAAAATTTGATACTTTTGTGTTGAGCTTGGGATTTGAGCATTTAAATTAGGTCATTGTGTTTATTTCAAATCTAGTGGTGATTATTACCTGATTATTGCACTTTACATTGATGATATGTTATTGGAAATGGAAAAGAGTTTAATTGTGAATTGAAATCTTAGGTTGTAGAAATATTTGAAATGAAAGATTCAATTGCAACTAAACACATTCTTGGTATGGAGTTAAACAAAGATAGAGAAAACAAAAAGCCATGGCTTGGATAGATTAATTATGTGAATTCAATTTTGTAGAGGTTTAACATGTAGGATTCTTGACCATTGTGTGTTCCTATTAATTTGGAAATGAAATCATCTATAACACAATGTCCTACTTCTCATTCGGAGATGGAAGACATGAGCAGGGTAACTTATCAGAGTGCAATCAAAAGTATTATGTATGCTCTATGGTTTGTACTAGACTAGGCACTACCCAAGTATTGGGAGTTTTAAGTAGATTTATGTCTAATCCTAGATGGATTCATTGGGGTGCAATTAAAAGAGTCCTCAAATATTTGAGGGGTATATTTGAGTATTCCTTGTGCTATCATGGTAGTATGACAAGCGATAGGAATTCCTTAGATATTCATGGTTATGTAAACTTAGATTGAGCTAGAGATGTCGATAGCAAAAGATCCACCAGTGCATATTTGTTTATTTTATTTAGTGGTGAAATAAGTTGGATGAGAAAGAAAAATTTGTGGTTGCTTTGTCTACTACTAAGGTAGAGTATATGGTATCAAATAATGCCTATAAAAGTCATTTGGTTGAAAAGATTGTGTTCAAATGTTGGGATGAATCAATGAGGAGTTACACTTTATTGTGAAAGTCAGAGTGCAATTTGTTTAGCAAAGAACCTGACTTCTCATGCAAGGACCAAGCACATAGATGTGTAGTATCATTTTGCAGAGATATGGTCAAAGATGGAAGGGTGAAATTAGAAAAAATATAAACTTTGATGAATGTTTTAGATGCTTTGACAAAGCCCTAAGCATGGAGAAATTTATATGGTTTTCAGAGTCTATGGGCCTCTTAGCCCCTAGCAACTAGATTCCAGTGTTGGTGAGTATCCCTTTGGCTCTTGCAAGGTATTTGACAAATGGGAGAATGTTGGGAATTAAGGTGTCTCAACCTTTGCAAGATTCTAGCATTTAATTTTAATTATTTATTATTTTCCAGCATTTTATTTAATTCATTATTACCTCACCTTAAAAATGGGGCATGGGATTTTGAGGTGGCATTATTTTCCAAGTGCTAGTACTTTGTGGAGCATTGTAAGAGATATTTAATTTGTCTATTTAGAGCACAAATGGGACACCCTACTTTTGTTGGATCCTATGATAGATGTTATGGAAAATTCTTATGATGTGTAAGAGACTATAAGAGGGGAGTTACTTTGGAATCTTGACCAATAGTATGATAGATATTTACACTTTTCATGTAGCACCTTAATTTTTGATAGTGGGAGTTACAAACCAATGTCCATGTTGGGTGGATAATTATGACAGTTGTAAGAGGGGTTATTCATTTACTATTTTTAGCCTATATGTTGGAATCTCTAGGTGGGCATTGAAATTTGGGGTCAAATCTAGGCAACATACCTTTGGAGGTTTTAGCACATGGTTTAGAAAACCATTTATCATTTCCAATTTTCTCATTTTTCTATAAATTGGGTGCTTGGAGTTGTAGGAGTATATTGTATGGACTTGCAATGCCAAAATGCTATCAAAACTACTCCAGAATTGTATTTTGGTGATAACTCCTATAAAACCTTTCTCTACAAGTGTGTTATGTTCATCTTATTAATTGAATAATACATTGGGGTTCTTTGGAGTGTGGAGATTTTTTGTTGAAAGGGTTTTCCCCACATATACTAGTGTTATGTGTTGTATTGATTTATCCTATTATATGTGTTTTTGCATATTTTCTATAATAGTTTTAGATCAGATTTTAAATTTTTTTGTACATCCATCCTCTCAAGATTAGCATAGGATGCTAATTATGCTACCTTTTCTTCCTTAAACTATAGGTATTTTATGGCTCTACAATTACACAAAGGTTTCATTTCCTCTTTTCCTCTTCTCTATCATTTCAATATTTCATTTAAACTAGATAGTTTAAATTGATTTCTTTATTTATGTACATTTCTAGACATCCCCTAGGCTTTCTATTTTGTGACTTGATCTCCTTGTGTACAGATTGAGTAGGTCTAAGTCAAAAACTTTATCTTTCCATCATCCTAGGATGACAGAGTGCACACATGGGCATCTTGGCCAATGAGCTTCTTGAGTCTTGCTCCAAGTTCTTCATTATTTTAACATTTCTATTATGTAATCAATTTTCTATTTCTCTTTTACTAGCTTTTGTATTTATAGTTTTTCGTCATTTCCACAACCTAGTTTAATTAATGTAATATAGAAGTTAACATAGCATAATTTATCTTTTACATTTTGGTGAATCTGATGCTTTGAAGCAAAAAGATTTTCTTTTTGTTCCATTTTCTTCTAAAAACAAAATATAAGAAAATCTTTCTTCAATTTTTTTTCAAGGCACTACCTCGAACCTCATTCCATAGTCCTAAAGGAGAAAAATCATAGTTGAACCATATATGCTTTTTTCATAAACTATCCTTTATCATGTCTCACATACCCACAAGTGGTTTTGTCCTTTATGACAACTCTTCTTTAATGAAGACTTCTCTATTAAACAAATGATCAATATTCTCTCCTTTTCATCTCATGATATATCCTCTTCTTTCTCCATTTATTCTCTTTCTTTAGAGGAGGTTCCTTCCCTTCCTAAGGACAATTTGGAGCACAATGGCATCATTGACCATTTTTTTAACATCATCTTACCTACTCTTCATGTTAATGCTCTCCCCCTTAGTGATGAAGCATTGTTTGATGTTAACTATCATCCCACATCAAATAATGTGTGAAGATATTTTGAACAAACTCTTTCATCTCCTTCTACACCTTATGTTCCCAATGCAAAAATTCTTTTAGTTAATGTATGCTTCATGAATAAACTTATTGCACCTACTTTAGTGATGATTAATAGTCCATCAACATTAAAGGTGTAGTTTCTTTGGTTCTTCCTAAAATTATTGTGCATTGGGTGCTTGATTCACCCCCACCTTCTCATCCCATAATTATTGTTCGAGGTATACCTGATTATCCCCAACGTTCTAATTTCTATACTCATGTTTCTCACGCTATCTCATGTAATATGATATTGGCTATTGACTTTCATGCAATAGCTCATACATATAACACTCAACAAAACACCTTCATGCAAGTAATATGGAAAAGACTATTTAGCATATGAGTAATATGGGTTGGGACTATAATAGCGTGGAGTCCCTGTCATGTGAATCTATTAAGAAGAACCAAACAATCTAGAAAATCCTATAGAAAGGGAGTCTAATGCCTTATATGGAAAGACTTGATGGATATGACAACACTTTGCTGGAAGAATTTGTAGCAAATTAGAATTCCAAGGTGTTTTCCTTAAGGGGCATGGAGCTCCATCTCTCTGAAGATTTCATAGCAAAGGTAACATTTACTTGTCGACTAATGGGAGAAAAATGCATAAAGGTAGGAGGAATAGTGATGATGAAATGAACACCTTCCTCAAGGAAGGATAGACTATTAACAAAGCACAAATGAGATACACAAGGCTTTCCCTCCCATGGTCATTAGAGGAAATTTCTTTATAGATAATGAGATACATAACCTTGGAGGGTAGGTTCCAAGCAATCTATACTTACTATTTGTCCTTGTTGAGTCACTTATGTTACAACAGGAAGGTAAGCTTTCCTTTTTTCCTCCTTTCTTTTATGGAGTATTCGATGTTAGAATCTAAATGACTCGAGGGGGACCCTTCCCTACACCAATCCCTATTTTTTTATTTTTCAAACATGCCATGAATCTTAAACCTAAACCCTATGTGTTGGCTCACACTCCCCAAATGATCTTTGGTTGGTCCCCCTACCCATCAAATCCCCCAAAGAAAAGTGTCATCCTCTGCCCCATCTCCTTCCTCCTCTCCTCTTTCAGACCATGTCTCACTATATTCTAAAAGATTTGTTTGTTAGTGTAGGTTTTTATTTTCCTATTTCCTAGGTTTTTCCTACACTTTTATTAAGCTTACTTAGATTAATAAAGCGAGTTTAATTGAGTGGGTATTTTTATGTGTCACCATCCTATGAGAGAGTTACATTTACTATGTTTAGACCATTTGGTGGTCTCTCCCTATTGGTCAGTTTTTCCACCTCTACCCCTCTCCTTGGTCTATATAAACTCACTATCTAGCTTGTATTTTTTATCTTGGATGGTAATCTTTTTCCAATCTTTTGTGTAGCTTCTTCTCTGAGCTCGTAATGCAATTCTATCATCTTGACATTTGTATATCTCTCAGAATCGCTAGTCTATTTTTGCTTATGCATTTACAACTTTTGTAGCTTAGAAATTATTTTAAAAAGTTCTTGGGTTATGCATCAATGTTTCATATTTCTAACATGGTATCAGAGCTTTTGTTTTGAGATTTTTGAGTTCTTAGATTCTTGATTGAGAGATTGAGTTTTTCTTAAATCTTGTAAATCTTGTATGCTCTTCTCTTGCATTTTTCAATGATCTGGAGAATCAGAAAGGATTTATCAAGACCCATTAACCCCTTCATTTTGCATATGTGTTTTGTGAGATTTGGGTGATTGCAACTATTTCGGTTATACTGGCACTATTTTTTACTATTCCAACATGTCTAGGAGGCTTGAGAAAATCAATATTGGATTTCATTTCATCCATTTTGAAGATTATTTGACATAGTTGCAAATGGGGGTTTGAAGATCAAATTTGACAAATGACTATTTTCTGGGGCATTTTTAGGCCAAAAGGACCTCACCATCACACTCAGAAGGCCCAAAAACATAGAGATCAACTACCAAATCATCAAAAATGATGTTGGGATCCTCAGAGGAAAAAAAAATTCTTGGAGGGTCGTATAGCACCCCCAACACGCAGGTTGACGTGTTTTTTTTTAAATTAAAAAATATTCAAAGAACTAAGCACTTTATGTGCTAAGTGCTTTATGCACTAAGGCTTAAAGCACCTTGAGTGCAATTTAAAGGGCTCTAAGCCCTATACATAGGGGCACAACCCCCTATTCAGTGGCGACCACCCCTTGCCCCCTATGAGCTTTCTCCTTTAAAGCCACTAAGTGGCTAAACCCCTAGCGGGTTCTTTAAGCTGCTAGTGGCTCCCTTTGTAACTTCCAATGAGTCTTTTCAAACTGACACCTAATCTCTACCCCTCCTCCACTGGTATGACACCCTTGTGGCCACCTCCACCAGTGGCATCACCCAAAAGGCACCATGGCCTAATTTGCAATCCAAATTGGGCTTTTTTTCAAACTTGCATAACTTTTCCTCATAGAGGTAAAATTTTACAAACAAATAGGTGAGAGAAATTAGAAGACAATCTTTTTCTAGCCAAGATGATTTTGATAAGATTTTTTGTTGTTTTTCACCAAAAATTATACGTTGAAGCTAGTAGTTGGTTTTTCTTCAACTGGCCATAACTTGTGTCCCAGAACTCCATTTTATAAAAATGAATAGGCATTATAGATGTTAGAGAGAATTACACACACATATATAGATATTTTTCCTATATTTTATATCAGGTTCATTTTGTATCAAAAGTTAATTTTTGTCCATTTGTGGGCCCTAAGACAATTGTAATATGGTAAAAAGCTTTGTAAACGCACTAAACTATAAGGTGACAAACTTGTAATCTTTGGGGGGTTGATTTCTAATCTAGTGAAAAAGGGGGGTGTCTTGTATGCTTTATTTGAGTTTTACAATCTCTTTTTTTGCACAACGACTACAACTGCAATCTTCTTTTCTGCATAAGATGGATCAAACAATAATTCCTATTTTAACTTCATATAACTATTTTGATTGGAAATCAAAAATGACAATCTATCTCAAGAAACAAGGATTCTATAGGGTAACAATGGGGCTTGAAACTAAACCAACTCTAAGTATATAAAATCTAAAATTGTTCAATAAGTGTGATGAAGCATTTGATACCTTATGCTTATTTGTATCTCCATATTTGCTTTTTCATATTGAATTTGTTTCTACACCAAATTATGTATGGAGCACTTTGGAAAATCTCTTTGGTACGCAGGATGAAATAAGAGGACATCTACTAGAGAATGATCTCATAGGGTTAATTCCTTCTAGGTTTGATACAATATAGGACTTCTTCACTAAGATAAAAGTCATAAGATTATAGTTAAAACAATGTGGAATTAAGAAGAAAGATTCTCAATTGATCTTAAGTATTATTTCTAAACTTGGTCCAAACTATTTAGTTTTTGTTTCTACATTTCATGCTACTAAAATTGGCTTGGGAACAACTTATAAAATGCCTTCTCTTGATGATTTTGCAAATTAACTCACAAAGGAGCAAGATAAATTGGTTCAAATGGGTAAAATTAAACCCTTTAAATCTCATGCCTTGGTTGCAAATCAGGGCACTAAAGATCAAAAAGGGTCTGGTAAGAAGAATAAGAAACAATAGAACCAAGGAGAGAAGAAACAAGATAAAAAATTGGCTGCCTCTAATGCAGCTAATCAAGCCTCTTCTTCCAAAGGTGACAAGCCCAAGAAGAAGAAGGCAAAGTGTGCCTATTGTAAGAAACATGTCCATGATGAACACTAAGTGTTTAAAGAAACAAATTGATCACCTTCAACATCTTCTTGAAGAGAATAATATTAAGGTACTTTCATCTGTCAAACAAAGTTCATCTCGGGAATCTTTAAAGGACATGACAATAAGGGGAAAGGAAAAGGCAAGGCCCTTGTTGTAGTAGCTTCACAACCTGATACTTGAATCATTAACGTGCATGGCTTTATCACAAGATGGTTTTGTCTCTTTGGAGCCATGTTCTATGCCATCTATATTGATGGGTGATGATACTCCTATTAAGGTCCACAGGAGATGGTCTGTTGATGTGGGCAAAGGAACATTTCATCATATTCTCTATGTGCCATATTTGTCAACTAATATTCTATTTGTCTATCAAATCACTCACACTGGCTCTGGCAAGCAGGTTGAGTTCACTTGAGACATAGTAGTAATCAATGAAATGCACAGTGGGTCTATAGTTTTCGTGGGAAAATTGATCTTCAATCTAGACTGTATCACTTTTCTCACTTTGATCTTGATTCTCCTTCACTTTACTTTCTCACTCACTCAAATGAGGTGAGTCTTTTGTGGTATTAGTGGTTTGGCCACTTGAACTCTGCTACTTGCAACAACTCAGTTAGCATGATATAGTTTGAGGGTTACCTTCTATTCACTTTTCTCCAAGAGTTTGTCAAGGGTACATTCTTGGTAAGCATCTTGAAGATAAATATGACAAAGGCAAAGCATGGATGGCCACACAGATTCTAGAGTTAGTTCATAGTGACTTGGTAGGACCATTTCCACATCCTTCTTTCAATAGGGCTAGATATGTTCTAACTTTCATTGATGATCTTTCTAGATACACATGGATATATTTTCTCAAATAAAAGTCTAAGGTCTTTAAGTCTTTTCAGGACTTCAAAGCTTTTGTAGAGAAACAATCAGGGAAGGCCATCAAGATTCTATGTATAGACAATGGGGGGAATATGTCAACCAAAGGTTTGAGTAGTTTTGTGCTTCAGAGGGCATTGATCTTTAGCACATAGTTCCATGTAGTCTATAGTAGAATAGTGTCACAATTCACAAGAATAGGTACTTTAAAGAGATGGTCAATTGTATGATTCACTCTAGGTCAATGGCACTTCAATATTGGGTGGAGGCCACTAACTATGTGTGTTACATCCAAAACTGAGGTCCTCACTTAGTTGTGAAGGGGGGTCACTCCTTTTCAAGATTGGACCAGTCAGAAACCCACAGTAAAGCACTTTCAAGTGTTTGGTTCTCCTACATGGGCCCACATTCCAGTAGAGAAATGCAAGGCTATGGATCCATAGAGAAAGCTTTGCATATTTGTTGGGTACACAGATGGTATCAAAGGATAAAATATTCTTCACCCTATCACTCATGAGTTATTCATCGAGATGAGTGTTTGTTTCAATGGGATGCTTCCAGTCCTTCTCGTACCACTTTCTCTATTTACTATCACTTTGGAGACATTACGACATGATGACAGTTCTTCTGAGGATCTTAATCCTCTTTATCGTGTTGAGAAGTCTTCTTCCTCCACTTCAAATAGAAATGATGATGATGAGGATTCATCTTCCTCCTCTTTTAGTCATCATTTAGAGGGTGATGATTCTCCTCCAGATTCTCCTGATTCTTCAGCATCTGGGCCTCTTTGGGCTCGTCAGACATTGGAGTCATCGGGTGATTGGTTTGGTGATCCTTCAAATGCTAAAAGAACAAGGTAATAGTTTCAATATGCTCCACATCTCTTCATTGCTTTATATTCTGATCCATAATCATTTCAGGAAGCTTCTGGTGTCCCTAAGTGGGATGCTACTATGCAGGAAGATTTTAGTTCCTTGGAAAGGAACCATACTTGGGATTTATCCCCATTGCCCAAGGGAAGCAAACTTACTTGATGCAAGTGGATCTATTGGATATTTTTTTTTGCAAATGGGTCAATTGATAAGCATAAGGCTCACTTGGTCACCCAAGGATTCTCCTAGGTTCCTAGGATTGACTACTCTAAGACTTTTGCACCAGTTGCTAGAATGAACTCCATCTGACATTTCCTTGCTATTGGTGTGACCCATCATTGGGAAGTTCATCAGATGAATTTGAAGAGTGCCTTTCTTCATGGTGACCTTCAGGAGGAGATATATATATGGAGTAACCACAAGGGTTTGTACAGGATCCTTCACTTGTTTTTCATCTTTAGAAGTCTCAATAGCCTCAAAAAATCCCTACCTGGTATGCCACGATGGACTCCTTCATTCTATCATTTGAGTTCACTCAATGCCATTTTGATCTAAATGTTTATATTTTGTAGCAAGATGATACTCTCACCTTTCTTATTCTCTATGTTGATGACTTGTTGCTGACAGGGAGTCACTCATCCACCATCAAGGTAGTGAAAACTATCCTTCATGATCATTTCCTAATGTCAAACTTGGGCCTTCTGCACTACTTCTTTGGGATTGAGATCACTCAGTCATATTCTTCTAGTATCTTTGGTGCATATCCCAAGTATGCACTTGATATACTCTATAGATTTTGCATGGCTAATTGTAAGCCTGCACCAACTCCATTTCTGTTAGGGGTCAAACTTGAGGGTCACTAGTCTTCACTATTGGCGAATGCTACTTTGTATCACCAATTAGCTGTCTCATATACTTGACTCATACAAGGCCTGATCTTTCATATGTTGTGGGTCTAGTCTTCAAGTTCATGCAAGAGCCACATGAGTTGTATTGGAAAGCAGCTAAGCAAATTTTTCATTATGTGTAGGGCATTCACAGTTATGGGATTAACTACGTAGCAGGCATGAATATTGACTTGGTGGGCCATACAGATTCATATTGGGTGGGAGATTCTTAGGATCATAAGTCTACTTCAATGTATTGTTTCTCACTTGGCTCTAGTCCAATTTCTTGGTCAAGTAAGAAGTAGTTTGCAATTGATCTTTCATCTACAAAGGTTGAGTATCGAGGAGAAGTTAATGTTTCTACTAAGGCCATTTGGCTTTAGAACATTGTCACTAGGGTTGACATTCCTTTCTAGAAGCCTATAGTTATCTTTTTTGAAAACAATAGTGTGATACAAATCTCTCACAATCTAGTCCATCACCAGTGGACCAAACACATTGAGATTCACATGCACTACCTTTAGGAGTTGATTCATGAGCAAGTCATTAATCTCAAGTATTTTCTGACATTAGAGAAGATCGTAGACATCTTCACCAAACCCTTCACTAAGAGTAAGTTCCTTCATTTGTGAGCTTTGCTGGGGTGTGGTAGGTGTCCACTTTGGGGGGCTTCTTAGTCCTCTTTTCTCTCTCTCTCTTATGGGGGTGTTTTCTCTCTATTTGTGGGGGGGTTTCTATTCCTTTGGGGGGTTTCTTCTCTTTGGGGGGAATTCTTTGTACATGGGTACCTCACTATGTTTCATTTTTTGAGACCCATCTTTTCACCCACCTAAGCTACACTTAAGGGGGTGTTAGTGTATGTTTTTATTTTCCTATTTCCAAGGTTTTTCCTACACTTTATTAAGCTTGCTTAGGTTAATAAAGTGAGTTTAATTAGGTGAGTGGGTAATTTGAGGTGTCACCATCCTACAAGGAGTTATATTTACTATGTTTAGATTGATTGGCAGTCTCTCCCTGTTGGTTGGTTTCGCCACCTCGACCTCTCTCCCTAGTCTATATAAACTCACTACCTAGCTTGTATTTTGCATCTTAGATGGTAGTCTTTTTCCAATCTTTTGTGTAGCTTCTTCTTTGAGCTCGTTGTTAGGTTAAAATGTGGATTAATCAATTTAACAATAATAAACCCAAACATCAATAGAATAATGAAACCAAGAAAGATTGAATGAAATGGAGCAATGAATAACACAATGCAAACCTTCCTTGTTTCAAAGCTTCTATTGTTCGCCTATTAAAATTGTCCCTGCTGATATGAAGTAGGCCCTCAGTGAGTGCACTCCTTTTGCTATGTTGTAGGATGTCGGTAGTAAATGGCTGTGATAATGAGTATGCCAAGAAGATGAGCTTCGAAGCAACAATGGTGATCTCAAGCAAATAGTATTGGGGTGCCAAAGGCGCGCTGGTGAATTTCTGTACAGTAACAATACGAATAGCCTAGATGAATAGAATGGAAGAATAAGGTTCCATTTATAGACTTGGGAGGATGAAGATCAATGGTTGAGATGAAATGAGCAGATCAATGGTTGAGAATGGTTGAGGAATGTGCAACGAATAGGGAGAGGACAAGTGTCTCACTTCCATCATGTAACAGGATAGTTAACAAAATTGATTGAAGAGTTAACAGAATAGACCAATCAGTTAAGTGAATTGATTAGGGAGTTGACTAAATTGATTGATCAATTAACTGGGTTGATTGAGAAGTCAACAGAATAGATTGACCAGTGAACTCAATTGACTAATTAGTTAACAGATTTGATTGATGAGTTAACTAATTTTGACTAGAGGATAAATAGGACATGTGGGTGAGGGAATATTAGCTAATTAAATATTTAAAATATTTAATTACATGTGCAACATGGTGAGGTGGAAGAGGTGAGGTGGAAAGGTGAGGTGGATTGGTGAGGTGGATTTATGGAATTAGGACTTAGGATAGAGGAATTTAGGATTAATTAAATAATGTAGGATTATTTAATTATGTGAGACATTAGAAGAATTTAGAGAATTTAATTAAATAAATTAATTTTATTTAATTATGGGATAACGAACCAATCAAATAACCTTAGAATATTTATTTAATTGATAGAAGAAAATAAGAAGGGAATAAATATTAAGAATATTTATTTAGAATGAATCGTGTCATTTTTAGGCATATACATTTTTCCCCTCTTTGATGCAATGCAGTTTACAGCGTTGCTTCAAAGAATAAATAGTCTAACAATGATACATGCCCCAGTTTGCCCCTGGTACAAGTTTGACGACAGGATGCCCCCTCGGGAGATTGGACGGGAAGAAGGCAGAAGGCGTGAGACGGACAATCTCATGATGAAGAAGGTTAGGTTTGAAGAAAATGGGTGAAGAAAGAGCCGAATGATACGTGATGCAAGAGAAAAAATGATAACACACACAAGCAAGCGAGCAAGTATGCACAAATGATACAAGAACAAACAAGGTATTGCCCCTGTCAAGCTGTAAACCAACTGATTAATTGATAACGATATACGACAGTGTTGTCATGGCGGGGAACGATATATCCCTAGAGCAACATGAAGGATAATGTCTGGTTTCCAGAAATGAAACATGTCATGTAAGACGCGTGTATTGGTCTGATTTCGACAATGTTACATCTTGTATAAGACAAATGTTTGATTATAATTGATTGAGTTGATTTATGACCAGACAAGGATCAAGACCACTGATTGTGATTGGATCATTTGACAAGATTGACTTGACTTGATCAGGTATGGATTAAGGATGGACCTGCATTTGGATCATTGCTCAGACTGACTGGACAAGGATGAAAGATATGATGATAGATAGAAATCTGATTGATAGAAGAAAGACTCGATAGAAGGACTCACAAGCTTTTGTAAACATTGTTACTCTGCATTTTGTGGATCTTTTATTGCATGGGATATGGATGTATGGATGTATAATGGATGCTTTGCTTTTGACATCATGACGGTGCAAGTATTTTGAAGTGCTTTATTTCATCATTAGGTGTTTTTTTTTTTGGGTACTTTTTCTGAAATGTTGTAAGTTAATACAAGCATCTAGGTATAATTGAACCGAGATGACCTGAGTACTGCTTACATGGATTTTGATTTAGCAAGTTAATACAAGCATTGAGGTATAATTGAACCGAGATGACCTGAGTATTGCTTGCGTATCAACAGACAAGGATTGCCCCCATTCATGTTAGACCTTTGATGTCCTCAATGATCTTTTGCCGATCATGTCTTTAGACAAGGCTTCACATTACTAAAGTTTAATCCACAAACAACAAACAAAGAAAAAGAATCGTTCCCCCATCATAGCATCTCTAGCTTTTGGCATCCTCGAGTAGCATAGAAAGACATGATAGCATAAATCAAGACTTAATGTTTTTAATCATGTTTCCAATTCACAAAATATTCTTGCATTTAGATGTGTTTATTTCTTGTCGTAATTTGAAGAAAATCATTTAGAAGACCTTAGGTGTTGTTTTGCTTTGCCTTGGATAGGTTAAGTGCCTTGCGTCAAAATTTTTGCTTTGGGGAGCGGTTCTGCTTGCGCTTGCTTGCTTGGTGAGAAGGTTTCACAATCCTTATTGGAGAGACGGACCCTAAGGGATTGACCTAGTGCCTTGGGGGCGCATTGCTAAATGGCCTTGCCTACGTGACGACGTAGAGGCAACGTAATTCAGGGTAAACCCTAATGGACCATGGATGGACTAGAAGAAAGACGACAAGAAAGATGATACGAAACGGGATGGATGGGACCGTGAGAGCCTCAGGGGCGCATAGGAATATGGCCTTGCCTACGTAACGACGCAGAGGCAACATAGTTCATGGACCTGGACCACGGACACTGACGAGGGACACCATGCTAGGCTCACATTTGAGGAGACGGTATGGGATAGAACCTTGGTTAACAAGGCCACAAAGAGGGAGAGTATCGAGCCATGATAGGTAACTGCCAGGTGTTTATTATGGGATAGATATGGGTTGAATGGGATGCGAGTGGGGAAAGAATGGACTCAAGGTGACGGAATTCCCAAAGATGGAGAAGGTGGTTTATCACAAGTAACACCTGTTTACCAGGTTTTCATCACTTGCTTTTTATTTGCATGAGAAGCTTAGAAAGTAAACATGACGCCTGTTTGCCAGGTTTTCATCATGATACCTATCCAAGGCGCCTGTTTGCCAGGTTTTCACCAAAGGATGATTTTTTTGCATGTTTCTATTTTTCTAATTTTTTTGTATTTTCTCTTTCATCATGTTTTTGATTTTTTTGTATTTTTGTGCCCCCTTGCATTGGGGTTCTCCTAGGTATAGAACCGGCGAAGATGCATGTTGTTGATTGGGTCATCGAACAACTCACCCTCTGACGTTGCCAACTGATATGCCCTTGATCCATAAGCAGCTACAATTACATAGGGCCCAAGCCAGTTAGGTTCAAACTTGCCTTACTTTTCTCTATCTTGTTGATTGCGAGGATTCTCTTTGAGAACGAGGTCCCTGATCTTAAAGCATCTTGGGCAAACCCTATGGTTATAGCTTCTTGACATCATCTATTGATATGCTTTGAGATGATCAAAGGCTTTCTATCGCCTTTCTTCTAGTAACTCTAGTTCTTGCAACCTGGAGACCCTGTATTCTTCATCTGATATGAGACCCTTTAGCGACACCCTGAGGGATGGTAATTCAACTTCGATGGGAAGGATGGCTTCTGAACCATAGACAAGGGCGTATGGTGTAGCACCTGTGGGAGTGCGTATACTGGTTCTGTAGGCCCACAGAGAGGGATTGAGTTGGACGTGCCAATCACGGCTAGCATCGTTGACTGTCTTCTTGAGAAGTTTCAAGATGGTCTTGTTAGATGCTCCAGCTTGACCGTTATCTTGGGGGTAGTATGGAGTGGAGAAACGGTGTTGGATTTTGAAATGTTCACAGAGTTCTTGGACATTCTGGTTTTTGAATGGTCTTCTGTTATCTGTGATAATGGATGAAGGAAGGCCATATCTGCAGATAATGTAATTTAGGATGAATGAGGAAATTTGCTTACCTGTGACGGTGGTGAGGGGAACGGCTTCTATCCACTTTGTGAAATATTTAGTGGCAGTTATGATGAATTTGTGGTCATTGGACGAGGGTGGATGAATCTTTCCCACAAGGTCAAGTCCTCACTGGCAAAAGGGCCAGGGTGTCGTTAAAGGTGTCAACTCTTGAGCTGGTGCATGTATCAGGTTCCCGTGTATTTAGCACTATTTGCACCTTTTGACAAATTGATATGAATCCATTTCCATGTTTGGCCAGTAATAACCCAAACACATGAGTTCCTTGGCTAAGGAAGGACCGCTAGAGTGTGTTCCGCAGATCCCCTCATGTACGTCTTGCAAGGCAGTTATGGATTCTTCTCATTCTAAACAATGGAGCAAAGTACCATCGAGACCACGTCGGTATAGGATATCGGCTATGATGGTGTAGCGAGAGGTTTGTCGTATGAAAGTTCGTCTTTGATTAGAAGAGAGGTCAGGTGGGAGAATGTTGTCCTTGAGGTAAGTGTAAGTCTTACCATACCAAGGTGAATTAGATCCAACTAGATGGCAGATGGAATGGGTCTTAGGAAGATCATAAGCTGGTTGCCGGATCGTTTCCACTAAGAACTCGTACCATGACTCATTTTCAGGTATTTCTAGAAGAGAGGCAATGGTTGCCATTGCATCTGCTGCCTTATTCTCAATCCTGGGTATTTGCTCGAAGGAGATGGTCCCAAAGTGTTCTTTGAAGTCGTTGACCATCCATTTGTACGGGATGAGCTTTTCATCTTTGGTTTGTAACTCATCATTGACCTGATTGATTATAAGCTGAGAATCACCGTAGACATGCAATTCTTGGATTTTCCACTCATTTGCCATCTTGAGACCAATTACTAAGGCTTCATATTCCACTATGTTGTTGGTGCATGGAAATAACAACCGGTAAGACTTTGGGATTGTGTCGCCTTGAGGAGTTATGAACAGGATGCCTGCCCCTGATCCATAGCTTGTGTAAGACCCGTCGAAGTATAGTTTCCAGGAAGATGTTGACACATTGAATAGTGATTCATCTGGAAACTCAAACTGCATTGGCGTGGTATCTTGTAATGGTGCATCTGCTAGTTGATTAGGTATGATTTGTCCCTTGATGGCTTTTCTGTCAACATATTCAATGTTGTACTCACTTAGAAGCATTACCCATTTTGCGAGGTGACCTGTGAGAGCTACTTTGCTGAGGAGATACTTCAGTGGGTCTATTTTTGCAATGAGTTTAACTGGATGTGCAAGCATGTAATGTCAGAGTTTTTGTGAAGCAAAAACTACCGCGAGACATGATCTTTCTACTTGTGAGTATTGCAACTCATAGCCCACTAAGGTTCGGCTGATGTAGTAGACGGCTCTTTCTTTGTTCTCAAAATCTTGTTGAGCTAGAAGTGCCCCTAGAGCAGTAGGTGTAGCAGATATGTAGAGAATTATGGTTTCCCTTGGATCAGAGGCATGAGAATGGGTGGATTCATAAGGTATTCTTTTAGCTTGTTGAATGCTTCTTCACACCGTTCATCCCACCTAAATGGAATATCCTTATGCAGGAGATGGCTGAATGGTTGGCACTTGTCTGCCAGCTGTGATATGAATCTGCAGATTGCCTACAGCTTACATTGTAGAGACCTCAATTGAGTGAGAGTCTTGGGTGGTGGCATGTCCATTATAGCTTTGACCTTGGTAGGGTCCACCTCTATTCCATTTGCTGACACAATGAAGCCTAGCAGCTTGCCTAAAGTTACCCCAAACACACATTTCTTTGGGTTCAGCTTGACCTGGAATTGGTCCAATCTTTGAAAGACTTTTTCTAGTACATCCAGGTGTGAGTCTCTTGTGAGAGATTTTGCTAAGATATCATCGACATAGTCCTCCATTGTTACATGCATCATGTCATGGAATATAGTAGTCATAGCTCTTTGATATGTGGCACCTACGTTTTTCAACCCAAATGGCATGACGTTCCAGCAAAAGGTACCCCATGGGCAAGTAAAAGTTGTCTTGTGTTGGTCCTCTGGTGCTATTTTGATCTGATTATACCCTGAGAATCCATCGATGAGAGATAGCATAGTATGTCCTGCAGTTAGGTCAACTATGATATCGATGTTTGGCAATGGAAAATCATCATTGCGGCATGCTTTATTTAGGTCTCAAAAATCATTACATAATTTGACTCGGTCGTCTAGTTTGGACACCAACACAATGTTGGATATCCATTCTGGGTAATCTATAGCCCTGATGAACCCTACATCCAGCAATTTTTTGAGTTCTTCTTTGACCAAAAGTGCTATGTGAGGATGCATCTTTCTTAGCTTCTGCTTTATTGGTTTTACCCCTGGATCCAATGGAAGATGATGTAGAATTAAATTTGGGTCTAAACCTGACATGTTTGTATATGACCAAGCGAAGCTGCCTCTCTTTTTCTTAAAGAATGGTACAAACCTGGTTCTCTCCAGTGGTGTAAGAGATTTGGCAAAGTGTATAATCTTGGGCTATTCTTCTGTTCCAATATTCATGGGCTCTGTCGGTTCTACAAAAATCTACGACCTTTCTTGGTACATATCACTAGGGAGAGTGTCAAACTTTCCATCGTCATGTGCCACAGTTGGGTTTTCACCTTCAGATGCGTCCTTTCTTTTTACTGTTTTGGGATATGACACTGCCGCAAGGCTGTTTTCATTGTCAGATCCAGTTTTGACCTTGATATTTTTGCGACTGAAAGGCTTGGCACCCTCCCCGAAGTAAGCCACGGTATTTAGTTCAATAGAAAAACTAGCTTTATGATCTCCCCTGGGTAAGTGATCCCTAAGTTCCATATAATCAATGTAAGCATCATCGTTTTGGAACATATCTAGTTGAGGAGTTCCTCGCAGATCCTAGTCAATAAGCTCAGGGTGCACGATGGGGAGGGAGTCGGAAGGGAGTCAGATGATAGACCTGATTCATTGATGGTATGAATGGAAATGTTGGGAGCATTGGTGGGGATTGTGGTTGGGATGGTACTTTCTTCCAAGTTGTTTATTGCAATGGAATTTAAACTTTCCTCGAAAGCCATAATCTCAGGGATGGGCAAATCAGACTCTAGTGGTCTGTTTGAAAGCATTTGTCCCTCACGGTAGGGGCTAAAAGTTTGAATGGTGTCGACCTCCTTGTCGTCATAGGAATGTTCTGTTAGATCATCCCACTCATACTCATTTGAGTCTGTATCGCTGTCCTCCTAGAGTGTTTGGATCATTTCCACAAGACAAGCATTTTCTTTGGCCTTGCCCTTGCCTTTGTATCCTAGGCCACTGGTGTTTCTAGCCGATGAGGATGAAGAAGGTTGAATAGGTTCAATGATTCCTTATTTTCTGAGGCTAATGGGGCCTTGTCCTTCGTACCCCATCCTGTGTAGAATAGTCTCACCTCGCCCGTAGAGTTCTGTTGGGAGTCTAGGCGGATCTTGCGTTGTGTTCTCTTCTTCAGCATAAAGCCATTGTAGGAGATCTCTCTCCTCTATTTCATCAGATAAGGTCCCCCATTTTACAAAGGGAGTTGCGGGAGCTATGGGAGGAGCAGATGGCTTTGAAAAATGTTTGGGTTGGCCAAAAGATTGAGGAGACAAAGGCATCTTGGCAAGATTGAGGCTGTGCTCAATGGAGTACTCCCCCATTCCACTTTCTTTTATGGTAATTTTCTGCTCTTTGGGCCTTGATGAGGAGGCCTTAGCGGTATGATCATGCTGCGGGATAGGGGATATATATGCTCTGTTATTGGGGATGATGCATTCAGGTTCTGCAAGGAAAGAGTTGCAATGCTGACAGGGGTCAGGGTCGCCTTGAATGGTGACTTGCTTGCTATTGTGCGGGAACTTTATGCATTGATGATAAGTAGAGGGAACAGCTTTCATGGCATGAATCCATGGTCTCCCTAGAAGATTATTATAAGCGAGCTCCCGATCAAGGACTTGGCACACAACATCTTTGATTACTGGTCCCACTTGAATGGGTAGGACTACTGTTCCCTTTGTGGTTCTTTCTTCCTCGTCATATGCTTTGATGGTAATTTTCCTCCTTGGATCAATTGCTTGTTCAAAGAACCACAATGCAAGGACTAGCTTTAACGTGTAAATATTTAAACCAGCACCCCCATCAATGAGAACCCTCTTGATGCCGTGTTTGTGGATGAAGGCGACGATATGTAGAGAGTTGTTATGGGGTTGAGAGACAAAGAGGTCATCTTGCTCAATAAATGATATGGTGTTGGAGGAAGTCAGATTGCCTACCATGGTCTGGAATTTCTCTTGGGCCAAGTTAGTGGGGATAGTGGTTTCCACTAAGGCTTTCTCAAGGATCTCCTTATGAGAAGGAGATAGACGCAGTAACTCCAAGATAGAAATGTGAGCCGGGGTTTTTTGTAATTGGTCGATGACATTGTACTAACGGAAGTTGGATGGGGAAGAGGATGACCTGGGAGGGATGGTATTGAGTGTGACTTTACCACTGCGGGTAATTATACTACAATTAGTTCTATTAGGACCTGATTGTTGGTTGGGTGAGATGACATTGACTTGGGGGACTTGCTCAAAAATGCAATTTATGGTATAATCAAATGGCACACTTGCATAGTTGGCATTACTAGTCCCGCTGTTCTGATTTGGCCTGTTGCGACTATTGTCATTATTATTATTGTCATTGTAGTTGTTGTCGTTGTGGTTGTTGTCGTTGTTGTTTTTGTTGTTGTATGGCCTGTTGTGATTCAGAAGTGGATCCCTGTAGGCCACATGAGTTTCATTGGAGGTGTGTTGTTGGGTTCCATCCTGGTTCCGATCTAGCACATCTTGTATGACATTTTTGAGGCGGATGCATTTGTTGGTTGTATGCCCCCTGCCTCGATGATATTCACAATAGTCTGTGTCCTTCTAGTAGGGAGGTTTCACTATAGGCTTGTAATCACTTGTTGGTGGTGGAGAGATTTCATTGTTAGCCAACAACTTCCGTAGTGCAGACTCTTGAGACTCACCCAATGGTGTGAATTTTCTCCTTGGATTTGAACTGAACCAAGGTCTGGGCCCTCGAGAGGGTGGTTTGTTGAGCATACCATTGTTTGTTTCTCCCTTAAGGGTGAATATGGGTTGTTTCTTGGGAGCTGCTGTCTTGGCATCCACTACCCCATTGTTGACCACATTTTTATTCTTGGTCCAAAACTTTGATTTATCCGTTGAGTAATTGGAGGTAGGTGTGTCCTTATATAACTTGATTTGCCCCTTGGCGATCATAGCTTTTTCAATGAACAATCCCATTTCAATGACTTTGGAGAATGATGTAGGGCATTGTATTAGTATTTGATAGCTAAGATCGTTATTGAGGTTATGGACAAACATCTCCATTAGTTGTTTCTCAGGTATATCATAGGAGCACTTACTTGCTAGTTGTCTCCATCATTGTAAGAAAGTGGCAAATGATTCACCACTCTTTTGTTTGGCGTTGCATAAATCTAGCATAGATACCTCGTGCTCGATATTATAAGAGAAGTGTGTGATAAATTTGTTGACAAGTTCATCAAAAGATTTGATGCCCGGTGGGAGGCGTGAAAACCACTCCATAGCTTGACTACCCAAAGATCTAGGGAAAAGTCTCATTAAGTAGGTCTCATCATGAGCTACTTCCATGCATGCTGCGTTGAATTCCCTAATATGATCTCTAGGGTCCCCTTTCCCTTTGTACTTATCTAATTTAGGAACTTCAAATCGGAAGGGAAAGGGTGCCATGTTTAAACTTTTGTCAAAGGGGTACTGTGAGATATCCTCCAAGGAGTAAGTTTTTGTGTTCGTACCCGTCTTAAGATATGACATTTCTTGTTTGAGGCACTCAAGCTGTTTCCTCATGTCTTCCATGGTTTTCTTTTCTCTATCCTCTACGTTTGAGTCTAGGGGTTTCTTTCTTTTTAGGGGAGCATTTTCCGCATTTTCTTGGATTGTGCGTACATCAAAATCTTCGGGGAGTTTAATTCCAAGATTAGCAAGGTAATGGAAATACTTATGAGGGTCTTCGTGGAGCACCTTTTCTAACATGCGTTGGAATCTCCTACTTTGGATGTGTTCTTGGTAATCTTCATGAGAAAATTATTTGTCACTATCATGAGGGGTGACGATGTGGTTGGATGAGCCTGCCATTTCAAGTTGCTTTTTATACTGAGATCTAGTAAGAACCATGCAAGGTGACACGAGATGAAGTGGACTGGGACTGGAAATTTTGGCAAGGTGCCGACTGAGACTATTGTGAATAGGGTATCTAGGGAGGGACTTGGAGAAAGGATTTTTTCGCTCAATGACTTCAAGCAAGATGGATGACACAAGATGATAACCACTAGTAAGGGTACTCGATACCTGTCTTACTATGTAGGGACTAGTCGTGCAACGAGACTACTAGCAAGGTTCTGTGACCTACTAGGCTTACGTGAATTTACAAAGGATACGAAAAAAAGGGACCTATGTCGAACTGATATGGAATAAACTGACCTTGGGACAAGAAGGATTTTGATAGAAGGTGAATGGGATGACCGATGAAAGAGAGGTATTTGGGTGAAATGGACGAAGACTGACTGCAAGGTTGAATCTGATCTCTGAATGTGAAGCTAGGCTCAAACGGGTACTCAAAACAAGTAAAATTGTTTCCTCAAAAAAAGTGCAAGTACTCACTGTCGTGGATGCGCTAAAACATATGCGCAGCAGGAATGCACATATGCGCAGGAAGTCGACACAAATGCGCTGCACTGGTAAAGTATAAATGCGCAGTAACAGTATGCATATGCGCAGCAAGTCTAAATGTATGCGCAGCAAGTCGACATAAATGCGCAGGAAGAAATAATGGATGTGCAACTCTGATTTTTTTGCAAATTTTTGGAGCTTTTCTGTTGTTTTTGGTATTTTTTGCTAGAAAAAAGGTCTTCTTGGTCTGATTTTATGAATTAACAGCAAGAAAACACAGCAAGCACAAAGAATATTTTATAGTTTTTTATTTTTTTTGTGGTTTTTTCTGACTCTATTTTGGACTAACAGGAACAAAAGCAAGCACAAAGATCCTAGGCTAGAAATGGATTACAAGGGTTTTTTGGCCATTAGAACAAGGGGTTTTTAATGCGGGCAACCGTTCAAGTGGTTACACATGCAGTGGCACTACTCTCCATTGTGGAGTCTCCCAGCCTCAAAGGGTTGCACCTTAGAGGGTTTTGGGGGAGGTTGGTCGTCGGTGTAACATAGCAGCACTTGTTGCAGGAGGTTTTCACCTCAAGCACTTTTATTTTAAGTGGATTGGTAGGGCTTGGCTTCTAGCCTGTTTCCACTCAGGGTCGTTCCCACTTGGACAACAGTGCATCCAAGGGCAGGCCCCTCCTAAATGTTAAACAAATGGAATAACAAGTCTGGCACTCTGATCACCCAGTAAAGGGGAGAGCATAAGCCTATTGTCATTCGTCAAGCACAGAGGACATTGATTAATACAACCTTTTTAAAAGTAGAAAAACTAAATGGGCTAATCTACTTGGGCAAGCACAGAACTTTGAAGTGATTTTAGCAAGATAGCATTGGTTCAGTTTTAACTTCAGAAAGCAATGGTGAATTCAGTTTTAATCCTCGTAGCACGAATAGTTAACTTTGAAGTTTTGGTCTAACGACATAGCAATAGTTCAATTTTAACCCAAAAATCAATGGTGAGTTTAGTTTTATTCCTCGTAGCACGAATAGTTAACTTTGAAGTTTTGGTCCAACGAGATAGCAGTAGTTCAATTTTAACCCAGAAATCAATGGTGAGTTCAATTTTAATCCTCGTAGCACAAATAGTTAACTCTGAAGTTTTGGTCCAACGAGATAGCAGTAGTTCAATTTTAACCCAGAAATCAATGGTGAGTTCAGTTTTAATACCAGATAGCAATAACTTGGAAAATGTTGCAATGCACGAAAACAAGTGATCCAGTTACTTCTTTCCTAATTAGAGCTATGTGAGAATTTCAATGAATATCAGTGTTACTATCCCTTTAGAGAGTGAAGTGTGAACTATTTAAATGCAACTATATGGAACTAAACCCAAACCTATCCTACAAAATAGCTCCAGAAAACACCTATGAAGACGTTAGCGTTAGAAAACTTTCTCAAAAGGGTACTGAAATCATTGCCTACTACAAAAGCATAGCTTCAGTGACTAAATGTGTAGAAATAGTCAACAGAAGTGCAGCAATAATAAATGCGTCATAATAGTATGCAAAAGCACAGCAATAAGGAACAGAAGCGCAGTAATGATGAATGTGCTGCAACAGTGAGTAAAGTGCAGAAGTAACGCACAGAAGTGCAGAATTGACAAATGCGCCGTAACAGTGCGCAAAAGCGCAGCAAGAAAGAACAGATGCGCAAGGGTAATAAATGCGCTGCAAAAATGTTTAAATGCACCGTAGGATTATAAGCGTCGAAACAGGGAACATAAACGCCGTGGAAATGTTCAAATGCGCCGAAGTAACCTATGCGTCACCTGTATAGAACCTGTCTTCAAAAAGCTCAGATTTTGATGAGATAAAGGGGCAAAGGCCCCACGGTGGGTGCCAAAAATGTTAGGTTAAAATGTGGATTAATCAATTTAACAATAATAAACCCAAACATCAATAGAATAATGAAACCAAGAAAGATTGAATGAAATGGAGCAATGAATAACGCAATGCAAACCTTCCTTGTTTCAAAGCTTCTATTGTTCGCCTATTAAAACCGTCCTTGCTAATATGAAGTAGGCCCTCAGTGAGTGCACTCCTTTTGCTGTGTTGTAGGATGTCGGTAGTAAATGGTTGTGATAATGAGTATGCCAAGAAGATGAGCTTCGAAGCAACAATGGTGATCTCAAGTAAATAGTATTGGGGTGCCAAAGGCGCGCTGGTGAATTTCTGCAGAGTAACAATACGAATAGCCCAGATGAATAGAATGGAAGACTAAGGTTCTATTTATAGACTTGGGAGGATGAAGATCAACGGTTGAGATGAAATGAGTAGATCAATGGTTGAGAATGGTTGAGGAATGTGCAACGAATAGGGAGAGGACAAGTGTCTCACTTCCATCATGTAACAGGGTAGTTAACAAAATTGATTGAAGAGTTAACATAATAGACCAATCAGTTAAGTGAATTGATTGGGGAGTTGACTAAATTGATTGATCAGTTAACTGGGTTGATTGAGAAGTCAACAGAATAGATTGACCAATGAACTCAATTGACTAATTAGTTAACAGATTTGATTGATGAGTTAACTAATTTTGACTAGAGGATAAATAGGACATGTGGGTGAGGGAATATTAGCTAATTAAATATTTAAAATATTTAATTACATGTGCAACATGGTGAGGTGGAAGAGGTGAGGTGGAAAGGTGAGGTGGATTTATGGAATTAGGACTTAGGATAGAGGAATTTAGGATTAATTAAATAATGTAGGATTATTTAATTATGTGAGACATTAGAAGAATTTAGAGAATTTAATTAAATAAATTGATTTTATTTAATTATGGGATAATGAACAATCAAATAACCTTAGAATATTTATTTAATTGATAGAAGAAAATAAGAAGGGAATAAATATTAAGAATATTTATTTAGAATGAATCGTGTCATTTTTAGGCGTATACATTTTGCCCCTTTGATGCAATGCAATTTACAGCGTTGCTTCAAAGAATAAATAGTCTGACAATGATACATGCCCCAGTTTGCCCCTGGTACAAGTTTGACGATAGGATGCCCCCTCGAGAGATTGGATGGGAAGAAGGCAGAAGGCGTGAGACGGACAATCTCATGATGAAGAAGGTTAGGTTTGAAGAAAATGGGTGAAGAAAGAGCCGAATGATACGCGATGCAAGAGAAAATGATAACACACACAAGCAAGCGAGCAAGTATAAATGATACAAGAATAAACAAGGTATTGCCCTGTCAAGCTATAAACTAACTGATTAATTGATAACGATATACGACAGTGTTGTCATGGTGGGGAATGATATATCCCTAGAGCAACATGAAGGATAATGTTTGGTTTCAAGAAATGAAACATGTCGTGTAAGACACGTGTATTGGTCTAATTTCGACAATGTTACATCCTGTATAAGACAAATGTTTGATTATAATTGATTGAGTTGATTTATGACCAGACAAGGATCAAGACCACTGATTGTGATTGGATCATTTGACAAGATTGACTTGACTTGATCAGGTATGGATTAAGGATGGACCTGCATTTGGATCATTGCTCAGACTGACTGGACAAGGATGAAAGATATGATGATAGATAGAAATCTGATTGATAGAAGAAAGACTCGATAGAAGGACTCACAAGCTTTTGTAAACATTGATACTCTGCATTTTGTGGATCTTTTATTACATGGGATATGGATGTATGGATGTATAATGGATGCTTTGCTTTTGACATCTTGACGGTGCAAGTATTTTGAAGTGCTTTATTTCATCATTAGGTGTTTTTTTTTTAGTACTTTTTTTGAAATGTTGTAAGTTAATACAAGCATCTAGGTATAATTGAACCGAGATGACCTGAGTACTACTTACATGGATTTTGATTTAGCAAGTTAATACAAGCATCGAGGTATAATTGAACCGAGATGACCTGAGTATTGCTTGTGTATCAACAGACAAGGATTGCCCCCGTTCATGTTAGACATTTGATGTCCTCGATGATCTTTTGCCGATCATGTCTTTAGACAAGGCTTCACATTACTAAAGTTTAATCCACAAACAACAAACAAAGAAAAAGAATCATGCCCCCATCATAGCATCTCTAGCTTTTGGCATCCTCGAGTAGCATAGAAAGACATGATAGCATAAATCAAGACTCAATGTTTTTAATCATGTTTCCAATTCACAAAATATTCTTGTATTTAGATGTGTTTTTTTCTTGCTGTAATTCGAAGAAAATCATTTAGAAGACCTTAGGTGTTGTTCTGCTTTGCCTTGGATAGGTTAAGTGCCTTGCGTCAAAATTTTTGCTTTGGGGAGCGGTTCTGCTTGCGCTTGCTTGCTTGGCGAGAAGGTTTCACAATCCTTATTGGAGAGACGGACCCTAAGGGACTGACCTAGTGCCTCGGGGACGCATTGCTAAATGGCCTTGCCTACGTGACGACGCAGAGGCAATGTAATTCGAGGTAAACCCTAATGGATCATGAATGAACTAGAAGAAAGATGACAAGAAAGATGATACGAAACGGGATGGATGGGACCGTGAGAGCCTCAGGGGCGCATAGGAATATGGCCTTGCCTACGTGACGACGTAGAGGCAACGTAGTTCATGGACCTGGACCATGGACACTGATGAGGGACACCATGCTAGGCTCACATTTGAGGAGACGGTATGGGATAGAACCTTGGTTGACAAGGCCACAAAGAGGGAGAGTATCGAGCCATGATAGGTAACTGCCAGGTGTTTATTATGGGATAGATATGGGTCAAATGGGATGCGAGTGGGGAAAGAATGGACTCAAGGTGACGGAATTCCTAGAGATGGAGAAGGCGGTTTATCACAAGTAACGTCTGTTTACTAGGTTTTCATCACTTGCTTTTTATTTGCATGAGAAGCTTAGAAAGTAAACATGACACCTGTTTGGCAGGTTTTCATCATGATACCTATCCAAGGTGCATGTTTGCCAAGTTTTCACCAAAGGATGATTTTTTTGCATGTTTCTATTTTTCTAATTTTTTTGTATTTTCTCTTTCATCATGTTTTTGATTTTTTTGTATTTTTGTGCCCCTTGCATTGGGGTTCTCCTAGGTATAGAACCGGTGAATTTAGAGAATTTAGAGAATTTAATTAAATAAATTGATTTTATTTAATTATGGGATAATGAACCAATCAAATAACCTTAGAATATTTATTTAATTGATAGAAGAAAATAAGAAGGGAATAAATATTAAGAATATTTATTTAGAATGAATCGTGTCATTTTTAGGTGTATACACTCGTAATGCAATTCTATCATCTTTACATTTGTATATCTCTCAAATTCACTGGTTTATTTTTGTTTATGCATTTATAGATTTTGTAGGTTATAATTTCTCTTAAAAATTTCTTGGGTTATGCATATGCATTTCATATTTCTAACACCCTTATCTTCTCAAACTTCAAGGAGATGGAGAGAAAATTGGATTTTTGTGTGAAATCAAAGAAGTCTAGGCTTGAACCCCAGGTAGTTATGGAAATTGATGGTGAGGGGATTTAGCTGGGTGATACCCACCGTGATGAGAAGGGAAAAAAGAAAATATAGGAACAAGAAGACATCAATGTTGAGCACAAAATTTTGGAGATGGAAGGTTGGTGTCCTAGTGATAATGATTGGGTGGATGGCTCCCATTTCCCCGCATCTACTCAAATGATATAATTGTTGTTATTGACTCCTTGGCTGGTAAAATAAATCATTTACACAATGAAATTGAAACCCACCACAAGATCCTTAAACGGTTCTTCATGGAGTTCAACATAAGTAAGATTCAAAACTCCCTTTTAGAGGAGTGGAATACCAATGAAGACTAGTTGAGAATTAAGGAGCAGATGGTGAAACAAGAAAAAAGGCTCAAGAGATTAGAGGATAATATCATAGAGATCAAGGGTGACATGAAAAAATTACCAATTTCAATAAAGCTACAATCACCAACTCTTTGAACAACATCAATTCTCTCCATGACAAGGTGAAGAAATCTCAAGGGTAGAATCAAGTGGGTCCTAGTGCTCGGAGTCGAGGTAGTACAGATAAAGTTTTTTATCCTTTGAATGTTGAAGCCATGAGCTCCCACCTCCAAGCCTTATAGGATGAACAGGAGGATGCTATTACACTAAATGGGCTTTGATCACTAGTCTCTTCTCCTATTCTATTTTTGTATCAACTTTTGTGGTGGTGGTTTTTGTTGCTATATGGTGTATGATATGTTGTAACATTGTTGTAGTTTTGTTGACATTGTGTTGTTTCACAATCATTTATGGTATGTTTCTTATTTTGTGGTTGTAAAATGGTTAGGCCCCTTTCAAAACCCCCCTCTTTACCTTTTATCAAAAAACACTCAATAAAACAAATAGGTTAATCCTATCCTTGTTTCCCTTTCTCCATCAGCTCCTATTCTTCCATCAACTCCTCCTCTCTCCTCTGAAAACACCAAAGAGTATGATCTTATTGAGTATATTTATGCTACTCAAGCTAAGATCTCTCTTTAGAAGCAAATACAAACTTCTCCTTCTTACGGTAACTTCCTTTAGTAGGTGTTGCAAAAGATTCCCATTTCATCTTTTGTGAAGCCAACTGAAGTGACTACTCTACTCGAGTGTATTTATGCAAATACAATTGATATCACTTTTCTCTAATCTAAACTTCCTTCTCTTAAAGTTCAACAATGAAATGACCCTTTTAATATCATTGTTGGTATTAAATCTATTGGAATTAAGTGAACCCTTATTAATAATGGTTCTAACCCTAACATCTATAATTTAGACATCCTTAAGTATATTCAAGTTGATACCTCTTCTATTTCTCCTTCTGACCTCTCAATCAAAGGTTTTGAAAATGTTAAGCACCAAACTCTAGGCACTATTACTTTGGCTATTGAGTTAGCCCTTGTCACCTTACCCACCACAGTCCATGTGATGCCAAAGAGTCTTTTGTATATCTTCCTTCTTGGTAGGCCATGGATTCATGCCATGGGGTAGTTTTGTCTACTTTACATCAGCCTATCAAATGTTATTATGATGGAAATAAATTTATGATTAAAGATGATACTAACCCAAATGTTACAATACTATTAATAGATTGATTATGGTCTCAAGAATCTTTTCTTACTTCTACTCTTCATATTTTTATACCTTTTTTCACCTAAATTGCACGTATCATTGTCACCCTCTATTAATGATGTTGTGCCTCTTCATAATTATTCTCCTTCTAATGCATGTCTTGGTGATGATAGGGGCTCCTTAGACTTCACACCTTCTTGCACTGGTGAATATTAGGTTGACCCCGCTCACTTTGACATCCCTATATGGAACATGGATCTACATTATTAAAGTGAAATCATTCCATCATCTTCTATTAATTCTACTAATCCTCCAACAATTGGATATACATCTTGGTTTTTTAAGGTCGGTGATGTGGAACCTCCTTTTCCTAAATTAGAAACGTGTTACAAGCCTGGATTACAAATTCTTTCTAAACATGGATATAATGGAAATGTTCTTGGCCACATGGGGCAAGGAGTTAAGATTCTTGTGGAACCTACACCACATCTTTCTACTATGAGTTTAGGTTATCGACCTTCTCCTCTACCTAAATCTTCTCTTTCTCCATTGGTTGATATCTCTGAGACATATTTTCATGAATTACACATTCATCCCTAACAAGAAGGGTTAATTCCTCCTCCATTTTCTTCTTCTGAAACCATTCAAAATATTCAACCTTCTTCTCTTCCATCCAAACAAGTTGATAACTCTTATATGCAGCTTACTTATCCTCTTGAACATATCTTTCCTATGCTCCTCAAACCCCACCTGATCACTCTTCTTCCTCCCACACACAATAAATTTCCTAAATAGGGTTAATCAACACATTATTCCTCTACAACCTAGTAGAAAACCTTTCAAGAAAAAGTAGAGGACTATTAATCTTACATTGGCCCCCAAAATGTAAAATGAATTGATGAAATTGAAGGAGGGTGGTATCATTAAGTCCATTAGGCATTCCTTATGGGTGTCTAATCTCATAAAGTAAGAAAAAAGAATGGAGATATTAGGTTTTGCATAGATTTTAGAAATTTGAATATCATGTCTCTTAAGGACAATTATACTTTGCCTAGCATGGATCATTTATTGGAAAGGATCACTAGTTTTCAGCTAATGTCTATGTTGGATTCTCTAGTTATAATCAGGTGGTGGTTAAGGATTCAAAACAGGATAAAATGGCCTTCACCACTTGTTAGGGTACCTACGCGTATGTAAGGATGTAATTTGGATTAAAAAATATTTGTGCAACCTTCCAAAAGGCAATAAATGTATCTTTTGTAGGGCGTATTAATGAAATCTTGGTAGCTTATAGGATGACCTCACCGCATATTTTAAAAATAGAGCTAATCATTACAATCATTTAGAATAGATCTTCAAAAGGGTGCCTTGACTATGGGATTACATTAAATCCCAATAATTGTGTATTTGGTGTTAAAGAGGGCAAATTGTTAGGTCACATTATGTTAAAGGAAGGAGTGAGGATAGACCCAAAAAGAGTGAAAGATATTGACCTCATTCCTCAACCCAAAACTATAAAGAGTGTACATTCTTTCTTTGGGAAAATAAACTTTGTGAGGAGGTTCATCCCCAACTTTGTGGAGAAAACCAAATCCATCTCTGAGATGCTAAAGAAAGAACAATCAATCATATGGAGTATGGAGCCAACTGATGCATTTGGGAAATCATGGAAGCTGTTAAGCAGGTACTAGTCTTGATAAGTCTCGATTATTCCAAACCTTTCCATCTTTTCTCCTTCACTTCATTTTAAACAATTATTGTTGTATTTATTCAAAAGAATAAGGATGGCTATGAGAAACCCATTTCTTTCTTTAGAAATTCCCTTGCAAGGTGTGGAGCTAAAATATACAACTATGGAAATACATGTTTATGAGCTTGTTGAGGTGGTTAAAAATTGTAGGTCCTACCTTATAGATGCATATATTGTCACCTATGTGTTGCACACAATAGTGTAGGATATCTTCACTCAATCGAAAGCATCTAGAAATAGATGTAGGTGGATCAATAAGATCTAGGAATACAACATGGAGGTATAGATGATAAAATTAGTTTAGGGACAAGGTCTAGAAAAGGTCATGACAGAAGCAAACCTAGATGCAGTAGAAGTGCACGAGGTAAACATTGATCCTGAGGCCTTCCATTGCAACTTAAGAGATAACCAATGGTATAGGGAGGTGGTGTTTTACTTGGAAAATATTAATTTCCCTCTTGGAAAGACTAAGAAACAACAAAGAACATAAAGTTATAGTCACAAAAATGTGTTGATTCAGGGAGAGTTATTGTGGAGAAATCATGATGGGATGCTTCTCAAGTGTTTAAATCAAGAACAGTCCCTTCAAATGATTAATGAATGTCACCAAGGGATCTACAATGGACATTTCATGGCTGAGATTGTTGGGATAAGGTGCCATTAACCTTGTAAATCCCAATATTGTATTTATTCCATTTATCATATGTAATTTATAATTATCCATGAGGAGATGTACTAGTTTCACCGGCAGAAGTAAAAATTATTTATTGTCCACGGTAATTACGAAGTTACTACACGGTAAGTCCCAGAGTTACCGGTAGTAGTTATGGGATATCATTTTCTATGGTAAATGGTAATTGGTCAAAGTGGGGTGCACATGTGGAGGAACAATCTACTTTTAGTGTTATGACGCACGTCATAGATGCTGTAAGAAGGTGTAAGAGATTCTATGACAACCGTAAGTTGTCATAAGAATCTATGACACTTATAATAGCATATGGCGTGTCATAAGATGTTGTAAGTGGCTATTTTTGGCCCCAAGGTGTTCAAGCTTGCATGGGCACATTTTTCCAAGTGTAGGATGCATGTATGATAGCATTTATGACCTCGTAAGAGCCTATTCTTGGCCATGGACGCCCAAGGTTACATTGTTGACTCTTAACAAGTGTTATGGGCTTGTAAGAAGTCATTTAATGTCTTGAGGTTGTGTAAATTCTATATAAACCATAGCATAGTAGATGGGATGCATAAAAGTTTACAAGTACCCAGGTTATGCCAGAGTGAAGGTTGAAGGACAGAGGAAGTGAATGTATTTGTAATCTCCTTTTGTGAAGATAATACAACTTGGCCTCTTTTCTTGGTGGAGATTTTTACCCGCAAGGGTTTTCTCCACTTTAAACACTTGTGTTATGTGCTTCATTCTACTTCTGGTACATTTCTGTATTGTGGGTTTTATTTTTTGATTACAATCTCCATTGTTAATAGCACACAGTTAAAGATTGCTGAAATTTATTCGAATCAGATTTCCATTAAAGTAGTGTTGCTTTCATTTCTAACATTTGGTATCAAAGCCTGGCTAGCTTTGACTCTTGGGTGGTAGTGTGGAAGTTGTAGCTGTAGTGGGAGATTTGGTTGTGTTTGTTTTGTAGATCTTGTGTTGTTATTATGGTTGCATCCATTGTTGCATCAACCTCTCGATTGGACATTGAGAAGTTCAACGGAATGGGGTATGAGTTGTGGAAGCTGAAAATGGAAGATTTGTTGGAAGAAAGAAGCCAATGGTTGGTTGTTCAAAAAGATAAGAACCCCGATGATGTCTCTCTGAATGAGTGGGCTAGACTGGATAAGAAGGTACAGGGAACCATCCATTTGTGTCTTTCATATTCTGTGCTACTGAATGTCGCAAAGGAAAAGACCGCATACAAATTGTGGAATTCATTGGGTGAGATCTACCAAGCCAAGAGTATGGTAAATAAACTTTATTTAAAAAGGAAGTTGTTTTCTTTGAAAATGAAAGAGGGTGAGTCGGTTGTAGAGCATTTAAATTATTTTAATTTATTGGTGAGTCATCTTGATTTAGTAGATGTTGAGGTTAGTGAGGAAGATAAATGTATCTTACTTCTTTGTTCTTTACCTGAGTCTTGGGAGAATGTTATCCTTGCTATCATTGCAAACCTTGCGGATCTGAAGTTGGATGCTCTTGTTTCAGTGCTACTGTCACAAGAATTGAGGAAGAAGAGTTCAGATAGTTCAGGGGATGCTCTCAGTATCAGGGGAAGGTCTAAGGAAAGGGGACCTAAAGGAGATCAGAAAGGGGCTAAGGACAAGTCCAAGGGTTGGTCTAAGACTCCTAGTAAAAAGAACAGAGTTAAGTGTTGGAACTGCGGTAAAAGGGGACACGTGAAGGAGTGCAGAAATCCCAAGAAATAGTGGAAGAGTGCTTCAGATAAGCCCTCGAATGCAGGTGAAGAAGTTTTACTTTCTGCATGTAATCTTGTTTCTAATGATCACTGGTTGGTTGACTCAAGATGCTCGTTTCATATGACCCCGCATAAGGAATGGTTCTCCTCATATGAAGAATATGATGGAGGTAATATCTACCTTGGTGACAACTCTTCATATCCAATTGTCAAGAAAGGAAAGGTATTGTTGTGTTTCAGTGATGGGAGGATTAAAACCCTCCCTGGTGTTTTGCATGTTCCTGGATTAGCTAGAAATCTAATTTTAGTTTCGAAGTTGAATGATTTGGGAATGCATGTGACATTTGACAAGCATGGTTGCAAATTGGTGAGAGGTAACTTGGTGGTAGCGAATGGGAAGAGATTCAGGAACTTGTTTAAGCTTGAAGCCACTACAGTTTGTAATGCCTCTTATGTTTCTAAGGCTTCTAAAAACACATGTATGTTGTGGCACCGCAGATTGGGCCACACAAGTAATAATGTACTAAAAACTATTAAGAATAAAGAATTATTGGATGGTTTCTCTTATTCTAATGAGCACTTTGATTTCTGTGAGCATTGTGTGTTTGGTAAACAAAACAGAAAATCATTTCCTTCAGGAAGCAATTGAGCAAAAGAGAAATTAGAGATTATTCATACGGATGTGTTTGGACCTATGGATAATGAATCTATTGGAAAATCTTGTTATTTTGTTACCTTCATTGATGATGTATCCAGATATACATGGATTTATTTTATGAAACATAAATCTAAAGTTTTCACTAAGTTTAAGGAATTCAAAGTCTTAGTAGAGAACCAATCAAGTTTAAAGATAAAAATATTAAGATCTGACAATGGAGGGGAATATTTCTCTAAGGAATTTGATGAGTTTTGCAAGCATGCGGGTATAATCAGACAAAAGACAATTCCGTATACACCACAGTAGAATGGTGTTGCAGAAAGGATGAACTGAATAATTATGGAAAGGGCCAGAAGTATGCTTAGTGATGCACAGTTGGACAAATGCTTTTGGGTAGAGGCTATGTGCACTACTTGCTACTTGATAAATAGATCTCCTTGTAAGGCTCTTGATTCGACATCTTATGAAGTGTGGACAGGTAAGAAACCTTCTGTTTCACATTTAATGGTTTTTGGATGTGAGGCTTTTGTTCATGTGCCTAATGAAAAGTGATCTAAGTTGGCTCCAAAAGTTGAAGAGTGTACATTCATTGGATATGGTGATAATGTGAAGGGTTATAAGTTTTGGAATCCACTAACCCGCAAGATTATCTTTTCTAGAGATGTTATTTTTAGGGAACTTAGAGCTATTTCTGAACCTTAGCAGCCAAAAGAGAAAGAAGAAAAGGTAAAGAAGGTGCACTTTGATTTAGAGCAGCAAGATGCACCTTAGGAAGAATAGAATGATGGATTGGGGGGTGAAGAAGAAGAAGAAGATTCGAGTAGTTCTAATGAATATGAGTCTATTGTTACAGAATGTTACATCCCTCTTTTTGGAAACAATTACGCTATTTACTTTCTTGCAAATTTCAGTAATTTAATATGTTGTGGACGACATGGAAACTGACAATTTATTTTACAAAGTTGTTATATGAAAATTTGGAATCTATTGATTACGATCAATGTGATATTGTAGACTAAATGTCCTTTATGTTAAGTGAAATGATGTTTTGGATATATTATGATGTGATTTCGAATGTAGGTGCTTTGACCACAAAATTGTATGTGAGACTGTCGTTGCAGGAACAGGTGGACCGTGTTCGACGGGAAGAGAAAGTATCTTTGAGAGAGAGTATAGACTCTGGAAATTAACCATGGGTGTTTGTTAATGAGAACGCCAAATAGGTAGATAACCTTGAAGCCATTATTATAGTCTTGTTGTTCGACTTGGGTAGTTTAAGACTAGATGTCGACGTCTGGTGATAAGGTGTAAACATCCTTTTCGTAAATCGTCTTATAGAATCTTGGAATTGACGATGTTGTCGTAAGTCCACCCAAGCAAGTCGACTTATATAGACGTTTATTATCTCGTTTATAAGTAATTAAATAGACCCTCTTGTGGCAAACTGTGGATCACATCTCATAGTCAAAGGATGTGAGAAGTCGTTTTGAGCGTCTAACGATGTAGGAAACTTGTTTGCGTTACGACCAATCCGTCGTGATTGTCGTAAAATGCGTCAAACTTGTGTTGTGAATTATTCTTTCTGGAAATCGACGAATGTCGAAATTGAAGCCATAGCATGTAATAATTTGTTTTGGTCATTGTTTAGCTTGAGCCTTTTTCTTCTAGCTTTGACTGCGAGTTGTTGTCAATCTAACCTTGAGTTTTCTTAATAAGATGGTCCTTGTCTCTTTTTCCTTTTCAACCAAAACGATGCTCTGGCCATTTCCTAACCACCGCCGTGTCGAGCTTAATTCCACAATACATCTTTTAGTGGCTCTTGATTGAATTAGATGCCTTAGTATTTGAGTGAAGGTGGGGTTGCTTTATCCATTTACAAGCCACGTCGCCATAAGAGCCACCACCTTTTTAATGGTCGTAAAAAGTGGGAAGTCACGTTTAAAGTCAATTAGGTCGACCCTTGTGGATAGGCATGTGACGGTTTTTGGTCACATTGCACTATCTTCTTTCTTCATGGACGTTTGACCCAGTGAGAGTTGATGGTTAGATTTTGAAACCATAATTAGAAGTTAGTCCTTTTCCTTCGCCGTGTTGTGACGAAATTATGCCGTGGTTAATAAGTTTAAACTGTCAATTAATGCGGAGGCTCCATCATCTAGGAGGGTGGAGAGGTATCGAGTGGCGGTTGTAGAGAAACAAAAAGAAAGACCACCGTTATGGGAGTTTTGGCTGCGCAGTGCTAGGAAGGAATAGGTAGTCGTTAGAAGTAGATGGGCGAGTAAATGAGATCACTCCGTCATGGAGGGGTCAGCTAACTGGCAGAATAGGAAACGGCAGAGGATGAGGGAGGTTAAGCGTGGAGTGAAGGGAGTGGGTCGTTGTGTTAAGGTAGAGTGATTGTGTAGTGGGAGGAAGTGGAGAAGTAGAAGGAAAAACCGCGAAGAGGTGAGGGTAATCGGAGAGAGTGAACGGTTTCGGAGAGAGGGGTTTCTGAGTAGTGATCGGGCAGTGAGGAGTAGAGTGGGGAGTAGACCGTCGTTGCTAGAGGAGATCAGAGAGAGTTGTGGAGAACGCAGGAAAGGCTATCTATTTCCTTCGACGTGGGTGATAGGAGGCAGGGTGAGGGGTTTGAGAAAAGAAAGAGAGTTGGAAAAGATATTCCTTCATCAGGGAAGAGAAATAGAGGGTATTCTGTCATTGTTTAGAGTGGGAACAGCAGATATATCCATGGAAACCTCTTCGTCGTGTCGGCAGCGAGGTCTATCATCCAAGAGCGAAACTCTACAAGTATATCGCCAAGTTCTATCCTTTTCCTTTGCGCAGTCTATGCGCTTTATTTATGCTTTGTTCTGGCAGCGCTTTGTGTGATTCTTGCAGTGTAGAGATTAATGCATATAACATTTTTCTTCTTTAAGCTTTGGGTGAGGGTTGTCCTCAATGCGAATGATAGTTTCTGAGTAGGAATCATTCGGCCCTACGCCACTGTGTAGGAGTATTTGCTTAGTTTGACCACTGTCCGACGTAGGTTGAATGCATTGTATAGCCTGTGGATTTGTTATCACTGGTTGTGTATGTATTGTGCTCTACATTATAGAAGTTAGTGAAAACAATGCGTTCTTCAATATATAAAGAATGGAGTTTGACTACTCAGAGTTTGTAATCTTAGCCATCATGAACACTGCCCTTGCAATGATGGAAACCAGGTTCACATTTGTAAACACCACGGTAGTTGCATGTAGGAAGTAAGACGAGAACAATAATCAGAATACGAAGGATAACTTTGTGGTATTTTGATACAAACCCAAAGCTATATGCCTGCTATGAGAACGCCCTCGTATGCATGTTATTAATGGTCGTAATGCATTGCTTTCATTTACCTTTGGCAAGCATTTTACATTACTGTGTTTCTATCTCAAAAACATCTCTGAATATGTGAAATATTTCCTCTCTTTGTTTGACGCCTGATGTCCACACTCGACAACTTTTATGGCTTAGGAAACCTGAAAACAAGACATTAAAAGTCGACAAATGCTTTTATCTAATTTCTTATTAGGTTTAGACTTTCAAATAAAGGTCGACATATAAGCTTGATCATCTCTAGTGTCTTAGAGAGATTCCAAATCCTTTATTAACCTTATTATTTAATTCTTGCTTCATTGAACCTCGTAAAACTATTTATTTTGGTAAGAGCTGTGAAGTTGTAGGTTAAGTAGTTATTCTCGGTTAAAAGCCGTCATGGGTTGGAAATAAACAATAGGGTGGGAAAAACCCACACTTGGGTCTAGATTACGTTGCATGCAATGATTCTAGTATAGTTTTATTTTGTAGACCTTATGAGTCTAAAATCCTAAAATTCTGGGATAACGGGAAGTTGTTTTAGATACTTGAGTATGTTGTACAAAATTGGGAATCGAGTAAACAAGTATGAAACCACTTAGGAGTGGGTGTTATTAAACAATGTTTTTACATGAAAATGGGATTATGAAACTATGAACTCAGGATTAGAGTAAATATTGCGCCATGCGCTAATACAGGAGAAAATCCTAAACCCTTGAGATCATCAAGGTCGTCTATTTGTTCAAACTTTACAAATAGGAAACTGTAGGATTTTGATCTATTCAAGTCGAGTAGGGTGGGTGAACCAAGTTCATGCATTCATAGAACACTATTTAAAAACAAATCCTTTGGCCAAGGTGGTGTACTATCGTCAAGTGCATCGAACGTTCACTGTAACTGGATGGCGTTTCTTGTGGAGTGTCATACATGACTAGAGGGTATCTAGGGATCTGCACGATAACAAGACACGTAAGTTACAACACCAGAGCTCAGATGGTAAACACTGATGGTTATCCTAAGTCTATCCTCTTGAGTAGGGTAGGGCCACTTCTAGTTAGGAAAGAGTGCGGGAGACCGACAGTCTGTGGTTGGAGGTTAAGCTCCTTGAAGATACTTTCTCTTCCAAAAACTGAGGATTGCCGAGTCTTGAATGTGATGGGTCGACAATCGAGATGCATGTTAATGGTATGTTTCCAATATTTGTTTGTTTCAAGAAAATTTCATATTGTTAGAAAACAAAATGTTTAATGAATATCATTTCTTTCAGTTTTATGAAAATGAGATCATGTTTATGATAAAATGAAAAATGTCGTAATGGGTTATAGATAAGTTTCTTTTGTATTTGAATACCTAATTAAAAAAAAATTACCTTTGTAAAAACCTAGTTTTCTTGTCAATTCGGATTTGGATGTTACACAGAAGAAGTTGGTGCAGATGATCATGCAGAAGAACAAGTAGAGTCTCTTACTCCACCCTTAAGGAGATCCACAAGAGAATGGAATCCAATTGACAGGTTGATGATTCTATATTGGTTATTGCTTTGTATGTTGATGACATGTTTTTCAGCAATACTAAGGGTATGATCAGTGAGCTTAAAGCCCAACTTTTAGGTGCATTTGAGATAAAGGATCTTGGTGTTGCAAGGTATATTTTGGGAATGGAGATTAGGAGGGACAGAGTTAACAGAAAGCTTTGGTTGTCACAAAGTAAGTATGTGAATACTATTTTGCAGAGGTTTATTTTGCAAGACTGTAACCCAGTTAGAGTTCCTTTACCCATTGGTACTAAGCTTTCATTAGATATGTGTCCAAAGACTAAGGATGATCTTGAGGATATGTCTAATATGCCATATGCTAGTGATGTAGGGAGTTTGATGTATGCAATGGTTTGCACTAGACCAGATATTGCCCAAGCAGTGGGAGTTTTGAGCAGATTTATGTCTAACCCTAGTAGACAACATTGGAACTATGTGAAAACGGTGTTTAAATATCTTGTAGGTACTCTTGATCGTTGTTTGGTTTATTCTGGTACTAATAGTGCTAATAAATCTTTGGATATACAAGGTTTTGTTGATGCAGATTGGGCAGGTGACTTAGACAGTCGAAGGTCCACTAGTGGCTATGTGTTTACTCTGTTTGGAGGAGCAGTGAGTTGGATGAGTAAGAGGCAGCCCACAGTTGCTTTCTCCACCATAGAAGAAGAGTATATGGCTGCTACTCATGTCTCTAAGGAGGAAGTTTGGTTGAAGAGACTATCTACAGGTATTGGATTTGATTGCAGGATCATTCAGATTGGTTGTGACAGCCAGAGTGCTATTTGTTTGGCCAAGAATCCCATGTATCATGCTCGGACTAAGCATGTTGATGCTCAGTATCACTTTGTTCGAGAGTTGGTTACAAATGGAGAGATTGAGCTTAAAAAGATAGACACTCAAGAGAATGTTACAGATTCATTGACCAAGCCTATGAGAACAAAGAAATTTGTATGGTGCAGAGAGGCCATGGGCCTTGTTTCTAGTGCCTAATTATTTTTCATTTGATTTCCTATGGGTTGATTTACAATGTATAATGTCAAGTGGGAGAATGTTGGGATAAGGTGCCATTAACCTTGTAAATCCCAATATTGTATTTATTCCATTTATTATATGTAATTTGTAATTATCCATGAGGAGATGTACTAGTTTCATCGGCAGAAGTAAAAATTATTTATTGTCCACAGTAATTACAGAGTTATTGCACGGTAAGTCCTAGAGTTATCAGTGGTAGTTACGAGATGTCATTTACTATGGTAAATGGTAATTGGTCAAAGTGGGGTGCACATGTGGATGAATAATCTATTTTTAGTGTTATGACGCACGTCATAGATGCTGTAAGGTGTAAGAGATTCTATGACAACTATAAGTTGTCATAAGAATCTATGACACTTATAATAGCATATGACGCGTCATAAGATGTTGTAAGTGGCTATTTTTGGCCCCAAGGCGTTCAAGCTTGCATGGGCACATTTTTCCAAGTGTAGGATGCATGTATGACAGCATTTATGACCCCGTAAGAGCCTATTCTTGGCCATGGACGCCCAAGGTTACATTGTTGACTCTTGACAAGTGTTATGGGCTTGTAAGAAGTCATTTAATGTCTTGAGGTTGTGTAAATTCTATATAAACCATAGCATAGTAGATGGGATGCATAACAGTTTACAGGTACCCAGGTTATGCCGGAGTGAAGGTTGAAGGACAAAGGAAGTGAATGTATTTGTAATCTCCTTTTGTGAAGATAATACAACTTGGCCTCTTTTCTTGGTGGAGTTTTTTACTCGCAAGCATTTTCTCCACGTTAAACACTTGTGTTATGTGCTTCATTCTGCTTCTGGTGTATTTTTGTATTGTGGCTTTTATGTTTTGATTACAATCTCCATTGTTAATAGCACACAGTTAAAGACTGCTGAAATTTATTCGAAACAGATTTCCATTAAAGTAGTGTTGCTTTCATTTCTAACAAAGATCACCACACATAATATTTTAAGAGAAGGTTATTGGTGGTCAACAATGTTTAAAGATGTGGCAATTATGGTAAGGAGATGTGATATATGCCAAAGATTTTTCAAGTAAGTTGAAGTTTTCAAGTATACTCCCTCTTACATCTAGTTGAGATACCAAGTAATGGTTATAGATGGATACTTGTAGCAACCAACTATTTCACCAAGTGGGTTGAGGTGATCCCTACAAGGAATGCCACTATAAAGGTGGTAGTTGATTTTTTGTTGAAGAATGTAATAACAAGATTTAGTGTGCCAACAAGACTAGTGGCTGATAATTCCATGTGTTTCAAATCTATTAAACTATCAAACATGTACACCAGATATGGGATCAACTTAACCTTCTCATCACCTTATCATCCTAAAGGTAATGGATAAATAAAATCCAACAATAAAAGTCTTATGAAGATTATCAAGAGGGAATTAGATGTCAATAAGAAAGGATGGGGTGATAAATTAAGGTTTGTGGTGTGGATAGAAAGAATTACTTACAAGAAGTCCATTGGCAGAAGTCCTTATGAATTATTTTATGGAACAGAAGTTAGGATGCTAATTAGTTTAGAATTGTCGGCATACAAGTTGCTATAGGAAATTGGTGAGGAAGAGGATAGTGTAATTTCTTAAAGAATGCATGAATTGAAAAACTTATATGAGAATAGTAGGATTGTACATTAAAGAGTGTTGGCACAGTAATATAAAATTAACTATTATATGAAAAAAAAGGTAATTCAAAAATATTTTCATCTTGGAAACTTGGTCCTCATATGGAATGTGAGGTCAAAGGACAAAGGAAAGCATGGTAAAATTGATGCCTTATGGATTGGTCCATATCAAATTGATGATAAGTGTGGTCAAGGCACATTCTTTGTTAGCAGTTTAAAAAGTGGTCTTATGGAGTTTCCAATCCATCGCCAACATCTTAAGCATTACTTCTCCTAACTAGTAAGGTATTTAGGTGTTGCAAATTTTTTATCTTGTTGTGTTGTGTTGTACAACCACTATCCTCATTGATTATGGTGAAGCATCATTGTATGACATCCTTTTTGGTCAATTTTGTGTTCTAACTTTTCCCTCACAAGTGTTTTTTGTGGTCTACTCCTAGATATTTGGTTGTGGAACTTCTTGTTGCATCCATTTTAGATGCACATCCCCAACTAGAGGAAATGTTGGCCTACATCCAAACTCTTGACTAATTATATTGCTTTTTCTCTTTGAGCTATCTTTATGCTAACTTAAATCCATGTTATAGGTCTTTTTTTGCCATATTGTTTGTTGCAAGCTTTGAAGTTGTGTTATCTTTCACCGGGGGTGCTTCCTAGTGGATTGTTTTGTTCTCCCTACTTGCATACCTATGCCTTGTGGTGCCTTGTTTCATCTTGTGGTGTCCCATGGTGCCTCATTGTGTTTCCCTATCACTTGCCCTTGCTCACTTTCGATACCACATATGCTCCTAACTTATTTGTTTTTACTAAAAAGGGATTATTATTCATATGTTTACCCTTATTATTCTTTATGTGGTGAACCTTCTTACATACGGTGGTCTCTTCAAGCTTGTGATGATCACACATGCTCTTGTAAGTGTAATTCTACATCTTGTTGTGGCTTCCCTTTGATCTCATTGGTCCTTTATGGTAGTGGTTTCAATTCACCTTGGTGGTGGTTCTTGTTTGCCTTGTGGTTGGTTTGGCCCACTTGTGGTGGCTTGCCTTGTTCTCAACAACACTCGGATGTTTTATGATGTATACTTATGGTGTGGTAGTTGCCATATTCTTTTGAGGGCTAGTTCTTTGTGTGGTTATGTTCTCTCTTTTCTTTACAGTGTGTCTCTTCACCTTTGTGGTGAGTTCCAACTTGTTTGTGATTGGTTCTTCATATCTATGGTGGTTCTACTCTATGTATCATGCTCATTCCCTTCTATGGTAGCCACCTATGCTTCGTCTTGGTTGTGGGTGCTCTTATGGTGACCATTATCACTCATGTGATGGTTATCTCTAGACTTGAATGAATTTCTCATAAATATTTGGTGGATTGTGTTGGGTATTAGTTGTGCGATTGTGGTAGTTATTCCTATAGTGTCCTCTTAGTTCTTGTTTCTCCATGTGCATATGTTTGTGCTAGTGTGGCATGCTTATTATCCTTGTGCTCATTTCTCAAGTTGTCCACATAATTTCTAATGATGAAACTCATGGTAGTAAATATTTACGGGTTGGTGGTTGTTGGTGGTTGTATCATTATGGTGTTTCTTCTCTATGCTTGTTAGACACTAGTTGTTGGTGGTGGGGCTCGAGGAGGTCTTCTATCTCTACACTTTGGTCAATCGATTGGTGTGTGGCCTGATCTTCTCTATCTATGGTTTTTTCATGCATTTATTACATGACAGAGGGTTTATTAGAGATGGGATGGTTGTGATTGATCTCATGGCTCAATGAAAGATAATTTTTCTCTTTGCCTTACTGAGATTCCAAGTGGATTTCTTTCCTTCAAGGCATTGATCTTCTATTGTGTGTATCTTTTGGTGCCTTGATGGTGATTGGACCTATGTTTGAATTCCTTCCATGTCTCTCATGGTCATTGAAATGTTTGAAGGTGCTATATATGCACTATTATTTTGGTGTATTAGTGTTGGTTGTTGAGCCAATTTTTTGGTCACATAGCTATCTCAAGATGTTATAGGGCATCAAGGGATACAAGTTTGGTCTATTTGGGGACAAGATACACATTATAATTCATAGGAAGTTCATTTCATGAACATAGTGCATGTAAATGTTATGTCTCCATGGTAGTCTATAACTATTCAAGGTTGCTTGAACCTAGTTGTGGATCCTCTCTTTCCACACTTATTGGTACAAATGTAATAGAAGTTAGATGAATGTGTGACAGCTCCTAATTTAAATTGCAAACTATTTTTACAAGTCTTTCTTATGTTTCATGTGGGTAGTTTCAACATTGAGATTGGATTATTAAGTATGTCTATTTACATGAAGTGTTATCTTTGATTTGTATGCTTGTGCACATCTGGTTTCATTATGCTCTGTAAGTGTATCCTCTTCTTCCTTACATGATTATGACTCAATTGCCCAATGGAGTAGGCATCGATCTGACTGGTGAAGGTCCAAACATTTCTCAATTTAATCATTTCTTTACCCTTGTTAGTTTAGGAGTATATTAGAGTCCTACATGCTCTCGTGATCAAATATTATGACTCGGGGAACATCTTAAGTGATTGCTAATTGCATAGATAGTTTTAAAATTATGATATGCATGCCTACACCTTGCCATTGTGTATGAAAAGGAATCATTTGTGGGAATATTGTGATGTTATTTTTGGGGTGTATATGCAAGGTTGTATTTATGATATTAATAAGAGGTCTTACATGCAGCTAGTTAGTCTTTGGCCTAGTGACAAATCTTGGGGTCAAGCATACATTGGGTATAGTTGCAATAAGTTTAGCCTTGTTCCATCATATTTGATAGATGTTTTGTTGAGGATACCTCTAGGAAATACCCTCACATGTTTTACTAAGCCCAAAGATGAATATGATCCTACCCACTCATAATCATTGGTCCATTCATGTTGCAATCTAATCATAAGTGTTGCCCATCACCTATGTTGACACTCCATGGTCTTAGGTGTTGGAACAGGCCTTTAGGGATTTGGAGCTACATGTCTAAGCACCAACAACATCCATAATGGTTTTCACTCTAGTGTTTTCATTACAACCATTATAGTTGTAGGATCTAAGGCACTGAAATAAGAGTTCAAGATGGCTACATCAGGGGGGCATAACAAAAAAATGAGTCTATTCAACATATTTTAAAATTTGAGATTAAAATATTGAATAGACTTATTGAGTATCTATTTGGTGCTTTAAATTTGTTCAAAGGAAACATGTGGATGGATAAGCTTTGCAAACTATTGCATGAAAATATCCTTCAATTCCATCCATGAATGAGTAGATTCAAGGTCAAGGGTGAGGTACTAGGAGGATGCCTCATCTTGTAGCATAGAAACAGATAATTTGCAAGTGACATCTTCATGCATAATATCCAATAGAATCAAATGGTCTTCAAATATTTTGATGTACTTTTATGCATTCCATCTACCATGGGTAAAAATCTTAGCAGAAGTTTAAAATCCTTGGGAACATCATGTAAATCCACAATAACATCAATGGGGTAGTTCCTAAGCCACGAAATAGCCATGATATCAAAAACATAGTATAGAATAAAAACATTAAACAATATGAATAGCCCTCCTTCTAGCATCATTATGTTGGCCAGTCAAATCAAACAATCAAGATGTGATGCCCTCTAGAACCAATATGCTATCCATGCAAAGGACTCACCAACATTAGGAGGAATCAAGAGATACCTCCTCTCTTGAAAGGAGATTGAGAAGATCTCCCTAAGGTTTAAAATTACTAGGTCTTGGCTATGCTAAGATGACCTAGAGTCTAAGGTCCTATTGTTTTACAAGGAGTTATGGTGATTGATTATTATTTTTGGGTTGACTGTACAGTCTAGTTAGTTTTCCCTTACAAAAATATAGCCATGCATAAAGATGATATATTTTGATACAAATAGAAACGTTGAATGCTCACGTAGTAGGATACAACAATGGAGTAAAACCTAAAAACTAATCTAAACCTAAACTATTCATATTCTAATAAAAGGATTAAAAAAGAGAAAAGGATAAAGGGAGAGAGGGAGAGAGGGAAAAGGAAAAGGAAAGGGAAATGGAAAGGAAGAAGAGAAAAAGAAGGATAAAAAAGGATAATTTATCAATCAGAAGGGCAACCATTGACTTCCAAGCCTCCTCTACAAACAAACACAAGAAAAATTGTTCAAACAACCATTCGTACCAGCTTAATATAAAGGTAAGAGTGATGGAATCATCTAAGGAAAATGAAATGACTATTTTGCAAGAAAAAGTAACCACCATATACATCTGCATATTAAAATATGGTATTTAGAGAAACATATAAAAAATGATTATATTTGAAAATGAAACAGAGATAGTAGAAAGCAAACACCATTAGGTCATGTGTAGATTGAAACTAACAAATTCATTTTCAAATATACATTAAGTCTCAAAAAAATATGTTTACAAAGAAATACTCAATTAAACTACAATGATCCCTTCTATTTTAGTTGACTTGACTTGACAAATTGGGATACTCTCCACCAGTTAGTTGCATAGAAGATACACAATTCCCAAGTTTCCTAACTTGGCTCCAAGCTAGATACGTCCAACCCGATAATGAAAATCAAAGAGGTATTTAAAGACCCAATTGATACAAGATACAATAAATTACATCCCTCTAAGTTAGTGGCAATCATTAATGTTTCATATTCTATATAATTATAATTTGGTGCCAAGATGAACTTGATTATTTAATATGCTATACATTTTCACATGCATCTCATTCAGTTGAGTATATCAAGAAGATTTTACATTTACAAGAGATCTCTAATAACATAAGGATTGTCTCTTATCACTTCATTGTCATGCCTCTTTAAATCTTTAGAATTTAGGATGTACTTGACCACCACAAATTTTACTATTGTAGGTGTTACTAATCAGTCTTGTTCAATCTTGAGGAAATTTTGATTTGTCCTTGATTTCATTGCCTTAAGACACCTACAAACATCAAAATGGAATGACATTCTTTTTTTATCGATAAAATGGAATGAGATTCTTGATAAATTATTACTAAAGCAATTTAAATTTTCTTTATTTCACTTAAGAACTCTAATTTAAATTCCTCAATGTTAAGAAAAACAACCATCATATTCTTCTATGGGGCTAATCCTTTGTGTCAAGCTCATCAAATGTTCATGATGGCATGATTATGAACTTTGGGTCATGAGAGATGTTTAGGTTAAGCCACGTTATTCATTAGAAATAGGCCATGGAATAAATTTTATATCATAGATTGGGTGTCAAGTTCATTTAGATCTAGATACAAATGGCAGGGTAAGACACAAACATGGGTGCAAGGCATATGGACTCAAGAATATATTTATAGATGGACATGAGGCAAGATTAAACTAGGCATATAGGCACTCTTGCATTCACAAGAGACTTATACTTGAAATCCATAACATTTTTAGATATGAGAAAGAGAATAAATCATGTCATAAAAGCTCTCTCAGGTCTGCCAAAACACATAGAACTTGAAAGCTTGGCATAACCAAATGCAATACCTCCTGCTCAATCGAAATACATAAGGATTTTGGGGTTTAGGGGATGCTTGGAAATGAAATTTTTCATTCAAACATGAGTTGTTGAGTAAATCAATATTTAATAGAATTTTGGATCTAAAGGATGAAAAAGTTGCTCTAGACATGAGAAGGTTAACATTGTGGACATGAAATCTTTGCTCAATTTTATAATTTATTCGCTAGGTTGGGTCTGGGGAAGTTTCATACATGAAATTATATTACCAATTAGATGTAAGAGAGTGAATGGAATTGGATTAATAATAACTCAAGTCTAGATATAGACAAGTCAATTTCAAAGACATGAATGAAACTGGGTGCAAGTGAACGAACATGCAATGTATGGGCAAGAAGAGATTCATGTGATAAGGAAAATTTTATGTAGCTTGGTCAAGAGCATGGTGTAGGATACAAAGGGAATAAATATTGAAACCTAAGGTTGATGCTCAAAGACTTAGATGTAAGATTAAACAAAGTCCTGACTGAAATTAGGAAGGCTAGAAGTTGAAACATGTGAGCATAAACCCAAATAAATAGAATAAGATCATGGGAGACATAGAAGAAGTCCATTGGTCTATAAATGTATGTCTTAAATTGGTTATTACTAGGACTCATGAATAAAAAACTAGAATACATAAAAGGGGTATTGTATGTAAAAGGTCTAGATTTAGATGCTACAAGCATTGGAGCTTAAAAAAAGGAGGGTGTCCCTAATTTTTCAAGAGAAAATTAAGGCATGTTGCACAAGTGACAACACACCCTTCAAGCATTCAAGTTAAAGGGAGATGTTATTTTTCTCTTCACAAATGACATTGTGACTACAACACCCACAATTTTAACCAATTGCCACGTACAATAAATCTAGTAATAATAACAAGGTACAAACCCAATTAAATGAGATTCCTACACATGTTTTTATTGTTCATAATCAAAACACAATTCTATTTTATTTAATATCTACATTACCCACAATGTTGCATATGTATAAGAGGACCTTTAGGCACTTGGTAAGGGTTAGTATTTTAGATTTGTAGAGATGGTTTTAAACTCCTATCTTACATATCAGACTACAACCTTGATGGATTGGATGATGTGGAAGGAAAACCTCTAGATTATATAATAGAATAATGTAAGAATATTTCTATGAACTATTGAGTAATTATTTGATAGTTATCGATAATTTGCTAATAATAGTAGGTGATTCTAAAATTCCATCCTTTCACAACAATTACTACTATCTAATTTGTTTGATTCTTTCCTGGGCTCAAAGTGGGTTTCTAAAATAAGGGGAAAAAATTCATCTCTAAGAGGAACTTTAGGCATTGTATGAAAGGGAAATGTCATTTATGCAATGGACTTAGACATGAATGAGTTGTGACTATAAGAAATCTTACTAAAACATTCACATTTCTTACCACACAACTTATTAAGTTTAAGAATTAGGACAAGGGCAAATAAATTATATAGAGAATTGAAAAATATTAAACAAAGAATTAGAACCCTACCTTTCAAGACTCACATTGTTGTCCCTCCCTGACTAATACCCTCTTGCTAGAATCCTATATCCAAATAATGTGCTAGGTTAGATTTTTTCACATGCAGTAAGTGGTTTCCTTTCAAGCAATCTAAGCATTGAGATTACGTTTAACACAACGTCAAATGGTTTTATCGTTTCAAAGATGGCAACATAATAAAATTAAACCATGAGTGAAAAGTTACAACTAGCAAATAGATATCCATGGTCAAAGCTTATAAAATGGCTAACAATGTGTGCTCGTGCCTAATGGAAAAGTTTATGATATTAACAACTGAAGGAAATGGAGATCAATGGGGACCCATGTGCCAATCAGGATAGTTAGTGCTTCCTACATGTACTAGATAAGAATTGTCAATTGTGATTTGCTTGGTGTTGACTTGGACCCCTCTTGGCTATGCATAGCTAAGTCACCTAAAGCTTGGAATGTGTTATGCCCATAACCTATAGTGCACATAGGGATATGTGTATCCAACTTGTGGCTAGCATAGCCCTATTAAGTTTTATGATCATTTATATAGTCTTATATAGGTAGTTAGGTTGGCCTAGGTGGCATGCATGGCATAAGTATGGTATATATAGGAGGTAGTGGTTAGTTTAAATTATCATCATATTGTGTATTTTATTTTTATTGAAGACTATTAGAGGTAGCCCCTTGAAGTGGCTTACTTTTGGACCTTACCCCCTTGAAGTGGCTTTTTTTGGATCGGTGAACGCTTTTGACTAGAGCTATGAACCGGTGAGGCCACAACACGAGGGACCTCATCCCCTGGCACGAATGCCTTGGCATGAACACTTTGGTAGGAACGTTTGCATTAACGCTGAAGGTTCAAACCCATGAGCTCATTGGCCCAACGAGGGCTTTAAGTTGTGAGCTCATTAGCCCAGTAGGGCCCTACTAGGATGCAAGGCCCACAAGCTCGTTGGCCCAATGAGACTCAAAGCTCACGAGCTCGTTGGCCTAACAGGGGTTTGAACCTTGGTGATCGCCACAACAACCATGTGACTTGACCATCAAACCATGCCCTTAACGGCCCTTGAAGTAGCTTATTATTATCTGTCGTTTGTAGCATATTTCCTATTATATTCTTCTCTTGTACAAAATATTTCATTACATATGATCAGTTGCTTGGGATTTGTGTTGATCATTAATTTTTAAAGTGCTACTAGGGGATAAAATTAAATTCATTGGACTTATTTAAATCCTATGATGTCTATTCAAATCTGATTTGGTTCAACTTTTATACTAATTCAATTGGTAGAGGCTCTATAAGGATCTTTTGAGTAACATGTTGAAGGATGTAGGGGATATATGAATATCAGGGTAGCTAGGAAGTAAATGAACATTGGACAATGCCCATGCTAGTTGTGAATTTTAAAAATAAGGATCTTCCCCTTTTCTAGAAGAAATTTGATTTAAGGAAATATATTGTTGAGTACAAAGTATAGAACCTTTTTAAAGAGGTTGTTGCAATAAATTTTATAGAAAAATATCTTGCAATGCTAGTGGCACCTGAACTAGATGTGCTTGCATCCTTAAGGAGGTTGGAAATCCAATTTCATTTGGAAAGCCCAAGTTGATGAGCAACTAAATTCCCTAATAGGATTTTGTTGAAGTTAGGGTTATTCTCTAAGCAAGTAATTGAAAGTATAGAATGTCTGTAGGAATAAAGTTTGATTTTCCTTGGTCTTGTTGAAGATCAGATTAATGCCCTTCAGTGCCTTCTATATATTGTAAAGTCAAATCAAGTTTTTTAGAGTTGGAAAAACTAGAGCATTAGAGTTCTTTTGTAGTAGGCAAGTCACTGTTAATTTTAGCAATTTTCTTTTGTTTTAGTGGTTTTTTCCAAACTGTGTTTAGATATCCTCAAAAAGTATTTTTGATTTATTTGAATTATAATAAATCAAAATCAATACCTTTATCATATATTCTGTGAGTTTGAAATATGTGAAACATAATATGCTCATTCTACATATAGAATATGGTAATTGCTCATGCTTCTCTCATTAGTTAAATTGTCACTTGAAGATTGCATCATCTGTGGTTCTTGATTGTACATTAGTTAGTCAAGCTGATATTGGTTTCCCCATTGATTTACTTCTCCTTACTGGATCAAATATTGCATTGAGATGATACAAGTTAAGTCCTCTCTCTCTCTTATTTTCTCATCTTTTGCATTTTCTTTGAAATCTGTTAAAGTAGGGATAGCTTAGTTTCTTTTAGTCAATTTTCTTTATAAGTAATCAAGGTTTATGCTCTATATTTAAAGTTTCTATCTCGTTTAGCTATAATTCTTCATGTTGGATGTTTGCAAGTAAATATGTTGAATCGATATAATAGAATAGGTCTTAACTCATGTATTTTTACTTTGTGAATCTCATTCCGTAATCTGAACTTACCTTGTCATGTATTTTTCTTTAGTTCAATAAACTTTTTTTATTAAAACAGTAATACATCAGCTTTTAAGTTACCCAAGCATAACAAGACCTAGTGACATAAACCTTAAGAAGAATTATCTCATTTAAAAAGAAATGAAGCAAATTTATACACACCCTAAATTGGTATGCCAAAAGACCCACCAACAAAAACCTTTAACACTACAACTAACCAGCAACAAATTCTTCCACTCCCATGTTCTGCTAGATCTTGACTGTACTAAGTTTCTTAGAAACTCCTTTAACAGACCACCACCCTCCTTTTTTACACCACACTACTATTATATATATACGCTTACTGTTTCTATATATATACGCTTACTGTTTCTATATATATACACTTACTGTTATTTTTATCCATTAGGGCTTATTGCCGAATCAATAAATTACTTTCCTTTCCGACAGTCCTAGAGTAAAGGTTATTAGAACAAGATCTTTATATCAGAACCCAAAAAATTAAAACAAGAGCTACTTTTCACATCTCATCATACTGCATCGTGAGGCTCACAAATTCCCATTCATCTATGCATATGCCAGATCAACTGCCCTATAGTGTGCAAATTCACGTCTAAACACAACCATCCATGCATGTAATGAATTCCTTTGATATAAAACACATCAAATTGGAAAATCAAAGAAAAGCCAACCCTGAAATGTCAATCATAATTTCTCTTATAACTTTCAATATCCAACAAGTTTTCTACATTTGTGTTTGAAACGTTTGGATAAAACTTTGTAGTGCTTTTTAACATCGAAGTTGTGATCCAATCTTCAGGATGATAAAGACAAAGCATAAGTTTTTCTCCACAACTCTTACCAAAAAAAACTAAAACAAAAATTGTTTCCTATCTGAACATACAAATTATCGCTGAAGTTTGGCCTCAATATACACTCTGCAAAACATGCTATGGAAACATTGCACTATTAACATCTCTTTACAAACTTCTGCTGATCTCTTCCTCTTCCGGGGACTCTTTGTCCATTGTTAGAAAATGGGTAGATTTGTTCTAAAACTGATGAAATCAAGACATAAATAATAATACTCCACCTGCCTAAACATGCTGATTTTTCTGTTGCTGTCTGTGGGGGTAAGATGCATTCCTCCTTTTACTAGGACCAGATGCAGGAACTCTTCTAGCCTTAGGCAACATATTCTCCACAGCAGATGCCCCAGAATGTTTCAGATTGCCGCTTAATCTGTCAATGGGTAAAAGCTCAGTCTTGTTCTTCTGTGCCTCAATGGAATCAACCCCAAGAAAAGAAACCCTAGAAGCCACAACTCCACAGTCCATATCTGATAACCATAATAATACCACCATGATCACAACGATGCTAAGCCTAGTCATAATTCCATACACCAGACTGAAACTCAAAAAAAACAATAAAATCAATCAATTAATCATTCAATGTGGTAGTAATGGTGATTGGGCCTCTTGAAAGAGATCCTCAGCCTAAACAACTTTAAGAGAAGATGTCATTATTCATCCATATAAATAGAAACAAAGGATTAGAACAAAATGCATTAAAAAATTGATGAATGATTGGTTTGGTTATATGTTTTGATTCAAGGTAAAGGAGAAGAGCATGGACCCGTAGATTAGTGTACTGTGCTTTGTATATCTGCGCTGTCGGCCACAATATTTGGTCGACAAGGCAAACAGACTATAACTTTTGCCACCAATTAAGGTAACAAAACTGTGACCACTTCCTTAATATAGATAATGGAGCCATTTTTGTCTGAACAAAGGCAATTTAAAATAGTGGGAAGCCTTTTTGGGTTTGAACAGGAAAACTATTATAATTGAAGGCATGAGCGAATCCTGTAGTCATTGTCTGTTAAGATTGTGTTTGTGAAGTGTAATCTCCACTGTTGTTAAACAAGGGATGAAGCCTGCTGCAGGTATTATATAAATACTCTTCAAATGCTGTTTTCTGCAATGGACTGTCTATGAGAAATAGTAGCATCTGCAGCAACTCTTGGAAATCTACAACTAGACAAACCACTTAACAAAGATAAGTCCAAAAACATTTTCCATAATGGCTTAAATTATTTCATTTTGTAATCTTAAATTATAAGAATGGCTTCCATTTGCTCTCACTATGTAATCCTAATAACTTTATGGATTTTTTTTTTTTTCCAATGTTAAAGCCCACTTTAACATTTGAAAAAACTTTATGAAAGTTAATGTCAAACACGTATAGCTATGGACCCAAATTGTTGAGGATGAAACCGACTGTTTGGGACCTAGCAAGAAGTAGCATCAACATAAGGCCAAGTTTTGGCAATAATTATACTTGGTTTACCTACAAATGCAAAGAAATTATATAGAATGACACTTTATATTCAAATATTTCAGACAATTCAATTTTGTTTGTCGGTTTTTCATATTTTTATCTTTCTAAATTGATATGATTTTCACAATTATTCTTAAATATTATCTGTTTAATAGTCAAAGATAAATTTTGGTCAATATTTTTCTTGTTTTTATCTTTCTAAATTGATATGATTTTCACAATTATTTTTAAATATTATCTCTTTAATAGTCAAAAATAAACTTTGGTCAATAAAAAAAAGATAACTATTTACCACTTTTAATATGGATGAAATGTAAATTTACTATTAACTATTTGAATAATATTTAATGAAATTATTTCGTTAATCTCCACAAAAAAAATAATTATTAATTTTTTCATAACATTAACTATTCATCTCATAGGCCGTTAAGGGCATGGTTCGGTGGTTAAGTCGCTTGGTTGTAGTGGCGGCCACCAAAGTTCAAACCCCCGCTGGGCCAACGAGCTCACAGGCTTTACGCCTTCACTGGGCCAACGAGCTCACGGGTTTGAAGTGTTCCTCCTTGGGGATGAGATCCCCCATGTTGTGGCCTCACCGGTTCATCGCTTCGGGCAAAAGTGTTAGTGTGGAGTTGGAGGGTGTGTCGCGCCAGCGTCACCGATTACGTTAAAAAGTTTACTAGGCGCATTATCTTTTTTAAAAAAAAATTAACTATTCATCCTATAGTTTTATCATTATAAATCAATGTCCATAACACAAATTTATTGTTTATATAATATGTGTTAATGATTGATAAAAGCATGAGAAGATTTAGTCTTCATTTTGTCCTTTATCAAGTTGGTTTATGGGTTTTAAAAGAATAAACATCCTGATTTTAAAATAATTTAAGTTTACATAGATTTAAACATATTGTTTATATAATGTGTGTTTATGATTGATAAAAGTACGAGAAGATTTAGTCTTCATTTTGTCCTTTATAAAGTTGGTTTATGGGTTTTAAAAGAATAAACATCCGGGTTTTAAAATAATTTAAGTTTGAATAGATTTAATATGTTTAAGTTTAAATGGATTTTTAAAAATTAAATATTTGATAGAAGTTATTTTTAATAAATTTTGAAAATTTGGTTTAACAATCTTAATTTTCTAAGTCGTCCATGATTTTAAAAAGTTTACTTTAATGTAAAGTATATGTTATGATATTTTAAAGTTTATATAAATATTAAATAATAGTTATATATCATATTTGAAGATTGGAGTTAGTAAGATTATGAAGATGAATTGATATATTAATGATGAGTAGGAGTGATAATAGCAATAATAAGGTAGAAGTAGATGCAGAGGTTGTAGATGAAGAGGAGTTTTCCCAACAAAGAGGCTTGCTTATGGAGCACCTAGTGAAGAAGGATGTGATAGAAAGGACCAAGGGAAAGCTCTCGAGGACTAAAGTAGTTATTTCTAGTAGCACATTGTCCATCAAAACACCTATTTTGCATGGTTTTTTAAACTCTTCTAAAATTCTAGCCCCTAATGTTGTGGTTTCCAATCAAGCTAATGAGGATTCAATGAGCATTACCATTTATAAAGAGTGCAAAAACATTCACAATCCCTTCCATAGTTGTGTAGAGTACATTGTAAGCAACAAATCATTCAAAGCAATCCCAATCTCTCCCTACTTTTGATCAAATCGTGACTAGTTTTTCAACATCTTCTAGACTCTAACCTTGAAGGGGTAGGTTAGGGAGTAAGGATGACAGGCTTCTAAAAAATGATCATTTCTTCATATTCACAACCTAGGAGTGAGTTGGAAAATGATGAGGAGATTCAATTTATTTTTATTTGGGGATGTTCTATTTATTCTAGCCAAAGAGGTGCCAGAACTATTTATTGACAATGACCATTTACAAACAATGGAAAGGGTGATTGGTTGTACTTTGGAGAATTATCTCAATGGATGAAATTAGTTTGGTGCAATATTTTTTATCCCTCTCCATCAATGTTGGAGAAAGGATTTTTATTGGTTCAATTTTAGATAGTTGAGGACAACAAATTTGTGTGGAACAATGGTCTTTGGTTCTTGGCAAGCATGATGTTTTTGCACGCTCTTAAACCCCTTTTTGATCGAACAATTGCTTCTATTACAAAAATTTTAATATGGATTCATTGAAGTACAACCTTCTATTGGTTAAAAGAGATCTTGGTGTGATTAAGAGATTAGTTGATAGAGTGGGTTATTTTTATTAAAATTGATGAGGAATTGAAGGTTTCTCAGATCAAATTTGTGAGGGCTTGTGTTATGGTAGATTAATTGATCCTATCTTCCATGTTGGATCAAGATCTTGTCTTCTTAGGGCACATGGATTTAATTCATCAATTTTGAATGGTTCTCTTCAAATGCTTATTATGTTTAATCAATTGGAGCACAAGTTGGTAGAGTGTCCCTCCAAGAATATTTTGGGCCTTTAGTCAGTTCAATTATAGATATGGTCTCAAAATTCTAGTAGCTTGGATGTTGACTTGTGAAGAGCAACTATGAGGGGTCTCTATTGATCACCTTTCCCCTTCTTTTGGATTACAGTGCAATGAAGTGTGTGGTCAACTTGATAGAAGTGCCTCAATGTCTAAGCAATTAAATCCAATGGAAATCCCTTCTTCTGTGGTACATGAGGATGATTTTTCAAAGGAAGTTAAGGATAAGATTATATCCCCTTCATTGAGCTCTCCCAATGAATAAATAAAAGATTCTTTATTTTGTCAAAAGATGCTTTGTTTTTGTCAATAGATGCTTTCTTTTTGTCAAAAGATTCTTTCTTTTACTTTCTAAAAAATAATATATTTTAAAAACCTTACAACTTTATTAGAAAAGTTGGGTTAAACGTGAGTTAAAAATTATTAAAATATAATAAAAATATTTAAAATATTTATAGCAAGTTAGAAATTTTTGCTGATTTTCTCCATCTTTTTCTCCTTCCTTCCAATTTCTTTTTTTCATTTTTATTTTTTAATTTTTTCAATTTCTTTTTTGGTTTGATATTTTGGTGATTTTCTCCATCTTTTTCTCCTTCCAACTATTTCCAATTTCTTTTTTGCTTTTTATTTTTAATTTTATCCAATTTCTTTTTTGGTTTTTTTTTTTTTTTCTAATTGGGTTTTTATTTTTATTTTTTTCCAATTTCTACTTTTGTTCTTTGATTTTCTCAGCTTTTGCTCTTTCAACATTTTTTAATTTCTTTTCTAGTTTTTATTTTTTCAAATTTGTTTTGTGGTTTTTATTTTTTGATTTATTAAGTTTTATTTTTTATTTCTTTTTTGGTATTTTAATTATTTTTTTATAAATTTTAGTACGTAGAAAAAATGAGTGCAGCAGGGCTTAAATTTGACAGTCGACCTTGCCTGTCAAGCAATTTTTTTTTATGACAGTTATCTATTCAATGTTGCCTTTCAAATATAATGACACATCTTAATATAAGTAAGTTATATAAAAACCATATATATATATATATATATATATATATATATATATATATATATATATATATATATATATATATATATATATATATATATATATATATATATATATATATATATATATCAGCATAATCCTATATAAATTTTGACAGTTTGTTCAAAATCTCTCCTTTCATATGATATAATCTTTTCTAAATTTTGATTGTATTTTATAGCAAAAATGCCTAAATACAGTTATACAACTGTCAAATTTAAGCCCTAGTGCTCTCATCCCCACACAGTTGTCCTTTCGGCGTAATAAAAAAACTCAGATAGAGTAATTGTGACTTTTTAAATTTTATTTTGCAACTTTTTAATTTTTATTTATTTTTAGTCAATATTGCTGCACACAAAAAAATAAAAAATTAAAGAAGTATCAATTGCAAATTTATTTATTTATTTTTATATGTAGCCAAACTTGCTTAATTTTTTTAATTTTTATTTATTAGTTGTCGCAACTCGTTTGATTTTATATATAATACAAAAATTGAAAAAATTAAAAATTCATCTTCATCTCCAATATAATACAAAGATTTGGCGGGTAAAAGTTTATATTTTAAATTTTTTAAATCTAAAACAAGAAAAAGACTAAAATTTAGCGAGTTAAAGTTTATATTTTAAAATATTTTAAATCTAAAACAAACAAAAAAAAGACTCAAATTTGGCAGGAAAATTTTTATTTTAAAAAAATATTTTTATTTATTTTTATTCAACATTGTTGCACACATAAAAATAAAAATTAAAGAAGTATTGAAATTTATTTATTATTTGTGGCAATGTGTTTATTTTATATATAATAAAAACAGAAAATTTTAGAAATCTTTATTTCTATAAGTCATCTTAAAAAAATCCAATTCATAATAATAATAAAAAATTAGAAACATTTATTTCCATAAATCAACTTAAAAAACAAAAAAAAATAGCTAACTCAATTTTAAAAAATAAAAAAAACAATAGAAACTTTTTTTTTATGGGTAAAAGGCCGAAGCCATTAATATATAAAATCAGTAACAAAATTACAGCTATGTTCAGTGCAAGCACCGGTAGGAAAGAACAGAGTGAAGAAAACCTCCGGTCTAGCCCAGGACTTTGCAATCCAGTACAAAGAGTTTAATTAAAAATCTGATACGGGGCAATGCCCAACAAGGATAACTCGTTTCTTACAAAATTTCAGAGATACAAGTTTAGTCATTGCCCTTGTCATGGGCCTTTCTTCTGGTAAAACCTTGTTGTATGTCTTCTTGGTTCTCCAGCCCCTGGGAAGTCTTCCTGGGCATCTATCATTAGACCAGCTGTCTTTTATCCGTGTGAAGAAGTTTCTTCTACCCCTGCTCATAACAAAGTACCTGTCTTACCTGAATACACAGGACAAACTTCCAGCTCTTTTTCGCATGTTAGCTATACATGAAAGGAAATAAAATATATTTTCTAGCATAAACCTGTTAGATCACTTTAACATTTGCTTAAGAGGAAAGAATGAAATACTTGCTCTTTTCAAGCTTATTAGAAGCGTCAACACATACTTGTCTTAATGTTAAAATCAAATCCGGTGAGAATCCCAGACTTGTTGACTGATCAAATAAATATACCAACATCTCTCTCTCTCTCTCTCTCTCTCTCTCTCTCTCTCTCTCTCTCTCTCTCTCTCTCTCTCTCTCTCTCTCTCTCGTCTCTCTCTCTCTCTCTCTCTCTCTTCTCTCTCTCTCATCTCTCTCTCTCTCTCTCTCTCTCTCTCTCTCTCTCTCTCTCTCTCTCTCTCTCTCTCTCTCTCTCTCTCTCTCTCTCTCTCTCTCTCTCTCTCTCTCTCTCTCTCTCTCTCTCTCTCTCTCTCTCTCTCTCTCTCTCTCTCTCTCTCTCTCTCTCTCTCTCTCTTCTCTCTCTCTCTCTCTCTCTCTCTCTCTCTCTCTATATATATATATATACTTGAAAGAATGCAAATATGTACCTAAATGGATGTATATGTATGTGATCAAACAGTTAACTAAATAATAATATTAAACAAGAGAGTTTCCATTTGATCTCAACGATTCTATCCCACCAGAGAGAAAGTTATTGCATGTCAAATCATATCAGTTGTGTATCTCAAATGAGCAGACTTGAGTGCCAAAGATAAACTTGAGGCCTCGTAATTACATTTCGAGTTCCCTGCCTTCTCACATGTCGATCGTGATTCAAGCTTAACATTCCATCATTATTACTTGCCTATTCACAGATACAATCTCCTTCGATCTACATATCATTATTAAACATTTAAGGAGATCAAATCATACCTCAATCTCTTACTGCTTGGGTGCTGAGCCCGGAGCTAAGGGGGAGCCGTGCAAGATTTGAAGAAGAAATGACTTGAAAAACTTCAAAAACTCTTAAGTCCTGTATCTATATATATACAATATATAAAGAGAAGAGAAAGGTGGTACCTTAGAAGCATGTAAACAGGGTAGGAACTCGAGTTTAGAAGACATGATTGATGCTACGTGCTCCCTTTAATACTTATTCAATGAATGAGACTATTCACAGGATAAATCTTATTTTATAACACACCAGTTTCCACTTCCAGCCTTCCCGATGCCATCTCAATTTTTAGTTATCTTTACAACAAAGGCCATCACTTGCGGAGGGATGGATACCCCTGTGTGGTTGGTAAGCACCAAGTGACAAATGGCCTTCCTAGGACCTGTTACTGTGCTCTGATGCAATGAATGCTCCGTCAGTCTAATGAATTAATGGTAGGGGCCATTTGAATGCTTGTTGAAAGAAAGTTTATGGGAGAGGTGGAGAGGTATAGAGTTGATACCGACATCTCTTCTAGAGTGCTAGCCATGTTACTAGAGTTGGAGAATGACAAAGGAACAGCAGGGCAGATGATGAGGGGCTTGTTCAATCCTGAACAACTTAGGGGATTTGGAGGGAACCCTAGATACTGCTAGTGTCGGTGTTGGGATACCACGACTGAGGGATCTGAATTCTTTAGATGATCCTGATGCTATACTTAAGCTCTACCCTTTTATTTTAGATCTCAGGGGACCCAACCTCATGAAGGTCAAAGAAAAGGCACAAATAGCCATAGGATTCATCCAGAGGTCCTCAGTCTAGTGGAGGAAGAAGGTTTTGAGTGGGTTGCGGCTTTCAACCTTTAGTTGCACGAGTATGATCGGGAGTAAGTTAAAGCAAGTCTAAAATTTATAATCTTTATGTAAGTTACCAAGCTGTAGGCTTATAAAGCTCAAAATGGCTACTTTTTGAATATAGAACAAAAGTGGTCCCTAAGTGGACAGGACAGTATAATCCGAGTAGATATTAAAAATAGACCCTACGAGGTCCCCTAAATCTTCCTCTGCTATAGCAATTACTGACAGACTCTTAATTTTGTATTAAGCTAAGAACTCAAATCTCTGACTCTGATAGAAATTTTAATTTTGGAAGAAAGTATGATATTAGATTTGAGTAAAGATCTTGTTGTATAATGGGAGGAATCAATAGTTAAGAATGCATGCCTAAACATTCCTTCATGGAGAAATAGAGTAGACAACATTCTTTATTGTTTCAAATAGAGTATAAAATGCTACATTAGGGCTAATGTTCTAAGTAAAGGCATCTGCCCCTTCGTTAGCTTCAAAATAAACGAACAGTATGCTTGTTAGAATGCTTCATCATGTCTATCTTTGATTGTATAATCGAATGAAATAAAATCATTAAAGAAATCATAAAAGATCCTGAGAGGTCCCTTAATCTTTCTCTGTTGTAGTGTTTCTGACAGACTTTTTTATATATATCTAGAAACTGAAATTCCTGCTTCCGAGAAAACTTAAAGGTTGGAACGAATATTAGTCGTTAG